>JANAVB010006798.1:5713333-5966041 GCA_029216955.1 Iris pallida | reverse complement strand
AATTAGACACTAACGTCTAAGGGTAAATTGGGGGCTCATGGCAGTAGATGGGTACCCATCTATGCGGGAGTAAGTGGGTACCCATCTATGCGGCTGAGTGAAATGAATCTCATACGGCTGGTAAGTGGGTACCATCTATCGGCTGAGTAGTGGGTACCCATCTATGCGGCTGAGTAAAATGAATCTCATGCGGCTGGGTGAATGAATCTCATACGGGGGTAAGTTGGTACCCATCTATGCGGCTGAGTAAGTGGGTACCCATCAATGCGGCTGAGTAAAATAAATCTCATGCGGCTGGGTGAATGAATCTCATGCGGCTGAGTGAATAAATCTCATGCGGCTGAGTAAGTGGGTACCCATCTATGCGGCTGAGTAAGTGGGTACCCATCTATGCGGTTGAATAAAATGAATCTCATGCGGCTGGGTGAATGAATCTCATACGGCTGGGTAAGTGGGTACCCATCTATGCGGCTGAGTCAGTGGGTACCCATCTATGCGGCTGAGTAAAATAAATCTCATGCGGCTGCGTAAGTGGGTACCCATCTATGCGGCTGAGTAAGTGGGGACCCATCTTCTCAGAAAATCTAAGAAGGATGGCCATGGAACCCTTAGCTTCCAAGCTCCATAAAACCTTCACCGTGAGTCCAAATTTGGACTTCCATAGGTCAAAATGGGGTAGAACGAAATTCTCTACAACATGGAACCATCAAAACTTGGAAATAACAATTTTAAGTAGATCAAAACCCAAAAAATCTGAAAATACTATAAACTTAGATCTACACAAATTGAGCCATGAAGATTAAAATGCCAAGTACTAAAGTGTGTTAGAATGCTGTGAAGAAGAGAATAGAACATAAAATTTGTGTTCCTCCATGAAGCAAGATGCACTTGCCTAAGCTCTCTCTCTCTCTCACTCTACTGGTTGTTGAAGAAGTAATGGTGGAGAAGAAGAAGTAAATAAGAGAGAGAATGAGGGGAATAGATTAAATAAGAAGGATAGTGGTAGGTAGGAGGGTTCACCTTGGCTCATGATGAACCAAAGTAAACCAAGCCAGCGCGAACCAACCCACGAATAAACCAGCTAATGAAATGCTAGAAAAATTAAGTAGGGAGACACAATATGGGTCAAATTACGTATACGTATACCAAGATACGCAATACGAACCACAGGCATTACAACTCTATCGACCATAAAAGAATTTGTCCTGAAATTTAATTAAGAGGCTAGAGAGACAAGAATAAGCTATACTATCACAGGCAAGCTATACTAGGCAATCAATCAATCAACAATCAATCATGCAAGCAAGGAATCGAAGACAAGAGGCATAAGGAAGACATTATACCTCACGAGTCAAACAGGTCGGGATATCGCGATCGGATATCATCCTCATGCTCCCACGTTGACTCACCCAAAGAGTGATGACCCCAAGCAACTCGGACTAACTTGATAGTCTTGTTCTTGAGTGTCTTCTCTCTTCGGTCCAATATAGACACGGGCCTCTCCTCATACGAAAGGTTGGTACCAACAACCAACTCCGAATGATCCAGGATGTGGCTCGGGTCTGGGATATACCGTCGCAATTAGGATACATGGAATACGTCATACACCTCACGTAGCGATGGTAGAAGAGCGAGACGATATGATACATCTCTACTCACTCCAGAATATCGAACGGTCCTATATACCTAGGACTAAGCTTTCCCCGCACGCCGAAATAAATGACGCCACGGGTAGGCGAGATCTAAGAAATACATGGTCGCCGACAGAAAATTCAAGGGGTCGCGATGAGAATCGGCCCAATGACGCTGGCGATCTTGTGCAACTCGAAGATGATCTCGGACTCTTCTGACCACCTCAACTGTCTGAGCAATCATTTCTGGACCGAGCATCTGTCTCTCTCCGATCGTTCCATACTAGCGGGGATCGGCACTTCCTACCATACAGTGCCTCGAACGGTGCCATCTGGATACTAGCTTGGAAATTGTTGTACGAGAACTCCACCAGGTGCATATGATCTTTCCACGAACCACCGAAGTCGAGTGTACATGACCGCAACATGTCTTCAAGAGTCTGGATCATGCGTTCCGACTGGCCATCTGTCTGTGGGTGATACGCTGAGCTGAACTGGAGGTGAGTCCCCAAACTCTCTTGCAAGCTATGCCAAAAGTGCGATGTGAATCTCGAATCTCTGTCCGAGGTGATACTGACTGGTACTCCGTGCAATCTGACAATTTTTCGAAGATACATCTCCGCTAGCTGAGCCGTCGACTGACCCACTCTGAACGGGAGAAAGTGAGCCACCTTCGTGAGCCTGTCTATGACAACCCAAATAGCGTCTCTGCCTACCGGGGATCTAGGCAATCCAGTCACAAAATCCATAGTTATATGCTCCCATTTCCACTCTGGAATTGGCAATGGTTGAAGTAGTCCAGCTGGTCTCTGATGTTCAGCCTTAACTTGTTGGCAGACTAAACAACGAGAACAAACCGGGCTATCTCCCTTCATGCCATTCCACCAAAAGTGCTGACGAATATCACGTTACATCTTCGTGCCACCGGGATGAATGGAATACTGCGAACTATGAGCCTCTGTCATGATCTCCTGTTGATATCTCCACTGGGTACACAAAGACGCTTCCCATGTCGAAGGGTACCGTCTTCATGGATACATAACTCTGGTCTTCGTCCTGTCTCACACTCTGCTCTGAGTTGCTGAAGCTTGAATCTGCTGACTGTGCCATCCGGATCCTCTCGACGATAGTGGACTGAACTTGCATGCTGGCCATCAATGCCATATTGGAAGAGAGGACAACTTCTATACCCATCTTCTGAAGATCGGCTAACAGCTCTGGTTGCGCTGTTAGAAAATAAACTCCGGCTCTCCTGCTCAATGCATCTGTAACAACGTTGGCCTTCCCAGGATGATACTACAGGTTGACATCAAATCCACAAGTAGCTCTAGCCACCTTCTCTGACGCATATTAAGGTCCTTCTGGGTGAAAACATACTTCAGACTCTTGTGGTCGGTGAAAATCTCCACCCTATCTCCATACCGGTAGTGTCTCCACAACTTAAGTGCAAACACTACAGCTGCCAGCTCTAAGTCATGGGTTGGGTAATTCCTCTCATGATCACGAAGTTGTAGTGATGCATAAGCTATTACCTTCCCATGCTGCATCAGAACACATCCTAAGCCTCTGCCTGAAGCATCACAATACACTGAGAATCCTCCGGTTCCATCTGGAAGCGTGAGAATAGGTACCGTCATCAAGCCTCGCTAACTTCTCAAAAGAATCATGGCACTCTGTTGTTCAAGCAAACTGTACATCCTTACGGGTCAACTGGGTTAATGGCGCTGAAATTCGAGCAAAGTCTGAAACAAATTGGGTAGTAGCCGGCCAATCCAAGAAAACTGCAAACTTCTGCGACTGTACTGGGCACTGGCCACGACTCAATAGCCACGATCTTCTGGGGATCTACCTCCACTCCTCCTCGGGTGATGATATGACCCAAGTACGAAATGCGATCGAGCCAGAACTCGCATTTACTAAACTTGGCATACAACTTGTGCTCTCTGAGAATCTGAAGAACCACACGGAGATGCTGCTCATGCTCCGCCTCACTCTTGCTGTAGACCAGGATGTCGTCTAGGAAACAAATGAACTGATCCAAATAAGGCATAAAGATACGATTCATGAGGTCCATGAATACTGTCGGCGCATTGGTTGCTCCAAAGGGCATAACAAGGAACTCCCAATGCCTATACTGGGATCTAAAAGCTGTCTTCGGGATGTCCTGCTCTCTGACTCTGATCTGATGGTATCCTGATCGTAAGTCGATCTTCGAGAACACTGCTGCCCCTTGGAGTTGATCAAACAAGTCATCTATCCTCGGGAGAGGGTATCTGTTCTTGATTGTCACTGAGTTCAAGGTACAATAATCTACACATAACCTGGATGTACCATCCTTCTTTTTCACAAGAAGCATCGGGGCTCCCCATGGCGATCTACTAGTACGAATGAATCCTTTGGTTCTGAGTTCTTCAATCATCTTGTACAATATCTCTAGCTCTGATGGCGCCATCCTGTAGACCCTCTTTGACACTGGAGCTGTTCCGGGAATCAAGTCGATGGTAAACTCGATCTCTCGCTCTGGCGGCATCCCTGAAAGCTCTTCTGGGAAAACATCTAGAAACTCTTCGACTATCCGAGGCAACTGCACTGCTGCTACTGCCATCCGCAATAATAGAGGAGAAGGTTCAACTTCGCCTCGGGAGAAGGAAAACTTCGGCTCGCCTGGAATTCTAAAAATAACCATGCCAATGTGGCAGTCTATCCTAGCATACTGGTCCCTCAACCAATCCATTTCTAAGACCATATCGGCCATCGGGAACTCTATCAATCTAGCGGGGAATTATCTACCGCTAACTACGATCCGACACGAGGAAAATACCCTATCTACCCCCACAAGTCCGTTACCAGTAAGTATATTGAGCCTTACTGATAATGACTCGGGCTCCAGTCCTACCCGTGTCGCGAATCGTGCAGACATAAATGAATGCTAGGCACCAGAATCAATAATACTGAAGCTGGAAAGGTGTTGATGAGAATAGTACCTGCCACCACCTCACCTGGTGCTATTCCTTCTTCTCCCATGGTCAAAGCCAGCACTTGACCATGTCCTCTAGGTGCGGGTCCCCTCTGCTGAAAGTTCCTCTGCCTGCTCTGGATCAGGGCTTGGGCATACTGCTACGGTCTCTATTGCTGGAATGCCTGGGCCTACGTCGGCAATGGCCTCGGGAACGAGTACTGCAGCTGCTGCTGCAGCTGGACTGGTGCTGGTCCTCTAATTGAAGGACTAGAGAAGGCCGACGAACTCCTCCTGTTTGGGCAGTTCCCAATCCTGTGGTCCGGGGCACCACAAACCAAGCATAAACCATGTGCTCTGCGACACTCTGATACCACATGTCCTGGCTTTTCGCAATGTGAATATCCCACTGTGGAAGACTGCTTCTGCTTCTGCTGCTGAGGGTGCGTCGGGGTTGAATGTTGAACCGACGTCACTGAGACTGCCCGCCTCGGAGCTCCAATAGTCAAAGCCCTGGCTGCCGGGTCTGGCGTCGAAGACTTATTCATCTGACCGTGGGATCGCTTCCGACCTCCGATCCTATCCACGATCCTCTGGGAGGTATACTCATGCCTCCTAGCTGCTCTCAATACTGCATCAAAAGTCTGATGCTCAAACTTCTCTACTGCCAATAAAATCTCCAGGTGGAGCCCTTGCTGGAACCGCTGGGCTCTATCGAAATCGGTCGCCACCAAGGTGGGAGCAAACCGACTAAGCCTTGAGAACTCGTCCGCATATCCATCGACCGTCCTGTCCATCTGCTTCAGATTGGTGAACCTCGTCTGTAGATCATACCGAGCTACAGCATCAAAATACTTGGTCTGAAATCTCTCCCTGAATACCGTCCATGAAATAGGGGCCACTAATCCATCGGCCTGCGCTGCCCACCAGCTGCGGGCAAGATTTAGTAACTGCAGGCATACTATGGCCACCTTCTCGTTCTCTAGAGTCCTGGCTGCTTCTAGAATTACCTCGGTGTCCTGAAGCCATGTATCTGCAGTGATCGCATCTTCACTGCCGTCGAAGAAGGGAGGGTTCAAGCGCTTGAAGCTGTTGGCCGCGCTATTACCCTGATGACCGCCTCTGGTCAAAGCATCTACCATCGCCTGGTACAAGACATCTCCGCGACAATCCTGGGAAGCTAATAGGGACCTGATAAGACCCACGAAAGTGCCATCATCAGGCTCTGCAGGCTGGACGGGCTGAATTGGTGGCTCTCCTCCGGTAGGCATGACTCTGGAGGCTACTCCTGAATGTTGGGCTTGATCTCCGGGTTGCTGTTGGTCCATAGGAGGCACTCCGCCTTGCTGATCGGCAGATCCAGGAATAATGCCGCTGAGGAAGACGACATAGGAAACAATAAGGAAGGACCAGGACAGATCAACGATACATGCATGTGATCAGGTCAAGATTACAGGGATTCAGAAGATACGAGCAGAGATCAAGGGCGAGTACTTATTGAGACATCTATTCGGTAAACCCTCGCATATCTTGATTTACAAGACCTACATGGGCCACCACTTAAACCATGTCACGCCCCAGAACCAGAATACTGGAGAGTGGGAGCAGACATAGACAGCTACGTATATTGAAGTGCAATCCACCTCGTTATACGGTCACGACTGTCTAGATACATGAGGGTTTAACTACAAGCCAACAGTCTCTTATGGTCATGAACAATCCTAGTGTCTCAATCACAAGCAAGTAAGTAAGTGTTACAAGATATAAGATCAAATATACAATAGTAAGGCGTCCCAAACATTACATATTCAGCTGATCATGAAGCTAGTCATTACAAAATGTCAGGACTAGCAAGAATTTAGTCATACATGATCAACCCTAGGATCCGTCAATCATGTTACAGCCCGTAGGCAGAAAGTAAATAAGGTACAATACGAGCTAACACGTGCTCGCCGGCTAAACGCCTCAAAAGAATAATTTTACATTAAAGTAGGAGGACAAAAAGAAACCCACTCATTGCCAGGGTTACGCCTGGTGGTCACCATCTGGCTAGAAGACAGGTGGATCCTCTGGTGCTGCTCCGATATCTGGCCACACAAAACCAGCTGGGTCAAACCCCAGAAAGAGCAAGTGCCACAAAGGAGGCTTCACTAAGGAACTAAAACCAGCATATCACATAAAATATTAAAGATAATAAATAAAAACTGATAATAATAGAGATAACAATAGTAAACTGAGTACGAGGAAACCATTCAAGTAGCCAGGTCACAACCCTTAAACCAAACAAGGACCGAGGTTGTAACCCTTCACCTGAATAGAAACCCGTCTCAAATAATATTGGTATAGTGAAGACAAAAAATAAAGAGAGGACACAGAACTGCTCTGGAAGCCAGGTTACAACCCTTAAACCAAACAAGGACCGGGGTTGTAACCCTTCGCCTGAGCAGAACTGGACCCCTGATCTTTATTGCTAAGGCCGGTATAAATAATTAATCATGCTTGTTGAAGTAAGGTAAAATATGACGAGCATGGCATGGGTTGCAATAAGACAATAAACGAAGAGAGGACACAGAACTGCTTCGGGAGCCAGGTTACAACCCTTAAACCAAACAAGGACCGGGGTTGTAATCCTTCACCTGAACAGAACTGGACCCCCGATCGTTATTGTTAAGACAAGCATCAATAATCATGTCATGTCACAATCTTGCACTGGATCAGGATAAGACATGCTAGATAAACTCCATCCAATCAATCACGGCCAATCAAGAGTACGGCTTGATACTTTTAACTAACTGGGGTTATCACAGCCTAGTACTAGCAAGATGCAATGAGATTATCCCAACAGCCACAAGCCCTGCAGACCATCCGATTATCCGGGTCAAATGTCCGTTTATGAAGGGTGCACCAGATGACTGTGTGCTAGAAATGTGCCCTACTCATCGGTAGGCTATAAGTCCACTTAATGCGCCCAGATAACGGGATTGCCTGTAGCTGGGAATCTCTTCATGACTACTGAATCATTCTAGTTAATTAGCCTTAGTCAATTTCAGTAGGTACCCCTGACCGTTGTACTCAGAGATCCCCATCCTAGACATGATGCAAGACAGTACCAGTTTATTTGTACAAACACAATCGTCCACGGTGTCCAGGTCTTTCATACTTGTCATATTGTGCTAGCTGTCGCAACAGCATATCGAGGTGTATCATGTCAGGGTTACTTATCAAAAGTGCGCCATGACGGGCCACTATCGTGTTCTATCCTTACAATATTATAAAAGAGAAAAGTTGCATAAATAGTTAATAACATATTCTTGAAGCCAAGAAAAAGATCTACAACTTTTATGTTGGGAGTTAGAAGAAATTCTGACCATAAATCAGCCAAATAGGACAAGAAAAATAATCAAATTAGACACTATACGTCCAAGGGTGAATTGGGGGCTCATGCGGCAGTAGATGGGTACCCATCTATGCGGCTGAGTAAGTGGGTACCCATCTATGCGGCTGAGTGAAATGAATCTCATGCGGCTGGATAAGTGGGTACCCATCTATGCGGCTGAGTAAAATAAATCTCATGCGGCTGGATGAATGAATCTCATGCGGCTGGGTAAGTGGGTACCCATCTATGCGGCTGAGTAATTGGGTACCCATCTATGCGGCTGAGTAAAATGAATCTCATGCGGCTGGGTGAATGAATCTCATGCGGCTGAGTAAATAAATCTCATGCGGCTGAGTAAGTGGGTACCCATCTATGCGGCTGAATAAAATAATCTCATGCGGCTGGGTGAATGAATCTCATGAGGCTGGGTAAGTGGGTACCCATCTATGCGGTTGAGTAAGTGGGTACCCATCTATGCGGCTGAGTAAAATGAATCTCATACGGCTGGGTGAATGAATTTCATGCGGCTGGGTAAGTGGGTACCCATCTACGCGGCTGAGTAAGTGGGGACCCATCTCTCAGAAAACCTGAGAAGGATGGCCATGGAACCCTTAGCTTCCAAGCTCCATAAAACCTTCATCGTGAGTCCAAATTGGACTTCTATAGGTCAAAATGGGGTAGAACGAAATTTTCTACAACATGGAACCATCAAAACTTGGAAATAACAATTTTAAGTAGATCAAAACCCAAGAAATTTGAAAATACTATAAACTTAGATCTACACAAATTGAGCCATGAAGATTAAAATGCCAAGTACTAAAGTTTGTTAGAATGCTGTGAAAAAAGAGAATAGAACAATAAAATTTGTGTTCCTTCATGAAGCAAGATGCACTTGCCTAAGCTCTCTCTCTCTCTCACTCTCCTGGTGGTTGAAGAAGTAATGGTGGAGAAGAAGAAGTAAATGAAGAGAGAGAATGAGGGGAATGGATTAAATAAGAAGGGTGGTGGTAGGTAGGAGGGTTCACCTTGGCTCATGATGAACCAAAGTAAACCAAGCCAGCCGAACCAACCCACGAATAAACTAGCTAATGAAATGCTAGAATAAATTAAGTAGGAAGACATGCAATACGGGTCAAATTACGTATACGTATACCAAGATACGCAATACGAACCACAGGCATTACACTCTGTCCCCTAAAAATTAGCACCCTAATTTTTAGGGTTGGCTGGTTGCTAGTTGTCCAACGGCCAAATTTTTGAAAATTCCTACCAGAATTTTGGCCGAATTCTGCCTGTTAAAAACCTATAAACAGGCCAAGAATTCTCTCATTTTCAATCATCCAATCTTCTCTTCTCTTCTCTCTTAAGCTCAATATAAGCCGTACCCTTCTTATCTACTAGCCACAAGTTTCTTAAGTCTCGAGTGCTCAGCATCTCTCAGTTAGGAGTCTTGTACAAGAGTTTAAGAAGTAGCTTGGAAAATTCCAAGCGTCGCCACTGCGATCCATTTTAAGAAGTTGACGTGCTCTTCTGGAGTAAAGGCACGGGGTGTAATTACTATTTCACAAATAGTGGATTTAATCCTGAGCTAGAGTTCTCAGGCCTGGACTAGTCCTCCATGAGGGACACCAGGTTAAAATTGGCTGTGTTTGCGTATGCTCTCTTGCTCCTTATTTATTTTTCGTATTTACTCTGATTATTTTTAGATCATGAAAGAGTTGTTTTTTAATTGGTTATTATTGCTATAACTCTATTCACCCCTCCTCTAGAGTTGCCATCTGTTCTTCACCACGGCCAACCACCATGCGAGTCCTCGTGGGCCAGCAACTACTATGCGACCGCCCGACGAACACTTCTAGGCCGCCATCCTCCCCCCTCACGTGTAATAGAGGCTATTCATGCATTTCGCACGGGATCCCGTCGTGACACGTGCAAAAGCGAATCCAGAAATATGCTTCGGAACACCAAGTCTGGACGTATTTTTTGGACAATTCAACTGTTTGATCGTTAATCCGTTTCTTTTGTCTTCATCTCGATATATACTCCTTCACTCCGCTAAAGTTTCAACCATTAATTCATTCATTTGATATGTCAAAATCGGCCGCCAAGTTGCCCCAATAATTGTTTTCATTTTGGACAATTTTATGGAGCCAAATTTGTGGATTTTTATCTCCGCCATCGCAGCTCTATTTGATGCACCACCAGTTCCTTTGCACAGCTTCTATAACCACCTTTGTTCCTCATAAGTTTCTGCTTCATAGGACGTCTTTTGGTTGGTTGAAATCGACGCCAAAGTTGGCCTCTCAAAACCGTAATTTATAACTTATAAAATTCTAATTTTGAATTCGGGACTCCGGATTCCAATTATGTCACTACCAGTAAACGCGTGGCGTCGTTCTGGTATGAATTTATATATAATTTGCCAAGTATGGAGCATCGTGGTCCCGGCATGCACTTCGTTGAAAATCGGTTCCCACAATCCAAGTCAACGAGCCATTTTGAGATCGGCTCATTGGAATCCAATTTCGGATATACCGTTGGGTTCGTATCGTCATTCTGGATACGTAGACATATAATTTGCTATGTTTAGTAGACTTTTATTCTGGCACGTTTTTCGGTACAAAGTGGATCCGACGGACATTATTTTGACCTGAAATTACTATTTTACCTTTGTGTCCAAATTGGACATATAGGGAGGCTATTCTAGCTAATTTGACTATTCTGGGCACGTTGGTCATATTTGTTTCATTATCTGACAGCATCTGTAGATTTTTCTTTAAGTATCACTATTAGTTATAATTAATTCTTATTATGTATGTATAATTGTTTTATTATATACCGTATATAAACTGTATTATATATATATTGTATATTTTACTGTATAATATATATGTTATATTATTGGTAATAAATATTATTATATATGTATAATTTATAGTATTATTATATTATTATATTATTTTAACAGGTTATTTTATTTGCGTATTTAAATTCATATTTTTACGTATTTTGTTCAATACTGCCATTTTGAGCCCAAATCTAGCATGGATTGAGTGTGGACTCAAGTGAGCCAAAATACATTCAAGGTCTATACAAGTCATGTTGGACTTGATTTATGCCCTTGGGTCCCGTATTTTGGACTTCGATTCAATTTCGTACACGTAGACAAATACATTAATAATAATTATTTATTTTTAGAAATTATACCTTGATGTATTTTAATTTTTAGACAGTCTTTAAATACTATAAAAATTTAGAAACAATTATAATTGAATATGTTAATTTAGCTAATTTAATATAGTTTTTCCAGAATTTAATTTAATTATCACTGTATAAAAATAGGTATTCAGAACTTACCTTTAAGATACCTATGTATTCTAATTTTTAATAAATATCTACAGTAGTTAAGAAATTCCAAAAAATTACAATAAATTATTATAATTAACAAGGAAGATTTTGAGGGTTTATTTCATATTTACTGGAGCTTTATAACTACCTAAATAATTGTTGGAACACAGTGGACAATCTGGATTTTTATTGAATAATCATGCTTTGTGTGATAATTCATGTTTTTGGATAATTTAAGTGTTGTAGTTTTGTTCCCCATTATAGTCCTTTAGTCTCTAAGGACTCTAAGTGTTGATTAGATTTAGTATCACCCTATATTGGTGTATGCTAGGTTATTACTTAGCTAAGTGTTCCAGATAGAAGCCTTGTCACACCACTAGTGTTAGTGGCTTGAATATAGAATATGAACTGAGGTCGTAAACCTTTTTGACAGTGACAGGACTCCGGGCTTCCTCTGTATTCCTATTTTATTGCCTTGCTCGAGGCAAGTACAAAGTATAAACTTTACTTACTACGTATGATAATGAACTGCATATGAATATTATTAATATAGCTATTCATAACTGAAATCATATCTCACATGCTTCTACGTACTTTTTATATGCTTCACATGTTTTAAACTGCTCTTATTATCTTTCACATGATTATAATTTAGGAATGGGGAACTGTTAGTTGAGTACGTGGTCAGACTCCTTTACATGTACCGAGCTCGGTCGCATCTCATACAACCTTGTCGTAGGCTTTATCCCGTATCTTTGTACGTATGTATATCTATGCTTGTACACTTATACGTAGTCTATTTTATTACATGTATACTTGTACACCGGTATATTTTGTACCCATTGACCGATCGCATACCTACTAGAGTTTCAAACATTATATAAATACATATGTCGCCATGACAAATGTATTTAGACTATTATATGACAGGTTTTTTTTTAGCACATCTCTTTTCATTCCATGCTCAGTATGTTTAGTTTGTAGAACCAGTACTTGCTTCCTTCCTGACATAAAAATATTGCAGGCATACTTTCTATGGAAGAGATGCTTTGTGACTCGTACTATGGGTCCACTACAGAGGACCAGGTCATTGCTCCCGAGATAGTATCCGCAGGGAACCTAGCTTAGTAGTCTTGCTTTAGATTCCTCTTTGGCTTAGTGTGTCATACTGTTAGACTCTATCTTTTGTCACTGGACTTTGTCTCCAGTTTAATACTTTGAAAGTGTAATAACTAAAATCTGAACTTATTTGCTTTCGCTATTAGATGTTGTGTTGTGATGAACTCTAAAATGTGATATTAGAACTGTTAGCAATTGAGATCCTTTATTGTCTTTACTTAGAACAACTTACTACGCTATGACACAAGCGTAGGCTGCGCATGGCCTGGCCCGGCCCGCCCTGGCCTGCCCCGGCCCAACAATTTAGGTAGCGGGTCGGGACATATTTTAATTGGTGGCCCATGCAAGTCTGAGTTAAATTATTTGGTTATGTTATTGTACTAAGCATGCCTGCTGTAATGCCTGTGTTCGTATTGCGTATTTTGGGATACGTGTATGTATTTTATCTTTTATTGTATGATTCCTGGCTTGGCTTTTCTTCATGGCTTGGTTTATTCTTGGGATTGGTTCAACTTGGTTCGGGTTGGCTTGGTTTGGTTAGGGTTACTTTTGGTTCATCATGGACCAAGGAGTGAACCCCTACCTACCACCACCATCCCCATTTATTAACCCATTCTTCTTTCTCTCTCTTTATTACTCTCTTCTTCTCCACCATTAACTCCTGCACCTACCAAGAGAGTGAGGTCTAGACAAGTGCAACTTGCTTCATGGAGAAACTCCAATTTTATTGCTTCATTCTCTTCCTTACAGCATTTTAACTTACCTTAGTACTTGGCATTTTAACTTTCCATGGCTAGATTCTTGTAGATCTACATTTATATTATTTTCAAAAATTTAGGTTTTGATCTACTTAATCTTGTTATTACTAAGTTTTGATGGTTCCATGTTGTTGAAAATTTCGTCCTACCCTATTTTTACCTATGGAAGTTCGAATTTGGGCCCCGGATAATAGGGTTATGGAGCTTGAGAACTTGGCTCTCATGGTGTTCTTCTTCTCGGAATTTTGGAGAAGATGAATTGTGCTTGACTTGACCGCATGAACTTTTCATACGGCAAGTGTTCTTCCAGCCGCATGCATTATTCAACCGCATGAGATCCTGAGCCATACTTAGCCGCATGAATACAAATCCCTCGACCGCATAAGTCCTTAGTCCCTTCCAGCTGCATGGGGCCCAACTCGCCCTCAGCGGCATGCGCCTACTCCCTTCTTGGCCGCATACAGCCCTTCCTATTGGCCGCATGGAACTTCGAACCACGCCAGCCGCATAGGCATTTTTCCCGCTACCGTATGGGACTCTGTCCACCCTGAGCCGCATGAACTCCAACACTCGCGAGCCGCATAGACCACAGTCTCCCGCTGCCGCATGAGGACTCTAGTCCTCTCTGCCGCATGACTGACTGATCCCCGAGCCGTATAGAACCTGATCCCCTTCAACTGCATATGACCCTCCTCCTAGCTCAGCCGCATGCGCCTGACCCTAATGAGCCGCATGGGCTGTTCTCTTCCCAGCCGCATGAGATCATTCCTGGCCGCATATGCCTGAGCCGTATGGCTCTCCAATAGCCCCGTGTACTATTATTTATTATTATTTACTCATGTCATGTAACCCCTATTGTATATTTTTACGTCCATTTTATATCCTTACGCCTTTTGTCATGAACTTGATAATCATGAATTTACTTAATATATTTGGAATGATAATTGAGCATGGCATGATAGTGGCCCGCCGTGGCGCACTCCTGACAAGGTACACTTGACCTGATAACCTGACCTGATATCTTTATAAGCTGTTGCGACGGCTCCATGACATGACATAACCTGTATAAATAACCTGGACACCGTGGGCGATTGTGCTTGTACAAATAAACCAGTCTTGTCTTGCATCATGTCTAAGGAGGGACTCCTGAGTACCACGGTCAGGAGTACCTATTGAAATGAACTAAGGACTAATAACTAGATTAATACATTAGTCATGAAGAGATTTCCCAACTACAGGCAATTCCGTTACCTGGGCGCTCCTGGGATCTGTAGCCTGTCGTCGAGTAGGGCACATTTCCAGCATACTGTCATGTGTTACACCCTTCAAGCTACCTAAGGGTACATGCGTTTCCTGGATGATGTACCCACCTGAATTCAACCCCTAATTTTCGTCCTGGGTAACCTGGATGGTCTGCAGGGCTTGTGGCTGTGGAATAATCTCACTGCATCTTGCTAGTAATTAGGCCTGTGATAACCCTAGTTAGTTAAAGTATCAAGTCGTAGTTCTTGATTGGCCGTAAAATGATTGGATGGAGTCTAACCAGTCTAGTCTTGTCCTGATCAGGTTACTGTATGACCAGAATGCCTGTGTTTATTTTACCGATAAATGGTGAGGATCCAAGTCCTGTTCAGACGAAGGGTTACAACCCCGGTCCTTGTTTGGTTTATGGGTTGTAACCTGGCTATCTGAATAGTTCTATGGTTATCTCATCGTATATCACCCTGTTATGTTTTTCTTAAACTCCTGTCTTAATTATT
This sequence comes from Iris pallida, assembly GCA_029216955.1. Taxonomy (NCBI): domain Eukaryota; kingdom Viridiplantae; phylum Streptophyta; class Magnoliopsida; order Asparagales; family Iridaceae; genus Iris; species Iris pallida. Next base: position 5,951,093 of record JANAVB010006798.1, on the reverse strand, counting down.
ACTTTATTGTTATTTTGTGCTAATTGCTGGTTTTAGTTCCTAAGTGAAGCTTCTTTTGTGGCACTTGCTCTTTCTGGGGTCTGACAGCTGGTTTTGTATGGCCAGATTTTGGAGCAGCTCCCGAGGATCTACCGACTTTCCAGCCAGATGGTGGACACTAGACGAAACCCTGGCAACGAGTGGGTTTATTTTTGATCTCCCACTTTATTTTAAAATATTCTTTTGAGGCGTTTAGCCGACGAGCACCTGTTTAGCTCGATTGTAATTACTTACTATCTGCCTACGGGCTGTAACATGATTGACAGATCCTAGGATTGATCATGTATGACTAAACTCTTGCTAGTCCTGACATTTTGTAACGACTAGCTTCATGATCAGCTGAATATATAATATTTGGGACGCCTTACTATTGTATATTTAATGATCATACATCTTGTAACTTTTACTTACTTTCTTGTGATTGAGACAATAGGCTTGTTCATGACCTTAAGAGACTGCTGGCTTGTAGTTAAACCCTCATGTATCTAGACAGCCGTGATCGTATAGCGAGATGGATCCCATTTCATTTACGTAGCTGGCTATGTCTGTCCCCGCTCTCCAGTATTCTGGTTCTGGGGCGTGACACCTGCAATTAGGATCTTAGGACAACTTGATGATACTAGAGACAACTTTTAGAACACCTAGAGGATTACTACAATTGCAACATAGGAAAACTCATCACAGTATAGGACCGTTAGCTATAATTCACCTCTTACTCGAAATTCAGGGAGTTAAAATTTTGACCAAGATAGTACCTTTGGGATGACCCCTGAGGAACTCACTTTAAATCTTACCTTGAAATCTGTTTTCGTTTGTTTCCATTTACTCTTCCTTAATTCGTTGTTGAATTTAATTCTTGATGTTCGTTTCTGACTTTGATTTTGTATCAAGATAAATTTTATGGATTGAATTAAGGTATATTCTGATAACATATTTGATGAGGACAATAGGAAAGGAAAATGTCTGCTTTAATTATTGAGTTCAGAATTTATCGCAGTCATATTAGCTGGTATGACAAAAATATAGAGCCTGATTAGGGTATACTTATCTAAGTTATAAAATTTAGATTTTCTCACAGCCATACCGGTTGGCGTGGCATGAATTCTTGATTACATGATTATAGGATATATACCTTAGTTATGGAATATATCGTTTATTGTAGCTGTTTGCCATGAAATATAAAAGAACAGAACAATTATTAGAGGACCGGACTTCTACTTCTGTTACAAACTCGCTTGTACAAAGAAAGCCTAGGGACGAAAACCTAGGTACAATAATCTAAGTACAATTGTTTATTTTAGATTCTGGAGGTGAAAATAGAGGTTCGGGAAAGCGACAGCAGCTCTGCCTTACTCCTTGGACGATCGGTATGCAGCCTTGGCTCCAGAAGATTGCTTGGCGTTGGAAGAAAGGCTCTCTTTGCTCTCTCTGCTTCTCCTCTCCAAGTATTCTCGTGCTCTCCCTCTCTGTATGTGCACTCTTTTCTGTATCTCTCTGCCTGTGTGTCTCCTCTCTTTCGCAGGGGAATAGCACCCTGTTATTTATAGGAATGAGATGTGATCATTAGGGTTGCAAATGATTGCTTCTTGGAGATGGATGCGGCCTGTGGATTGGTCAATCTAGGCCATTTGTTTTGATTGTGACGAATCCGGACCATGAAGTATAGATTACACCAAATCTCATCAGCAATTAATACTGATTGGAATAAATCTTCCTCATAATGATCTTCTGATGTCTGCGAATAAATTTGATTTATTCTCCTGCCACGTGTCCCAGATTATTGAGATTTGACCCAATCTCTGATTGCAATAAATCTGGGAGATTGATCGGCTTAGAACACGTGTCCTAGGAGCCACTGGGGGGATCTGAACTGCATGATATTTGAGCCGCATGAGATTTTGGGTCGCATAAGGTTAGGGCCACGTGTCATGGCTGCTCGGGTAGTAGCTTCCCCCCCCCTTCGAACCCCTGAACCGCATGGAGATAATCATTACGAGCCGTATATGGATGCATCCGCCTAGGCCGCATGGAAATAGTCCTCTTGAACTGCATGGGAAGGCCTCTGCTTGAGCCGCATGAGGCTGTCTCGGCCTGAGCCGCATGGAGCGGCTTCATTCTGAACCGCATGGAAAGTCTTCGCTCGAGCCGCATATGATCGTCCACGTGATCAAGGCCACGTGGCATTTTATGGATCTCGGGGGATTTGTGTCAGAGACCTTTTTCTCTTCCCAAGGGGGCTGTCATTATGACAGGGTCATAATTACTTCTTTTGTATCAAAGCTGTCACTTTTTCAGAATTGTCAGCCGTCATAATAATTAATGCAGCATGGGTCGAAGGGGAGCGCTGTTACGCCACGTGTCTTCTGAGCCGTATAAAATATTTCATACTGCATAGTTCCTGAGCCGTATAGTCTTTTTGTGCCGCATGGGCTGTTTGAGCCGCATGGGGTTCCCTGGCCGCATGGGTCATTTTTCATGCTTCTACAAGACCCCCTTCAAAGTTTTCAATTTGCAAAATTGAAATACTTTGAATAAGAAGCATGGTCGTATTTTTTCTGGCCGCATATGCCGTCCTTACCGCATGAGTGTTTAAGCCTCATAGATAGGTCAGTCGCATGAATTGACTTAGCCGCACAGATAGTTCAGCCGTATAGAACTTTCGGCCACATCATCGTTGCCATGTATGGCAATCCTTTGCATTAAATGTTGTTTGATTTGCTGTCAGCTTTAAAGGCCACTTTTCAGTGCGGGATCCGAGGAGCTTGGCCTCCATTTTCGGCAGCTCATTTTGATAACCGAAGAGTCGGTCTGCGTGTATGCACGGGGATCGAAATGCTTCACTTTTGTTTATAAATATGGATGAGTATGCTCGGAGGAGTTCTTTACTTTCTCCTTCGTCCCACTATTGCTATCTTGCCTTTCTTTTCTCATTTCTCTTCTCCGATCATTGGCCATGGCCCCCAAATCCTCTAAGGTTGCTTCTGCCGTCGCGAAGGGCAAGAAGGCAGCTTCTTCGTCAGCTGTTGTGCCCGCAGTGCACCCTGATGTCCGTCCTGCCCATAATGTTAAGGGTTGTATTTGGATTATTTCTGAATCCTAAGCATTTATGGCTCTGTTGCATATTTATGCACAAGCCTTCACCCAAGTTCGAGCATGATAGAGCCGCATATGCTGCGTTACGCTCTCATATCCGAGCCGCATAGACGATGCCTCATATTTGGACCGCATAAGAAGAATTTGAGTTTCTGGATATAAACCGCATGGGGTCTCCCTTGAACGGAACCGCATAAGCTTCTGACAGACTGATCCGCATAGCATGTTGCCTGAACTTTTTGGTTTAGAACCGCATATGTCTCATAGATCCGCATGAGCCATTGAACCAATGTTATTTGGAATTCCCGATTGCCTTGGGCCGTATGAGGCTGTGTTGGCCTTTTCTTCTTGTTTTGTTTCTGTTTTCTTTCTTTCTGAAAGGGACGTGATCCCGAAATATGTAATATTTTTTTCTTCCTTCAAATAAAGAGTACTTTCCCTTCTACCCTTCATTTGTGTTTGTTTGTTGTACCTGCAATATTGCGGTGATGTTCTCCTCCGCATAGGGGATATATTTGTGAACCTGTTACCCATGGCATACCTTGGTTTTAGGTACAGATAACAAGTTTTGGTCAGGATACCTAAAGCAGCCATGGCAAAGTGGTCATGGGTGCTCTTAGTATTGGGAAAAGGAATGCCGTAGAGCAGCTGGGCTCCTGGGGCATGATGAGATGGTAGGTTTGTGCTAAAAAACTTAGCTGAGGATATTTGTGGGCCTATTATCCTTGGCGTACCCTGGTTTAGGATACGGATAATAGGATGAAGGGGAACCGACATACTTGCTCAGAGGTAATGAGGACCTGGCAAGTAGAAAAGTTTTTTAAACGTAGAGTCTTCCTACTCAGAGGTAATGAGGACATGGCAGGAGCGAACACGACGGAGGATATTGGTGGTCAACAGAGAACATTTGTGGTCAACAAAGGATATTTGTGGTCAACAGAGGACATTTGTGGTCAACAGAGGACATTTGTGGTCAACAGAGGACATTTGTGGACCTATTACCCTTGGCGTACTCCGGTTGTGGGTACAGATAATAGGTCGAAAGGGGATCATCATACTTACTCAGAGGTAATGAGGACATGGCAAGTATGAAGGTTTCTTCGACGGAGCCTTCCCATTCAGAGGTAATGAGGACATGACAGGAGTGGGCTCAATGAAGGAGGGCACATAGAATGACTCAGAGGTAATGAGGACATGGAAGTTCTATGTAAGGGGTGATTTGTTTTTGGCAGAAGTGGAATGACTCAGAGGTAATGAGGACATGGCCATTTTGGAAATTTGTGAATCGATTACCCTTTTTGTGCACTGGGAGTGCGGGTATTAGATCATGAGGGAGGATCTCCTTCAAGAAGAAAGTTCAGAGGTATGATCATACATGACTTGCTACCTGAAAGAGTGACCGAGATGTGAATTCAGAGGTACCAGCGGGTACATGACTCGAGAATCTAGAGAATGGTGAGCGTGAATTCAGCGGTACCAGCGGGTACATGACTCAAAAATCTGGAAAACTATGAGGGTGAGTTCAGTGGTACCAACGGGTACGTGACTCAATAATCTGGAGAATGTTGTTTAGACAAATATTTCTTCAGGAACTTGCCGTTGACGGGCAACATGAGCAAGTCTCCGTTTTGCTTAGCGAGGCGGTAAGTACCGTTGGAGAACACAGCCTCGATGACAAATGGACCTTCCCATTTTGGCTGGAACTTGCCGGCGGTCTTGTGAGTCATGACCTTGCCCTCCGGACTGCCAGAACAAGATCGCCCACTTGGAATGTTCTGATTTTGACCTTCTTGTTGAAGGCTCCTGAGATGCGTGCTTGGTATAGCTCGATCCTTTGCTGATCTAGGAGGCGCTTTTTATCTAAGGCCTCCAACTCTTGTAGTCGACGCCGGTAGTTGTCATCCGTCGTCAATTGATAAGTGAGGGCGACGCGGAGTGAGGGTATTTGAGTCTCTAATGGGAGAACTGCCTCACTCCCGTATACTAGAGAGAATGGTGTGTTCCCGGTAGCTGTTCGGACTGTAGTAAGGTACACCCATAAACATTCGCCGAGCTTCTCGTTTCAGTCGCATTTGTTGGAGGAGACAAACTTCTTGAGGAGTTTGATGATTGTTTTGTTGAATGCCTCTGCCAACCCGTTCGCTGCCGGGTTGTACGGTGTCGAAGCAATATTCTAAATACGGTACTTATCGCAAAATCGATAGAAAGCGTGGCTTGCAAACTGCGGACCATTATCATAGATGATCCTTCGGGGCAGTCCAAAGCGGTAGATGACGTGATGCTTAAGGAAGCTGATCACGTTTGAAGTCTTGACTTCTGCGAGTGGGACAGCTTCCGCCCATTTGGAGAAGTAATCAGTGATCGCAAGTATGAAGCGATGTCCTCGGGAGAAAGGTGGGGTGATTGGACCAACGATATCCATTCCCCATGCTTCGAATGGCCAGGACGCCACTGTCGGATGTAGAAATTCGGATGGTTGGTGAATGAAGTTCGTGTGGACTTGGCAGGCTTTGCATTTTCTAGCATAATCTATCGCATCTGCCACCATCGTGGGCCAATAGTAGCCCATTCGGCGAAGACGGTCTTGCAATTTAGAACCGGGCTGGTGGGCCCCGCAGACACCGTCATGAGCTTCTCGTACGGCTTCTTTGGCTTCTGCGTTTGACATACACCGAAGCAGTAATCCGTCGTAGGAGCGACGATACACCATTTTTGTCTCTGTATCGTAGAAGAATCTGAGAGAACGCCGTCTGATGGAAGTGGCTTCCTTTGGGTTCTCGGGCAGGATGTCGTAGACGACGAAGTCGATGAATGGTTGTCTCCAGTCTGGGGCATCATCGATGGTCTGGGTGGAATAACTCGCCACGAATTGCACATTGTTCTTGGGACAGACCAGTTCGTGGCCTATCACATCCACTGATTGGCGATCATAGTTCGAAACTGCTAGGGAAGCGGCAAGACCAACTAGGGCATCAGCTTCGATATTTCGGAGTCTGGGGACATGTTCGATGAAGAACCCCTCGAACGACGAGATGATGTCAACCGCTATTTGGTGATAAGGGATCATGTCTTCGTGGCGGACCTCGTATGAGCCCCGGATCTGAATGACGATTAGTTGGGAATCGCCGTATGCTTCAAGGTATTCTACCCCCAGCTCTCTTGCAAGTTGGAGGCCAAGGACCAGAGCGTTATACTCGGCCACATTGTTAGAGTAGGATTCTGTGAGGGAATAAGCACGGTTAATCACCAATCCGGAAGGGGATACCAGCACTACTCCGACTCCGACGACGTTGTTGCCTTTAGGTCCGGTCCTCGAAGAACCGTCGAAGAACTTTCGCCATATATCATCGTGAGAGGTTGCATGCGAGTCGTCGATCTCATCTGGGATCTCTTCATATATTCTGGAGGACTCTGAGCCTGGGTGGGCTGCTAAGATGTCTGCCAGGGCTTGACTTTTGACTGTCTTTTATGGGACGAAGATCATATGATAAAGGGACAGCAATATTGCCCATGTAGCGAGGCGAGAGCTGAGTGCCCCTGGTTTAGTCATGAGGACCCTGAGAGGGTTGACTCGTGAGATCACATGTATCATTTGTCCGGTGACATAGTACCGTATTTTCTGAATGGCGAACACCAGGGCAAGGCATTCCTTCCCCACAGCGGTGTATCAGTGCTCTGGCCCAATCATCATTCGGCTGAGGTAATATATGGCTTGCTCATGGCCTGCGTCGTTGTTTTATGCCAGCAGAGCCCCGAGGGAATGTTCTATTGCTCGTACATAGAGCATGAATGGTTTTCCAGAAACCGGGGCCACCAGGACTGGAGGGTTCGACAAATATTCTTTGATGCTGTCGAAGGCGCGCTGGCATTCTTCATCCCATACGAATGAGACGCCTTTCTTCATGAGATGGGTGAATGGTCGACATCGCCCGGAGAGGTTGGAAATGAACCTCCTGATGTAAGCTAGCCTCCCTTGAAGGCCTCTGAGTTCGCAGAGATTTTTTGGGGGACCCATCTCCATGATTGCTTTCGTCTTCTCAGGGTCTATATGGATACCCTGTGCAGTGATGATGAAGCCCAAGAACTTCCCACTGGATACGCCCAGAAAGGACTTCGTAGGGTTCATTTTCAAATTGTGCGCTCGCATTAGGTCGAATACCGTCCTTAGATCCTGCAGATTGTCTCCCTTGCAGCGACTCTTAACGGCTATATCTTCAACATAGCACTCCACTGTCTTGCGTAAGTGGTCTCTGAAGATGATGCTCATGGCTCTTTGATATGTGGCGCCGGCATTATTCAAACCGAAAGGCATGACTGTGTAGCAGTACGTGCCAATTGGTGTTCGGAATGATGTATACTTTTCGTCGTTAGGAGACACTTTGATTTGGTTGTACCCTGAGAAGCCATCCATGAATGACATACGTTCGAAGCCGCAGGTATTGTCGATCATGATGTCTGTGATAGGAAGGGGGAATTCATCTTTGGGGTACGCCTCGTTCAGATTGCGGAAGTCGATGCAGATTCGAATCTTCCCATTCTTCTTGAAGACGGGCGCTATATTGGCGACCCAATCGGGATGTTGCTCCTCACGAATGAAGCCGCTGGCTATCAGTTTGTTGACTTCGACTTCGATCGCATCCATGATGCCTGGGCGGAAGCATCGCTGTTGTTGCTTGACTGGCTTCGCATCTGGCCGAATGTTGAGTTTGTGAAGAGCAATGTCGGGATTTAACCCTGGCATGTCTTCATAGCTCCAGGCGAACACATCAATGTATTCTCTGACAAGTTCTAGCAGCGACTCACGCTCTTCGTCTGCTAGGCTTTTACTGACGAAAATTAGTTTTGGAGAAGATTCGCTGCCGAGGTCAACCTGTTTGACTTTATCTTCAGTAGGAGGTTCTCTCAGTTCAAACAATTTTTCCCATTGTGCATCCAATTGCTGGGCTCACGGCTCTAGCTCGAGGATCTCGGGGATATCTTCGTCTTCTTCGTAAGCGTCGACGAATGCCATGTTAACTGACAAGACTTGTCTGAACACGTCTCCGATGCTGGTATCCGAGTCAGAAGTTGGTGACCCGGTTGAATGTGACTGCCAGTCGCATTCTTCATCTGAACTCTCAGGGGTCGTAGTAGGCATTACATACCCTAACCCGCATCGAGTTTTGCTATAGTAGTCCCGTGGTTTGCCCGTCGGGACTGGCGGCTTCAAAGGTAATCGTCGTCCAGTGCCGTAGTTCAAACCTGGCATCGTCTCCAGATCATACCCCTGTTTCTGCATGAGATATTTAGATTGGGGTCTATAAAGATACAGAGGCAGTCTTCCGACATCTGACCCGAGGTCGGCTTCCTCTATGGTGAAAGAATACGGGTCGTCCTTCCGGCCGAAGATGATTGGATGGTCCCCTCCCTCGATTATTCGGTAAGCATCTTCTACTGGAGTAAGCTGGATCACGGTATACACATTTGTCACCTGTGTGTATAGGTGGGTGCCTATACCGTGTTCCATAGCATATATTGTACATAGCTTATTGAGCTCGGTGTAGTTCAAAGATAACCCTTTATTGATGAAGTAAGGTATCATCTCTAGGGGAATTACATCATCAGCAGAGGGAACATCAGTGTGGGCAGCCACATACTTGGCTAGCTCCGGTTCCTCTTCGGCTACCCCATGTGTAAGTGAAGACTGAGGGGACGACCTGGGTAGCTTGATCGTCTGAGGTTCAGCTGATGGAGCAGAGCGTGGAGTTGTTGGCAGACTAGCGACCCCCAGTTTGGCATTTGATGTGGAGCGAGGAGTGGCTGGTTCGCTAGAAGTGTCAGACCATGCATCGGGGTGACGACCCTTCTTGGGAAGGCGTATCGTCAGTGGCCTGTCGGAGGGATTGAGCTTCTCCGTTTGGGGTTGACCGACTCTCGGCAGTCTGATTGTCAGTGGCCCCGTTGTGGGTCTCGACACTTGGCCGGACCTTGGCCGCCGGATTATCATCTGCTCCTCCTGCGCCGAAAGGCTGATCGCGTCCTTCCGCAGAGTGACAGTAAGGGGTACGGACCTGTCCGGTTTGCGAGCTTGGAGGTGGATCGTCAGAGGTTCTTCTGATCCTGTAGCTGTCTCGGTATGAGCTTGTACATCTCCTTCATCAAGGTGCCTCTTTGACTTTTTGTATAGGCAGACGTCTGAGTAGTAGGATTCGACCCCTTTGAAGGGATCGATATCAGCAAATTCTGTCTTCACGAAGCCGTGTTTGTCGACATATTTGAAGCACTGGTGCAGCATGGAAGGTACGATCATATAATCGTGTATCCATGGGCGCCCCAAGAGGATGTTGTAAGAAGTGTCTGCATCTATGACATAGCAGGTGACTTCGGATTGGAGATCGCCAATCTGACACTTCAGACGAATCTTCCCGATTAGGTAGCTCCTGCCCGAATTGAAACCGCTGATGGCGGTGCTTGTAGGTGTCAGACGATGCATTAGGATACGGAGATGATGTAGCAGACCCTTCGGGATGATGCTTATGGAAGAGCCAGGATCTATGTGCATCCGGTCCACCTTCACGTCGCCGATGTATCCAGTGTAGTATAGCGGGCGATCGTGCAGATTAGTTTTGATGAGCATGTCCTGCGGAGTGAAGACTATGTTGGGCATTACTCCCGTACAGGCCCTGTTTTGGAGATCCGCAGGCGGGTTAACTTGAGCCAGGTATGCGTCGGCATTTTGGAGTGCATCGATCAAAGCTGCACGAACATCCTTGGAGAGTCTCAGGAGCTCGTATAATGATAACTTGGCCGGTGTGTTGGCCAACTGCGCTAATATGTCGAAGTTGTAGGGCTTCTCCAGCCCTTGTGATGCCTCTTTTCGGAGGGATTTGTCAAAACGAGTCTCCCTCGGCCTAAGCTTGTCGGTCGTCGAAGGCTGAGCCGGTCCCGGAGCATCAGTTGTAGTGGGTTGATGATTTTCAGTTGGGTTGTCAACCACAGGTTGGGATTGCGCTCCAGACCGCGTGATGACGGCTGTAGCTTCTTCGATATCTGCCGAGATCGTGCGGCAGGATCTGACTTTTCTACTCTTTTTCTTGCAGGTAGAAGATGATATGGGTCGAGTCACGTCCTATACCAAATCTGGATGGATCCACATGACCTCCCCTCGTGATGTGGTGAGGGGCACTAGACCAGCAGCCTGATCTCGGGAAGGTGGAAGATTAGCAATCTCTATTGTCGCCAGAGGGATGGGGACCACACCGTCTTGAGTTTTCGTTGGAGGGAAGCTACCGAATTGTACCGACACCATATTGGCTGCCACCGTTACCTCTTCGAAATCGATGGCCAAAGTGTTCGAATCGATGAGGTTTTGGATGGACCTTTTCAGCTGGTAGCAGTCGTGTGTAGCATGGTGGATGTAGCGATGATAATGGCAGTACTTTGGATTCTCCATCTCTGTCGGTCGCGGTTCTCGTCTTGGTGGAGGAAGCTGAATTCTGTCCCCTTGTATGAGCATGTCCAAGATGGGCTTGACGTGACCGTCTTCGAAGGAGTACGTAATCTGCGGCTATTGTTTGTCTGCTGGCTTTGGCTCAGGTTTTTGTGCCGTGTCGGCCACCATAGCCTGCTTGCCCCTACTGTCTCGATTGTTGGAGGAATTACCCCCATTGTCGTTGTTAGTGTTAGGACGTTTGCCCTTGTTCTCTCCGTCCGAGATGTGCAACCCTAATTGGCGAGCCTTCTTCAATCGTTCTTCCGTGCTTGTGGTGCTGATGATGAATGTCTTCCAATCCTTGAATTGACTTTCGCCCATCCAGAGACTGATAGTTGGAAGCAGTCTTTTTTGGCAAATTTTAATCAAGGAGGAATCCAGATTTCCGAAGGGCAGCTTCATGGCAGTTTGGCGGAACCGCTCAATGTAGTTCCTTGTCAGCTCCTTCTCCCCTTGGACGACGTCCATGAGGGTGGACATGGTGATGTCCTACCCTACTTCATAGAATCTCTCCAAGAACATGCGCTTGAAGCCGGCGAAGGAGTGGATACAGTTGTCCGGCAGATTGCGATACCAGTCGAAGGCGACTCCTTCCAATGCTCCAACGAATAATCGTGTGAGAATAGCATCGTCATGGGGCAGATGGTCGGTGGTGACCTCGAAGTAAGTGATGTACCGACTTGCTGAGGTCTTTCCATCATAGGGATTGATATTGAACGGCTTATATCATGGTTGGAATGGCACATCCCTCCATGCAGCGGGGTATGGTTGCCGTATTCTGAGGTCTTGAGACTTCTCTCGAGCGTGGAACATGGCTTGGAGCTCTTGGACCTCTCTTCTTACTTCGCAGGCTTCGTCCACGGCGGTGGTGGCCGTTGTTTTCGGAGGATTGTTGCCCGAGTTCGGTGCCGCCGAATTCGAGTCCGTATTGACCGCGGGACCCGTGCTGGTTGGGCCAGGCGTCCCTCCTTGCAGAGTTGGAAGGGTCGCTTTAATCTCGTCTACAGACTTGACCAAAGCAAGAAATATGGCTTCGAGACTGTCGATGCGCTAGCGATCACTGGAACCACCTTGGTTGCTGTCTGTCATGAATACCGTTTTTACATGAGGGAAGATAGACGGAGCGGTGGAGGAAGCGCCCTCCGAATCGTACTCCTATAGTGAGAAGTCATCGGGGTATGTGGGTATGTTCCTTTCTGATTCAGACTCAGAAGGAACAGTACCCCTAGTCTCCGAGTTCGTCTCGTCTTGGGAGTTGTGGATGTCATCGGGGACGTCGAGATTTGCTACATCTGATGGGAGAGTTGTCTTCCCCGGCTCGTCTTCTTGGAACATTGGGTTGCTGTGGAGGCTCGGAGGGGTGCTACCCCCAGCCTCAGCAACCCCCTGCATTATGGACGACGAATCTTCCACTGTAGCAGATTTCGTCTTAGAGCGAGTACCTTGGAAAACTCCGGTGGTGGGACCCGCTTAGACGACAGTCTTTTAGTCGCAGTAGTTGAGATTTTCGGGCTGAGAATACTTGTCTTCTTCTCCCTTCCATCCTCGGGGACTTTTCGAGCAGAGTTACAAGATACGACGGGAAGTGCCTCATCTTCTGAAGATGGCTGTCGCAGTCTTTGAAATACGGACTGCCAGCTTTTTTGTGCCGTCGCACTGTTGCAGCAGCAGTTGACGATGACTTGAGTGCAGTGGTGTCCGTGAGAGGACTTTTTGCACCCCGATGCGTCTTCTCTTTCCTTGCGTTTGTGGAGGATAGCCTCACGCAAGTTAGATGGGTCGGGATCGACCATCTCTGCTCCCGAAATTTTTGGAGACTTTTGCGAACCTTTCTGTCCGTACGCCGCCGGGGGCTGAACTCGAGTGGTTCTGTACAACTTCCCATCTGAGGCCCGTATAACGGTATACGGGATGCTTGGATAGTCGGAGGTCAGATCAGCAGATCGAACTCGCCAGGCTCGTGCTGCCTTAGACTTCTTCGCTCTAGTGCGTAAGGGCACATAGTAAGAAGAGTCTAAGTGATACTGGAGAGAGTCAGGCTTGTCTTCTTGGGAGCACAAAAGATCAGGACCATAAGAGAGGCGGTCAAAGACGGAGTCGCGTGGAGTAGGCGTCATGCGGCTGTCTTCGGTGGTCTATATGCGGTTGGCAGGCGTAGCCGCATAGGCCTTCTTCATGTGGCTGGGAGTCTCAGCCGCATGATTCTTCTTTATGCGGCTGGATGATCTGGCCGCATGGATTTTCTTTATGCGGCTGGTGGATCCACCCTCATAAGCCTCCTGCATGTGGTTGGCAGGAGTGTTCGGCTTCTTCTTGGGATGCATAGAGTCACTCTTTGCCCCTGCAAGTCCAGCATCGTAGTGTTTTCCTTTGCCGGACTTGGGAACAGCAGAGTTCTTTATGGCTTGAAGTGGAGCCGCATGAGAATCGCCCTCGCCGTCTTGGGCAGCAGAGAGTATCCCGTCCAGAGCTTGTGGAGGAGCGAATGACTTCGGCCTCCACTCGCAGCGAGCTTTCTTTGTGCGGGTTCGCTTCTGGATCGGGCCAGCACTTCCTTCAGAGAGCATCTCTTCGAATGCCTGTTGGTCGAAACGGACGACCATCTTCTGTTGCGTGGAGCCAAGCTTGGCTGCATCCGACTGTGTCACCAACTCTTCAGCCGTGGAGAAGTTTGTCCCCAGCAGAGTCGCCATCGTGTTTGCCATAAAATATAAAAGAACAGAATAATTATCGAAGGATCAGACTTTTACTTCACGTTACAAACTCGCTTGTACAAAGAAAGCCTAGGGACGAAACCTAGGTACAGCAATCTACGTACAATTGTTTATTTTAGATTTTGGGGGATAACAATAGAGGTTCGGAAAAGCGACGGCAGCTCTGCCTTACTCCTTGGACGATCGGTATGCAGCCTTGGCTCCAGAAGATTGCTTGGCGTTGGAAGAAATGCTCTCTTTGCTCTCTCTGCTTCTCCTTTCCAAGTATTCTGGTGCTCTCCCTCTCTGTATGTGCACTCTTTTCTGTATCTCTCTGCATGTGTGTCTCCTCTCTTTCACAGGGGAATGGCACCCTTCTATTTATAGGAATGAGATGTGATCATTAGGGTTGCAAATGATTACTTCTTGGAGATGGCGGCGGCATGTGGATTGGTCAATCTAGGCCATTCGTTTTGATTGTGACGAATCCGGACCATTAAGTATAGATTACACCAAATCTCATCAGCAATTAATACTGACTGGAATAAATCTTTCTCATAATGATCTTCTGATGTCTGCGAATAAATTTGATTTATTCTCCTGCCACGTGTCCCAGATTATTGAGATTTGACCCAATCTCTGATTGTAATAAATCTGGGAGATTGATCGGCTTAGAACACGTGTCCTAGGAGCCACTAGGGGATCTGAACTACATGACGATTGAGCCGCATAAGATTTTGGGTCGTATAAGGTTAGGGCCACGTGTCATGGCTGCTCGGGTAGTGGCTTCCCCCCTTCGAACCCTTGAACCGCATGGAGATGATCATTGCGAGCCGCATATAGATGCATCCACCTAGGCCGCATGGAAATGGTCCTCTTGAACCGCATGGGAAGGCCTCTGCTTGAGCCGCATGAGGCTATCTCAGCCTGAGCCGTATGGAGCGGCTTCATTCTGAACCGCATGGGAAGTCTTCGCTCGAGCCGCATATGATCGTCTACGTGATCAAGGCCACATGGCATTTTCTGGATCTCGGGGGATTTGTGTCAGAGACCTTTTTCTCTTCCCTAGGGGGCTGTCATTATGACAGGGTCATAATTACTTTTTTTGTATCAAAGCTGTCACTTTTTCAGAATTGTCAGCCGTCACAGTAATTAATGCAGCATGGGTCGAAGGGGAGCACTGTTACGCCACGTGTCTTCTGAGCCGCATGAAATATTTCATACCGCATAGTTCCTGAGCCGTATAGTCTTTTTGTGCCGCATGGGCTGTTTGAGCCGCATGGGGTTCCCTGGCCGCATGGGTCATTTTCCATGCTTCTACAGCAGCCATGCTTACTGGTGTGACAGAAATTCTGGCAACATGATTTTAGGAAAACGTGTATGGTTATCAGATCATATCTTAAATTGGTTCACTTCGTTATGACCATATGAGCAAGAACAAATTCTTATCATCATTCTTACCCGTCTTGATTAACTCTGTCCTAGCTACATCCACAACTAGGAATATAGTTTCTCTAGAACTCTCCAACAGGATTGCTTTCATGGTATCTTTTCTTAGCATAATTGCTTTTTTGTTCCATCTTTCCTATGATTTGACTAAACTCTTTTTCGTTAACCTTTTGGATAATTCTTCTCGTCCTTCTCGGTAATTGTTGGAAATACCTTATAGATTGATCGAAGAAAGGTTCGAGAACGTATATTCTAACCTTGTATTTCGGAATCAAGAGTTTTCTTTTTTGAAGCCAGAGAAATACTGGTGAGACAGGACTTCAGATGGCAATATCATGGTTGCATATGTTTCACATATCTTACTTGAACCATACCCTATGCATCTGATTAATATTTTATGGATTTAGCAAAGATAAGTTCAAGGACCTGTATTATCTGGCGTGGCAGCTGGGCATTGCAGCCACCGTCGTATTATGGAACAAGAAAGTCATTGCAGCCAGATGCACACTTACTTGGCAGTAATTTCCTGTGACATAAACACGGAGGTATATGGTCCTCGAGTTTTACCTAGACTATATCCTATGCATCTCGTTTGGCCTCATACTATTCTTAGGGATACTTTGACAATCTTTCATGTCTTGCTTGATCCTTAACTTGTTTGAATACTGATATGGATTGATCAACCCAGTCTTAGGCCTTGCCACCTTCTATTTAATAGACAACTGAAATAAACAACCTCATTAATGGATCCTATAGTATAACTACAATATGTTATGTGATTGGGATGAATGATTTTCCCAGGGATGATTAGATTAAGCTTATAGGACAAGAATGAATGACTGACTATAGTGGACTTAGAAACCATTAAGAACGATTGCATTGATGGTATAACTTGATGATAGGGTATCTAAGATGGAGTGACGAGATATTATAATATTATGACTACGGATTGAGAATTAGAATCTTGTGCTTAGGGTTTGAGGGTTGAGCATTTGTAGGGCTTTGATGACCAAGTAATTATTGGTTATGTACAAGCTAATTACATATGATTGGAGGGTAGATCAATATGTGGGATGATATAGGATGAGTTAGAGGGAGATATAATATTGCGTACAAGATCTAAAGATGTCAGTTAAAATAACATGGAACAAATTATTTATAATTGCGATTAAAAATATGGCTGGTAACCAAGCATTATCGATCTACATAGATATCTTGAGGATGACCTATACTAACGAAGGATCCTTATTGGTAAGAAAGTTTTAGAGGGTAAAATAACATAGTTATAATGAAAGAATATTGTTAAACCTGAACCGAAATAATTGTAAGGAGAAACAGATGAGATGATCACAATGGTACCAGATTGAGTACTGTAGCCGTAGTAGCTACATGTTATAGCTTGGCCTATTGGATTATTTTAAATTTTGAAGACGAAATTCTTATAAGGTTGGTAGGATGTGGGCCCCCTGAATTTCAGGGTTTATTTTTAAATTTTTTGAGATGAATTATTTTTAATAAATATTTTATTATAATTATTTATGAACGTTAAATATACTTTTTTGTGACTTTGATTTTTGGAGCATTAGAGATGTCAATCTCTTAAAACTTTCTTTATGAGTTTTATAGTAGCAATATTATCTTCATTTTGGTATATGATGTTCCACTAAAACTTGTTCCCTTGTATTTTGCTTGCGTCGTGAAACTTTCGTATCAATTTAGGCTATTTGACCCTCTACCGTAAAACTTGACCGAACTTCGAACTTAATTTCTGGGTTCGACATCGATCCAACCTAGTCGACCCAATATATGGTTTTGACCTATTTTGAGTCTACTACGCACATACCACTTGTATGCCACCCAACTGATCTCCCGCATGCTCTTATTCCATCAATGATTATAAATGACTAAATTTGTAGTCATGACCAAACCTAGCCAATCTAACACAAACTACTCAACCCAAGTGCATGTGACCCCTCATGACACACACCAAACACCCCACACAAATTTTCCCTCATGACAAATGTCGAACACCAAGTGTACTCACACAAAATATTCAATGGACAACTCCATTGATCAAATTCCTAAAATATGACCTAACCTAGCATACACTAAATCCAAGCCCTTTATTCAACTCCTACTTATTCCCAACCACTCGTCTATCTAGGTATATACGCCTTCACTCCTCTAAATTTTCAACCGTTAATTCGTTCATTTGTTATGTCAAAATCGGCCGCCAAGTTGCCCCAATAATTGTGTTTATTTTGGACAGTTTTGTGGAGCCAACTTTATGGATTTGTATCTCCACCGTTGCAACTCTGTTTGATGCGCCACCAATTCATGTGCCCAGCAAGTATAACCACTTCGTGCCACATAAGTTTCAGCTTAATAGGACGTCATTTGGTTGGTTGAAATCAACGCCAAACTTGGCCTCTCAAAACCATAATTTCCAACTTGTAAAACTCTAATTTTGAATTTGGGACTTCGGATTCTAATTCTGACACCACCAGTGGACTCGTGACATTGTTCTGGCTTGAATTCTTATATAATTTTCCAAGTTTGGAGTATTGTGGTCCCGACACACATTTCGGTGCAAATCGGATCCCATAATCCACGTTAACGGGCCATTTTGAGATCGAGTCATCGGAATCCAATTCCGGATACACCGTTGGGTTCGTATTATCATTCTGGATGCATAGACATATACTTTGCTATGTTTAGTATACTTTTATCCTAGCACATTTTTTGGTGTAAGGTAGATCCAACGGCGGACATCATTATGACTCAAAATTACCATTTAGCCCCTGTGTCTAAATTGGATTTATGGGTAGGCCATCCTAGCTAATTTGACCATTCTGGACACGTTGGTCATATTTGTTACATTATCCAACAACGTCTGTAGATTTTTCTTTAAGTATTACTATTAGTTATAATTAATTCTTATTATGTATGTATAACTGTTTTATTATATACTGTATATAATATTGTATTCTGTATATATATATATTTTTTTTTTCTGTATATATATATATATATATATATATATATATATATATATATATATATATATATATATATATATATATATATATATTATATATATATATATATATATATATATATTATATATATATTTTATATTATATATATATTTTATATATATATATATAATATATATATATATATATATATATATATATATATATATATATATATATATATATATATTATATATATATTTTATATTTATATATATATATATAAAATATATATATATATATATATTAATATAAATATAATATATATATATATATATATATATATATATATATATTTAACAAACAAAATTTATTTAATGAAAGGCAGTAAACAAACTACACGACCGGGCCCACACAGAAAGACCAGCCACACAGGGCGCCAAAATACAAAACCAAAACACAGCCGGGCCCACACTGAAAACACAACACGAAATTTGAAAACCAAAAGCAGCACACATCCCAAGGGGGGAGGGGGCACGTGTCGATGCGACGCGAGGCCCGAGGGGGTCTGCGCCCAGTGCGAGGCCCGAGGGGGTCTGCGCCCAGCGCGAGGCCCGAAGGGGGAAAGCGGGGAAGCGGGGAGCCCGATGGCGAGGGGGGCCCGAGGGGACGCCTCGGTAATCCCGAGCGCCGGCCAGGAGTGCCACGCCAGGGGGGAGACGGCCGCCGGAAGCCTCGCCGGGCACCGCCTCGGAGGCGAAGGGAGGGGGGCCTGCGGCGGAGGAACGACGCCGGGAGAAGACGGACGCCGGGGGAGATCGCCCACGACGACTCGACGGGGGCGACGACTCGTCGGGGAGCGCCACGGCGCCGGGGAGGCCACGGCAGGAGGAGGGAGTGCCGTGGCAGCTGGGGGGAACCTCCCGGGAAGGGGCAACACGGTGCTCGAATATATATATATATATATATATATATATATATATATATATATATATATATATATATATATATATATATATATATATATATATTGTATATTGTATATTTTACTGTATAATTTATAGTATTATTATGTTATTTTAACATGTTATTTTACTTGCGTATTTAACTTCATATTTTACGTATTTTGTTCAATACAACCATTTTGAGCCCGAATCTAGCATGGGTTGTGTGGACTAAAGTGAGCCAAAATACATTTACGGTCTGTACAAGTCATGTTGGACTTGATTCATGGCATTGGGTCCCATATTTTGGACTTCGGTTTAATTTCGTAATCGTGGACAAATATATTAATAATTATTTATTTATTTTTAGAAACTGTACCTTGCTGTATTTTAATTTTTAGACAGTTTTTATGTACTGTAAAAATTCAAAAAAATAGAATTAAATACTATGTTAATTTAGCTAATTTAATATAATTTGTCCATAATTTAATTTATTTATTTATCACTGTATAAAAATAGGTATTCAGAACTTACCTTTAAGATACCTTTGTATTCTGATTTTTAATAAATATCTACATCAGTTAAGAAATTCCAGAAAAATTATTATAATTAACAAGTACGAGTTTGACGGTTTATTTCATATTTATTGGAGCATTATAGCTACCTAAATAATTGTTGGAACACAATAGACAGTCTGGATTTTTATTGAACAATCAGGCTTTGTGTGATAATTCATGTTTGTGGATAATTTAAGTGTTATAGTTTTGTTCCCCATTATAGTCCTTTAGTCTCTAAGGACTCTAAGGGGGCGTTTGGTTCTAGTTTTTGTGGCTAGTGAATGGATTTTGAATTCCTTACCCATGTTTGGTATGTTTAGGATTCACTACAAAAATATGTCAAATTAGCGACGAGATTAGCGACTCCAGTTAAAAACGACGCTATGTTTTGTGTATTTAGCAAACGTATGAAAATGACATCACTGAAGGTCACTATCAACGAGGTTTAGCGACTAATAGCGACTAGAATTATGGTTTGGAAAGAATAAGTCGCGATTTTGTCGCAAAATGTCGCTGATTTATTTTATTTAGCAACATTTTACGACATTTAATCAAGTACGTCGCTATCCTATTAATGAACAATGACGTCTCTCTCAGACGTTGCTAAAAACTTTCATATAGAGTTCTGAGAACTCGATCGATTTTATTTTATTTCACCCAAATTTTCGATCTCCTGCCTCGAGCCCTAAATCTCTCACCCCCTCCCCCGTCTCCGGCGACCCCTCCCCCCCGATGAGCTCCTCCCCTACGGCGAGGCCTCCCCCCAGCGACTCCTCTATACGGCGACCCCTTCCCCCTCGTCCCCTTCCCCCGTGTCCCCTGTCTCAGAGACCCCCCTCGCCCCCTCGTGACCTCGTCGTCGCTCCTCTACCGTCGACCCCCTCGTCCCCTGCTCCACTCCGACGACCCTGACCCGACCCCGGCCAAGTATACCTAACCCTAACCCTATCTTCCACTGACACGAGATAGACACACTGACACACTCACTGATACAACACCGACACACTCCCTTAATTTACCATGACATGAACAAGGACATGGACACAAACATTCATGCATAGACAAAGACACGTACACAGACACACAGATACAGACATATGCACCCTAATACGCAGATACGGAAGTATATAACATGACACTCCGACAAGTGGACACACACGACACATAGACACGTGGACACACACGGCTTATAGACACGTTGACACTGCCATTGCTATCTTGATGTGAATACATGATTCACATTTGGGGTTAGGGTGAGGGTTATCAAAATGACTTGCATTTTTTACCTAGTAGTAACATAGTCAAGGTATTACCTACTCTAATGTATAGGTAAGGACTTACCTAGGATAGGTAATGTGAATCCTAATTTAGGTTAAGATATTGGGGATTACCTACTCTAGAGTGTATAGAGTATCCTAAGAAGTGTATAGAGTGGGTGTATAGAGTATCCTAGTACCTATAGAGTATCATCTAGAAGTATATAGAGTATCCTAGTACCTAGAGTGTATAGAGTATCCTAGTACCTAGAGTGTATAGAGTATCCTAAGATATTAGGGATTACCTACTCTGAGAACCTTACTAAAAAGCATCCTAGTACCTAGAGTGTATAGAGTATCCTAGAAGTGTAGGTATGATTGGTACACTGTTTTGAGCCCTTATCTAGAAATTAAATTTATTTATGCCAAGCCTTTTGGGCCTATCAGAGTTAAAGATTTTTTCGGAATTCTAGTATAACGCTGATTGCCTCAAAAGGCTTGCATAAGTAAGAGTGTATAGAGTGAGTATACTAGTAGTATATCGTAGTATCCTAGAGTGTATAGAGTGAGTATCCTAGAGTGTATAGAGTGAGCCTCCCTACTTCCTTTTTTCTCATTCGGGTCATTCAGCCGACTATTCCGCATCATATATGATATCTACCTCAACCTTACCCTAGAGAAGTGTGAAAATATTAATATTAACCAAGGTTTACAGTATCAGTATTTGTATCGAAATCGCTATCGGTATCATTTACGGTTGATATCATGAATCCCATTGCTTTCTCTAGCAGAGCAAATATAAAATCAAACGTGAAACAGAGCTTCATATTCAAAATATCAGAAGTAAAAAGTTTTCGATTGGACTACCCCCAATTGAAAAACTTTTTACTTCTGATATTTTGAATATGAAACTCTGCTTCACGTTTGGCTTTACATTTTGCTGCTAGCAAAAGCCATGAGATTCATGATATCAACCGTAAATGATACCGATACCGATACTGTGAACCTTGGTTAATATTAATATTTTCACACTTCTCTAGGCTGAGGTTGAGGAAGATATCCTCTGATGCGGAATAGGATGCTGAGAGAGTCGAATGAGAAGTAGAGAAGTAGAGGGGGTCAGAGAGGGGGCCTTCTTGTTGAACATGTGACGAAACTCATTTAATACTCATGTATCTATGCATCCATTTGGAATATACTCGAATAATGTGTATCTATCTTTACAAAATTATTGTCAATTAATGGATATAAATTACTATCTGCGGCATCATTCGTGGATATACAATCGTCATCTTGATGACATGTGCCATGTACGGGATGAATTTATATAGGGGTAGAGTTAGTTCCTGCAGTTCGCCAAGGCGTTCCCTCAGTACATGGACCCACTACAACAAAAAGGCCTATTAATAACGCTCGATAAGACGTATTGATGATGCTTGATACCTAAGCGTTATCAAAGTTCGAAATACCTTTTTTCTATGACAGTTTAGGCTAATTCTGGGCTTTTTATAACGTTTATAAAACTTAATATTTTAGAGCAGTGGCAAACTTATAATATTTTGCAAACTTATTAATATTATAAGCGTTCGAAATACCTTCTTCTACTTCCATTTCCCCTCTCCTCCTCCACTTCATCTTTCTCCGCTCCCATGCTCAGAATTAGGGTTCGGTCCAACGTCCGATCCATCCGTCCGATCCTCTCCGCCTTGGACACCAGCGGGGCATCCGGCGCCCTCTTCTCCGTCGACCCCCTCGGGAGAGGTCCGTCTTCTCCGCCAATAATTTTTCCTCTTCGGCCGCTGTTGGAGGAAGCTCGAGGAAGACGAGGTCGTCCACTTCGCCTTCCCCCAGAACGATGCCAGGGAGAAGTTCGGCAAGTGAGCGCGAAGACGGCGGCCGCCACGTCCGAGATCATTCGCTTCTCGACCAAGAGATCGGGAGAGGTCCGTCTACAAGCCCGACGTTCTTAGTTTTGCCATTTAGGTCAAGATTCGAACACACTGGTACTTTCCAAAATTTTACCACTGAATCAAATGCTCTAAACTAAGAATTTTTTTTGATGCTAGTACATCTCATACTATTCTAATGCATATATTAAAATTGGACTCGGTAACACCTCTTTTGGTTCAGTTGAGCTAGCAAAGATTAAACGTGATGCTCGAAGTTTCATATATTAGTTGTATAAAATTATCAATGTAGTGTCACTACTAGAAAACTCCCATTACCCTCTCATTTGGTATTGTTATCGCAATGCCTTTTTACAAGAGAGTGGAAGATGGAAAGAAAAAAAGGATATAAATTGAATTTCTATGATGGGTTGTCTATACTTTTCTGGAGTTTGTCCAATCTGTGCTAAGACTGCAATATCAAAGTCTATTCCACTATCCATAAGCCAATAAACCATTCTACATGTAAATATCTTACAACCCTAATCACAAACAAACATATATCACACACTAAGTACATGTATAACTCACAACTCCCACCTAGAGAGCTTGGATTGTTCTAGTCGCGTATTACCTTAGGTTATCTAAGACACTTATAACTATATCGTCTAGAACTAGGTCACACTAGTCTCTATAATCATTATTGCCAAGAATATGAATGGCAAGTTATAGGTTTGAAGTATCAAGTTTGTACCTCGCTATTCGTACATCGAAACCTGTTGCTCCATTTTTTATTATACGTATTTCTAGTATATGTGTACGGATATCCGATCCGTATTTTGACTTGTCTAGCATGGCTTGGCTTGGTTTTGTCTTGGTTTTGCTCGGCTTGAATTATTTTGGCTTGGTTTGGGCCAAGTGGTTCATCATGATAAACCGCCCTTATAACCCAACTCCACACTCTCTTTCCTTATTACTCTTTCATTTATTTCTCTTCTCCATTAATTCTCTCCAAAACCCTTAGGCAAGTGTCATCTTGCTTCATGGAGGAACTCTATTTTAATTGTTCTATTGTGTTTCCTACAAGCTTCTAAGACTCTTTAGTACTTAGCATTTTTAGTTTTGGAGGATGAAATCTTGTAGATCTAAGTTTATTCAAATCTTGGTTTTCTTGGGTTTTGATCTATCAAACTTCATTATTTTCAAGTTTTGATTGTTCCATGTTGTAGAGAATATGATTTTACCCAAAATAGACATTTGAAGACCCAAATTTTGATTTATTTTGAGTGATTTGTGAACTTGGGAAGTTCATGGGTTCCATGAACATATGTTCTCGGATTGGAGAAGAAGAACAGTGCTGGGCGCATAGCATTTCCATGCATCCACAGCAGTCTTCCTTTGGACATAGCCATTTTTATGCGCCCAAGGCCCCCAGCTTCCTGTGCTTAGGTGCGTGGCCCTTTGTACATAGTCCTAGGTGCATAGCCTTTATATGCGCCCAAGTACACCCTGTTCCCCCTTCGCTTGGGCGCATAGCCCTTATTATGCGCCCACTTATCTAGGAAGATAGTCTCCTGGCCTTCTTCCAAGTACACCCTGTATCCATCATGTGGGCGCATGCACGCTTGGGCACATATAGCCCTGGGTGTATGACTTCCTTAGTACATGCTCTCCATGACACGCATAGTCTTGGGCGCATGCCACTGCTTGGGCGTATGCCACTCCCAGTGCATACCACCCTTGGCGCATACTCCCTTGATGCATGTTGACCTTGGGAGCTTACTACCCATGACACCCCATTTGCTCCTTTGCGCCCTTTTTGGCCAAGATAATTGTGTTACCTTATCCATGTTTGTCCCTTGATAACATTGTATAATGTTATTATCTGTGCCACGTGTGTGCTTTGAGCTTTAACACGATCTCAACATGGCATGTACACTCTCTGATAACTCCTTCAGTGGCCCGCCGTGGTGCACTCTTGACCAATAAATTTTTGGCATACAAGTGCACTTAACATGAACACGACATGACAATATGACTTTACATGATAACTATTGATAGTGACCCGTCGTGGTGCACTCTTGACAAGCAACTTGATATGATAATTCTTGACGGTGGTCCGTTGTGATGCACTCTTGACTTGATAAGTAACATAACATGACATGTAATGTTGATGTTGTTGTGACTGCTATCTCTGCTTGCTAAGTAAATCTTATCTTGACACCATGGATGGTTGTGCCCGTACAAGCTAAATGTCTCATCTGGCATCATATCTACGATATGAATACCTGATTTTCTACGGTCAGGAATTCATACAGAATTTGACTAGGATAATGACTAGATTGATCAGTAGTTCATGAAGAGATTTTCCAGCTACAGGCAGTCCCGTTATCTGGGCGCTTTAATTGGACTTGTAGCCTACCATCGAGTAGGGCACATTTCCAGCACACTGTCATGTGTTGCACCTCCAAGTCACCTAATACAACTCTCTCAACTTGCAACTGGATAACCTGGATTAAGTCTGCAGGGCTTGTGGTTGTTGGAACATCTCAATGCATCTTGTTAGTAACTAGGCTTGTGATAACCCTAGTTAGTTAAAGTATCAAGCCGTACCCATTGCTTGGTCGTGGTTGACGGATGGAGTCCAGTCTAGTCTTATCTAGACAGTGCCAGTCTATGATTACTTTAGTACATTTACTATTTATGCTTTATTTTATCGATAATCAGTCAGAGACTAAGTTCTGTTCAGGTGAAGGATTACAACCCCGGTCCTTATTTGGTTTACGGGTTATAACTTGGTTACTGGAGTAGTTTCTTAGTTATCTTATTGTTTATCCCCCGAATTCTTAACCCCAAGTTTTTTTGTCATTATTATGCCTTGTGATCTAACATACTGGTTTTCATTCTTAAGTAAAGCCTCCCTTGTGGCACTTGCTCTTCTGGGTTCTGACCCAGCTAGTTTTGTATAGCCAGATTTCGGAGTAGTTTTCGAGGATCTTCCAGCCTTCCAGCCAGATGGTGAACACTAGACGCAACCCTGGCAACGAGTGGGTTTTATTTTGCTCTCCTACTCTATTGTAAATTATTCTTTTGAGGCGTTTAGCCGCCGAGCAAGTGTTAGCTCATGTTGAATTTATATTTCTGTCTGCCTAACGGCTGTAACATGATTGACAAATCCTAGGGTTGATCATGTATGACTTAAACTCTTGCTAGTCTTCGTATTTTGTATGACTAGCTTCATAATCATCTAAATATATAATGTTTGGGATGTCTTACTTCGTATGTCTGATGATCTACCATCTTGTTGCATTTACTTGCTTGCTTGAGATTGAGACACTAGGCTTGTACATAACCATAAGAGACTGTTGGCTTGTAGATAAACCCTCATGTATCTAGACAGCCATGACCGTATTGTAAAATGGGATTCACTTCAATGTACGTAGCTGGCTGTGACTGTCGCCCACTCTCCAGTATTTTGGTTCTGGAGCGTGACACGGTTTAAGTGGTGGCCCATCTAGGTCTTGTAAATCAAGATATGTGATGGTTTCACTGAATAGATGTCTCAATCAGCACTCGCTCTTGATTTCTACTCGTGTCTTCTAATCTTTTTGAAATTATGACCTGATCACATGCTTATATCTTCGAGCTATCTTGGTCCTTTCTTATTGTTTTCTATGTTATTTCTGCAGCGGCAGTGCTCCTGGTCCTACCGATCAGCAAGGTGAGCACCTCCAGTAAACCAGCAGCAACCTGAGTACCTAGCCCAGCACTCTGGAGCAGCTTCCCGAGTCATGTATTCTGGGAACCCAGTGTCATGCTCCACTCCCGTAGGAGCGATCGTCCTCGCTAAGGCGTGATGCCACATGAGCCTAGATTGTGCTCGCACAAGGCGGATTCTATGACAGCCGATTCCAGCGGCTGCGATACGGTCGTCACACAGAAGTCCCAAGAAGAGACATTTGAATAAGAGCAGCAGATATTTAGAACAAAACACAAGTCTTTCAAAAGATGCATTTTATTGATATTGAAACGAGAATTACAATAGGGTGCAAGTCCAAGATTACAATCACTCAAGCTCACTCATCTCACATTACAAGTCACTCAGCTCTTCCCCATCTCTCAAATTATATTTGTCGATCCAGCGGATGCTTCGGAAGGAGACGTCCATACATTATGTCCCGTATAAGTCTTGACTCCACGCGGCTGCACGCTACGAATCGCCAAGGAACTCAGTACCTCGACGCATCCAAGCGAGCTCCACACCACGACCTTCTACCTGTGCCTACACATAAAAACTGTGTGGGTGTCAGTACTCAACTGTACTGGTGGAGTGAGCTCCTCGCCCACCCATACAAAACCGACACGTTTATTTACTTTGTGTAACATAACCCTTTTATTTATTGTCTTTCTACTCTTGCCTTAGGATCAGTTTTAGGACAAACATCTTGGCCTATTTTGTGTCTCTAGACCATCCCGTGCTTGCAATAACAACGTACTCACACTTTTCCTCTAGACCTTTTCGTGCCAACAATGTCAACTTATCGACTCGTGCTTGCCTTTTGGCCCGTATTTGATACGCAACAACTCGGTCGTGCCATAAATCCCTTCTTATAACATAATCGAGGCAGCGCCTTGCCACTTAGTAACTTGCCTATACTTGTGTCATAACAACAAGGTCGTGCCATAACATATCGAGGCCGTGCCTCGTGACTCAACAAGACTTAACCGAACTTGTCCTACGGTCCTTGCAGAACTTAACTCGAAACGTCTAACCCAACTTGTGGAACTCGGGTTGAGAACTCAAGTATGATGCCACATCATATGCCGAAGCATGTGTCTTGCGCATAGCCAGATCTTAGGCTTTTGTAATACTTTGGGTGCAAACCGAGCACACATTTCACAACTCAAGTCATACCGTACTTCTACTTCTTTGGTACTATCGACACCATGCATGCAGATTGTCGCTCAGTACACTAATTATCTATATGAAAGTCCACTGGGATGACAAGCCATCGTGGACATAGCTCGGGTAGGCGGCGGGTCTTTCGATGCAAGGTAGCTAGCCCCATGGAAAGCCTCCGACTATCCATGCGGTATAATTCAGCGCTGCTATAACGTCTTCTCCCTAGGCCGACTGGCCCCGGTGCCCCGTCGTAATACTAGTCGAGGAAGAAATCGTTGTCGATAAGTTATCTAATGACCTTGCACCTACAAGACATCCAGACTCACATCAATGCATGGCCTAATTTTACGGTACGACTGGAACTATACTAAGCATCTCGTGCTCTAAACCACACTTTGCGTAACATGCATCACAACCATGAGACTCCCAATCGAGGGACCACCTCATACTTTGAAAACGTGCACGGGAACCGTGAGACTCCCAACCGAGGGACCGCCTCAGCGACAAACGATCGCGTGAACTTACTTCCTTGAAATCAAGGGAACGACTACTACATAGCCTTCTAACTTAACTGGTAGCAAATGTGCCTACTACTTGCCATAGCCTATGGCATTCCTATCATTGAAACAACCGTATTTCGTGCCTTAAATCCAATGTATTCCGTTCGACACTATCGTCCAAGTCAAACTCTATGTGACGAGCCTTAAGACCGTAGGAACAAATGGCTATATGCAGCCGTAGAACCGTGGGACCGTGCTCGCTACTACTTTGATAGCCTAGCATAACTTTGTCTAACTTAATCGTGCAATAACTTAACCTGTAGGCGAGCAGAGGCTATGCCAATCCTTGTATCGTGGAACCGTGTATGCTTTATCAAGCATTTATGCGTACGATGCCTATGACTTAGGCTAACTCTTAGCTTGTGGTGAAAACTAACTTTTCCTTCTCCCAAGCCACGGGACGAAGGACCGAGTGTCATTTTCAAAGCACGTCGTGCACCAACTCTAAATCGACCGTTGGACCTTTCCATATTCTAACTCAATTCGACCCATCGGGATTATTCTCTTATCTATGTGGATTCGTCTCTTTTATTTTCAAGCCTACTTGTGCAAGTTGAAAATATGCAATTTATTATGTAAAGGCTAAAATGAGGCGAGTTTACCGAAACTACCCCACCTGAGCGAGGAGTCGCCTCGATCGAGTGGGCCTTCAAGCAGCCGTTGCGAGGCTAAGTCCGAACACCGTCAGCGTTCCGATTTCTCCGATTGACTGAGCATGACGGGGCACTACATCATACACCACTCATAAAAAGTTTTGTCCTCGAAACTAACTGAGTACACTTATCGACTTATACTTGATTCAACATTCAAGGACTCTCGCACGCACTACTCCTATGCGTTCCCTCAATCCGAGCCACGTTCGTGCTTATCGCTAACTTATTCGTAGGGCACACCAACCGATCAACCAACATTCAGGTTCATCTCAAATCAACTACCGTACTCCAACTTTTCATTTTTTCGAAACACTATTTTAAATCCTTGGCACTTTTCTATTCCTCCATTCTCACTTGATTCAACGTATCACTTAGTTTGGATCGTGCACATATTTTGGGCATCCACAAAATACATGTATTTTAGCCAAGTCTTGTGATAACAAATTATGCCATTACCACTCGAGTCAGATCGTGAACATATTCAAGCGTCCATGATATACGTGCATGTCAACCGAGCCTCGTGAGCGTTGCCTCCATAATTCCTATGTCTTCACGCTGGGACGTCTGCCCAACTGCTAGGCTATGTCTTTAGGCGAAGGTCTTCCGTCACTATTGGAATCATAGTTTCCAAATAACGATATCAATACTGACCCTATCCTAAGGTCAAACCAAGTTAATAGTACAGGATTTTCTATCCAAGCTTGTATCACTTCGATTTCTAAACTTCGAACATAGATTTTCTACACACATCCCAACATTCATCGCACGGGATCCGAGTCGTTCAGCAAAGCCATCTTACAATAACTCACGTTTCAACCAATTCTTCAACATATCAATCTCACTCGTTCAACAAGCCATTTCGCATAGTCTATCTCTTCGAACATGTTCGACATAATCTTCCTATCAATGCTTCCAAGTCAAGCATGCTACGACACGATTTATCGCTAAGCCATAATTTACATTTCATACTCCCTAAGTTATTTATCCCAATTCATGAAATCGATCACGAGGTCGTCTAGCTTAATAATATGTTGTGTCCCGATCTCACGCGATTCAGACTATCTATGGTAGACATGAATCACCATGCATGCTCCCGCAGAATAATCATCCTCATCGGAACGTAACTCTTTTTCGAGTCTAGACTAATTCATTCTCGATGAGCGGATTGGACCTACTCAATCCTCAAGTTTATTCCGTTCATTAATCGCAAGTCCAAACATCCTCGAATTTTCCTTCGTATCAAACCAACAAGTCGAGACAATCAAAGTTGCCGCATCCTGATTTTTCGAGTTCGATCATTCCCGCGACATGAATCACCATGTTAGCGTTCACCTGGAACGATCGTCCCTAATCCGACGCGATGCATGTGCGAGGCTAGAGTTGCAGTCACACAAGAAAAGAATGTAAACGTTGTTGTTATCCGCGTAACCATCAAGACACATCTCTTTTAATCCATATTTATTTATTTCAAACAAAATCCTAAGTATAGCATCCGTCAGAACAATAACACTTGCACGCTCGTAATTCCTCGAATTAGAGTACCCCCGAGTTATCGCATATCGATCTTTGATACGCCTTAATAATCGACGATATGCGTAACCTGACGATCTTCCTTTTCAACCAATTTTGAGTCATGCGAATGATGCTATCATCCGACTGGATAATCTCCTCGACATTTAAATTCAAGTTCGATCATTATCCCTCGAATCGTTCACAACATCAATTTTCTCAAGCCCAAATTCACGTATTATTTACCCGTCTATCTTAAGTCATCGACCAACATATTCCCTCAATTCACATCATTCCTTTGCTAACCCAAATCATCGAGCAACGTTCAATCCAATCCTTAGAGTCATTCGCGTAACTTCAAAATTCAACTTTTCAAGCATGCTATCTTTCCATCGTGCTAACATTTCGTATACGATCCATATCGATTTCCTTGATCAAGTCATCCATTCGCACACCTTAACTTTTCTTCGATTCAATTTCACCTATTCAATCTTATTCGCGTTTCATACTCACGCAATCCCCAATCCCGTGCATGTTTCGTGCGCATCAATTTCTAGGTTGTTCGATTCAACTCGTCAAAACTCAAGACTACAACTTATTCAACGATACTCAATCTACAGGTTTGTATACACCGCTTGCTGATAGACTCATCGACACCCCGTATCCTTAATCGATCGATCGACATCCCTGAGGCTATCGCATACACCACTCAGGGATGAAGTCATTCAATAAATCCTCAACTTATCATTCGATACACAATCTATTTTCGTCTGAACGATTCCTTACACTCCAAGCACGCTCACCTATATCACACCGACGTTATCATCGCTCAATAGCACTCTTATCGTTAGTCATGCCACTTACTCAATCGAGTCCAACTCATTCTCGTCCGACACAATTTGAATCCCGCACTCGACTTTTGCGCAGCCTGACTTAGCCAACTGTGCTTACGCAAACAATCTTTTTGTTTCTTGACAAAAACTGTTCTCTTACATTTTGCAAAATAGATAGACTTATTGTATGGACATCCCGTGGGATATTTGAGAGAGAGTGCACCAACGATAACAACTTGTGGAAGCAACACTTTAGAGTTTACGAAAACAATGGAGTTAAAAAATTCGATCGATAGTCCAAGGACGTAAAAGCGTGGTGGACCCATAACCCACAGGTCCAAGGATCGAAACCTGCCTCTGATACCATTATGTCACGCCCCGCTCCCGTAGGAGCGATCGTTCTCGCTAAGGCGTGATGCCGTACGAGCCTAGATTGCACTCGCGTAAGGCGGGTTCCATAACGGCCGATTCCAGCGGCTGCAACACGATCGTCGCACAGAAGTCCCAAGCAAAGACATTTGAATAATAGTAGCGAAATTTTAGAACAAAATAAAAGTCTTTCAAAAAGATGCATTTTATTGATATTGAAACGAGAATTACAACGGGGAGCAAGGCCAAGATTATAATCACTCAAGCTCACTCATCTCACATTACAAGTCACTCAGCTCTCCCTTATCTCTCAAATTACATTTATCGATCCAGCGGATGCTTCGGAAGGCGATGTCCATACATTATGCCCCATATAAGTCTTGACTCCATGCGACCGCACGCTACAAATCGCCAAAGAACTCCGTGCCTCGATGCATCCAAGCGTGCTCCACACCATGAGCTTCTACTTGTGCCTGTACATGAAAACTTTATGGGTGTCAGTAATCAACTGTACTGGTGGAGTGAGCTTCTCGCTCACCCATATAAAATCGACATATTTATTTACTTTGTGCAACATAACCCTTTTATTTATTGTCTTTCTACTCTTGCCTTAGGATCAGTTTTAGGACAGACGCCTTGGCCTATTTTGTGTCTCTAGACCACCATGTAGGAAGACGCCTTGGCATAGCCTTTGCTCTTCCTATTTTGCTCTTCCTACATTGGGTTTAAGGCACGAAACACGATTGTTTCGATGATAGGAATGCTACGGGCTATGGCAAGTAGTAGTCACATTTGGTACAAGTTAAGTTGGAAGGCTATGTAGTAGTCGTTCCTTTGATTTCAAGGAAGTAAGTTCAAGCGATCGTTTGTCGCTGAGGCGGTCCCTCGATTGGGAGTCTCACGGTTCCCATGCATGTTTTCAAAGTATGAGGCAGTCCCTCGGTTGGGAGTCTCACGGTTCCCATGCACATTTTTAAAGTATGATGCGGTCCCCCGGTTGGAAGTCTTATGGTTGCGATGCACGTTACGCAAAGTGTGGTTTAGAGCACGAGATGCTAAGTATAGGTCCAATCGTACCGTAAAATTATGCCATGTATTTACGTGAGTCTAGATGTCTCATAGGTGTGTGGTCATTGGATAACTTGTCGACAATGATTTCTTTCTCGACTGGAATTACGCCAGGGCACCGGGGCCAGTCGACCTGGGGGAAGACGTTATAGCAGCGCTGAATTATACCGCGTGGGTAGTCGGGGGCTTTCCATGGGGCTAGCTACCTTGGATCGAAGACCCGCCACCTACCCGAGCTATGTCTATGATGGCTTTTCGTGCCAGTGGCCTTTCATATAGATAATTAGTGTGCTCAGCGGCAATCCGCATGCACGGTGTCGGTAGTACCAAAGGAAGTGCAAGCACGGTATGACTTGAGTTATGAAATGTGTGCTCGGTTTGCACCCAAAGTATTACAAAAGCCTAAGATCTGGCTATGCGTAAGACACATGCTTTGGCATACGATGTGGCATCGTACTTGAGTTCTCAACACGAGTTCCACAAGTTGGGTTAGACATTTCGAGTTAAGTTCCGCAAGGACCGTAGGACAAGTTCGGTTAAGTCTTGATGAGTCGCGAGGCACGGCCTCAATATGTTATGGCACGACCATGTTGTTACGACACAAGTATAGAAAAGTTACAAAGTGGGACCGTGCTCGCTACTACTTCGATAACCTAGCATAACTTTGCCTAACTTAATCGTACAACAACTTAACCTGTAGGAAGAGCAAAGGCTATGCCAAGCCTTGCATCGTGGAACCGTTCATGCTTTATCAAGCATTTATGCGTGCGACGCCTATGACTTAGGCTAACTCTTAGCTACTAACTTTTACTTCTTCCAAGCTACGGAACGAAGGACCGAGTATCATTTTCAAAGCACGCCATGCACCAACTCTAAACCGACCGTAGGACCTTTCCATATTCTAAATTATTTCGATCCATCGGGATTATTCTCTTATCTATGTGGATTCGTCTCTTTTATTTCAAGCCTACTTGTGCAAGTTGAAAACATGTGATTTATTATGTGAAGGCTAAGATGAGGCGAGTTCACCGAAACTACCCCACCTGAGCGAGGAGTCGCCTCGACCGAGCGGGCCTTCAAGCAGCCGTTGTGATGCTAAGTCCCAATGCCGTCAGCGTTCTGATTCCTCCGATTGGCTGAACGGGACGGGGCACTACATCCAGATCCCTCGGTTCAGCCAGTCCAGCCTGTAGAGCCTGACAATAGAACCTTGGTGGGACTCATCAGGGAATTGCTTGCGTCACAAGATCGTCGGGGCGATGTCCTGCACCAGACAGTACAAGATGCCATGGGCAGAGTTGGTTATCAAGGGAATAACACGGCCAACAGCGTCAAGCGCCTGAACCCTCCTTTCTTTGACGGCAGTAAAGATATTGTTATCGCTGCTGATACATGGCTTCAGGACATAGAAGTTATCCTAAAGGTAGCTAGGATTCCTGAGGTAGAGAAGATGGTCGTTGTGCTCCTACAGTTATTGGACTTAGCCCACAGCTGGTGGACGATGCTAGCAGTTGGTTTAGCAACGCCTGTTTTGTGGGCGGTATTCAGCAATAAGTTCCAAACGAAGTACTTTGATGCAGTAGCTCACTATGATTTGCAGACGAGATTCACCAATCTTAAGCAGATGGAAAGGATGGTCGATGGATATGCGACAGAGTTTTCTAGAATTAGTCAGTTTGCTCCTACCTTGGTGGCGACCGAATTAGACCGAGCCTAGCGATTCCAGCAGGGACTCCACCTAACGATCACTATATCAGTAGAGCAGTTTGAGCACCAGACGTTTGATACCGTCTGGCGAGAAGTGAAGAGGCATGAGTATACTTCACAGAGGATTATAGATAGAAGCGGAGAATGGAAGAGGTCTCATGGGCAGATGTCCAGTCATCAGCACCAGCCCCGAAAGCTAGGACTTTGACTATTGTAGCTCCTAGGAGGGCGACCACAGTCGTGTTGGTTCAGTCGTGTTGGTTCAGCACTCGACACCGACGTATCCTCAGCAATAGAAGCAGAAGCAGTCTTCCTCAATGGACTGCACACATTGTGGGAAGCCAGGACATGTAGTATCGAAATATCGCAGAGCACAGGGATTGTGCTTGGCTTATGGGGCACCGGACCATAAGATATGGTCCTGTCCGAATAGAGCCAGTTCACCGTCATCAAACCTAACCAGTCCATCGGTTAGGGTTCAGCACCAGTACAGCAGCAGTACCAGCCTCCGAAGCTATTGCCGCCTCAGGCTCAACAGTATGCCCAGGTTCAGATTCAGAACCGGCATAGAGGTTTCCAGCAGCGGGGACCAGCACCAAGATGACAAGGTCTGGCAATGGCTCTGACCGTGGCAGAAGAATTGTCATCAAGTGAGGTGGTGGCAAGTACCATTCTCGTCAACTCTTTTCCAGCATCGATATTATTTGATTCAGGTGCATCGCATTCATTTATGTCTGCACGATTCGCAACACGGATATGACTGGAGCCCGAGTCATTATCAGTAAGGCTCAATATACTTACTGGTAATGGTCTTGTAGGGGTAGATAGAGTCTTTTTTTTGTGTCGAATCGTAGTTAGCGGTAGAGAGTTTTTCGCTAGATTGATCGAATTTTAGATGACCGACTATGATGTGATTCTAGGAATAGATTGGTTGAAGGATCAATACGCAAGAAACTATATTAAATGTCATTTAATTACTGTAGTAATTAATTATTTAAGGATTTATTGTATATGATTTAAATTATCGATAATATCAAATTTATATTTGAACATTTTGTGATAATCAATTATTCGATTTCGAATTGAATTCAAACTAAGTTTATCCTAAGCTAAGCTGCATATTCCTCCTAATCCTACTTGCAACCTTTGCAGCCGACCTAGCCTTTGTATATATATACATGTATATTAAACCACAGGAGAACACTATTTCGTATCCAGAGATTCTATTCAATACATAAAAAAGCACCTTATCTTTTCTTCCTCAACAATATTATTTAAATATCATCCATCCATATCCTTGTGACTTCTATTTTGAGTAACCAATAGATTTGTAAACTTCCTCTACAATCTTTGCCCTCATATATATACAACATTAATAATAGGTAAGAGAACCCCTCCTTCCACCCGTAACTCCATATATCACCATATTTTTCCTCCTTATATTTCCATGGAGGAGTTTCCCTCCCATACATAAGCTCTCCCTTTGCCTCGTCAAAAACCTATGAAGAGTCCAAACCAAGCCATAAATACTCTCGTTGTCGATGCCACCAGATGACCTGTCGAGCATGACAAGGCTGCCAATGGAACACCTTGCAAGTCACTACTTTCTTCGAGCTCGCCATAACTCCGCTCGCCCGCAGCTGTGCCCAGCTTCCAAGGACCGACCACTCCACCAGAGGCCATCGCCCGAGACTTCTGCCGATCTAGCACCGAGCGTGCACCAGGTCGGATCTGGCCGCCTCCGGAGTGAGCGCCTCGTGCACGTGACCCTCCTGGAGGCGCTTGTCAGCAAACCACCTCCCAAATCCTCTCTGCATCCGCGAGTGTCGAGCCACCGTCACGACGTACACTGAGTCGAGCCCCATACCCCGGGAGCACTCGGTAAGCAAGCTTTTATCGAGGCCGGGGGAGCCCCTCTGCTCCAGATCAGTGTCGCCACCGTCGGCCAGTCTGTGCGCCGTGACGTCCACGCGAGCAAGCCGAACTTCCTCGACTCACAGGCGAGCGCCCCCGGCTGCGCGCCACCTCCTGAGTGCCACTCCACCCGCTTTCACCCACGGCGAACCCAGCACACGAGTCTTTCCCGCAGGCCGTGGTGAACCCCTGCCTCCGGCCTTGTCTCACCGGCGGAGCCCCTCACGGCGAGCCCCGCACTCCCAGTGGCGATCGACGACGTAGCCGCGGCCGTCCAAATCCTTCCGCCGGGCGTCACCCTCCGCGCCCGAGGACCAGTTTGCTCCGCACAGCCTTCGCTCGACGTCGAGAGCCGCCGACGATCTCCTTTCCAAGCGTCGTGCACGCGCTCCATCCTAGTCGCCTGCCCCGCGGAAGCCCGTCTCCATCGCCGCCGTTGCCGAGCAGCCCGTTGGTAAGCCTCTCCATTTTTTTCCCCTATTTCCATTCATTATTTTGCTCTGTTTGATAGCAGTAATGAAGTTCTTTTGCTCTATATTCGAGAGCAGGGATGAACTTTACTTTATTTCAATAGCAGTAGTACAATATATTATTAGGTAATGATATATCATTACTTTATTTCAATAGCAGGGATGATATATCATTACTTTATTTCAATAGCAGTAGTACAATATATTATTAGGTAATGATATATCATTACTTTATTTCAATAGCAATATTTCGAGAGCAGGGATGAACTTTACTTTATTTCAATAGCAGGGATGAACTTTACTTTATTTCAATATATCATTCTTTTGCTCTGTTTTACCAAAAATGCTGGGATGTTGTTGGTAATGAGGTATCTTCTCTAGTCCAGAATTTCTTTTCTACTGGTCTTATGCCTCCTAATCTTAACCATACATATATTGCTTTGATCCCTAAAGTCAAAAATCCTGTTCGACCAGTAGATTTTAGACCAATTGCTTTGTGTAATGTTTTATACAAAACCATATCCAAACTGCTCACCAATAGAATTCGACCTCTCATGCACAAGTTGATTAGCCCTTCTCAAAATGCCTTTGTACCTGGAAGACATATTGGTGACAATATTGTTATGGCACAAGAGATCCTTCACTCTATCACAAAATTCTCACCTACCAATAGTTCCTTTGCATTCAAAGTTGACATGTCCAAAGCCTATGATAGATTAGGTTGGGACATCATTAGCCAAGCATTATGTGGTTATGGATTATCGGGGAAAACTCATGAGATCATAATGCAATGTGTCTCTACCTCTTCTTTTGCCATCCTCATTAATGGTGAACCATCCAAAACTTTTACACCTGGGCGTGGTCTGCGACAGGGTTGTCCACTGTCACCGTACATTTTCATTTTATGTATGGAAATTCTGTCATCCTTGATTAACAGTATGGTTCGTAACTCCTTATATGAAGGCATCACTATTCGAAAATCTACTCATATGTATTCACACCTTGCTTTTGCCGATGATTTGTTTATTTTTGGTAAATGCTCCCTGCCTAATATCAACCAAGTGAAGATCATTCTGAAAACATTTGAATTGTGGTCTGGACAAAGGATAAATTTTGAGAAATCTTCTATTTTCTTTTCTAAGAGGACTGATCTGATTATGAGGGGTCTGTATACTCATTTGTTGGGTGTTAAATTAATGAATATGAAGGATAAATACCTTGGTCATAAGCTCCTACAATCTAAACACAGAGTTAGTACCTACACTGAGTTACTGAAGGCTAGCTCTACTAAACTTCAAGGTTGGAAACGGAAAAGTCTGTCTCATGCTGGGAGAACAACACTTATTAAATCAACTTTATCTTCTTTACCTACATACCATCTATCTGCATACCATATACCAAAGAAGGTGACAAATTGTCTTGCAAAAGATCAACGAGACTTTTGGTGGGGATTAACTGACAATAGGAAAATACATTTTACTGCATGGGATAGGTTTACTCTCCCTAAGTACCAAGGAGGTCTTGGCATTAGGGATCCGCATATCCAAAACATTTCCTTAGTCATTAAACTGGCATGGAGATTTCTCTCCCAACCGAATTCCACTTGGTCTACTTTGCTCAAGGAAAAGTATCTTCATTCTTCGAATTTCTGGACAGTTGTTCCTTCTAGTACTTCATCTTGTGTGTGGACAAGTATACTTGGCAGTAGAGAATGGCTTCTGAATAATATTTTGTGGTCTGTTGGTGATGGTGCTGACATTAACATCTGGAATGACCCATGGGTTCCAGATTTACCTAACTTTCTAGTTAGTGGTTATGCTTTCAGTAACAGATGGGCTAATAGAGTTATTGATTTGATCAATCAAGACTCAATGTCTTGGAAAGTCAATCTTATACATATGCTGTTTCCTCCTCATGAAGCTGCTGCTATTCTAAAAATTCCCTTATCCAACAATTGCCATAATGATAAACTCATATGGATACACACTACTTCTGGAGATTTTTCAACAAAATCAGCTTATCGTATGATTCATGAAAGATTACATCCTGTGATTCTCGACTCTGGAAGTGATGCTTTCAAAAACTGGAAGAGGCTATGGTCATTTCATCATATCAGTCCCAAGGTGTTGCTATTTGCCTGGAGAGCCATTACCAATTCCCTACCTACAAATGCAAATATCCACAGAAGACTTGGCCACATTGATGCATCTTGCCTACTCTGCAAGGTACATCCTGAAAATACTAACCATTTATTATTACATTGTCCTATTACAGGTGAATCTTGGCAATACAATACTTTGGTGGGATCTTTACTAACAGAGGAAGCATCATTGCCATCTATTGTTGAGGTCCTGTTGAAGGAGGGTGATTTAAACAAAATTGCTTCCTTCTTCTACCAGTTGTGGACTATTTGGAAGTTCAGGAACAAAGCAATATTCAATCACATTTCAATCAATCCAAGGAGAATTTTTGAAGAAGCAAGAAGCCTTCAGG
The DNA here is from genome assembly GCA_029216955.1 of Iris pallida. Taxonomy (NCBI): domain Eukaryota; kingdom Viridiplantae; phylum Streptophyta; class Magnoliopsida; order Asparagales; family Iridaceae; genus Iris; species Iris pallida. Next base: position 5,912,251 of record JANAVB010006798.1, on the reverse strand, counting down.
AGAAGCATGAAGCTCTTCTTCCTGCTGTCGCTGACAGTGCAACAAATCAATCTCTTCATCAACATACTGATTCATGGGTGCCTCCAAGATCCAATTACTGGAAGATAAATGTCGATGGTGCCTTCCTGGATGGGAAAATGTCGGGTGCTGCTGTCCTCCGGGACTCTACAGGTCAATTTCATATGGCACTATCGAAAATTGATATTGGTGGCTCGCCTCTAGAAGCTGAAGCATCTGCAATTTGTTTAGCTCTTATCATCTGCAACGACAGAAATCTCAGTGACGTTATTATTGAAGGCGACTGCAAGGTGTTGTTAGATTCAATTACTCTATTTGAATCGCCTACTTTATGGCGGGTTCGTCATGCCATTGAGGATGCAAGGAAGGCTACAACTTTGATTCCTAATTTATCTTTCAATTTTATTCATAGAATAGCTAATCAGTGTGCTCATACATTAGCTACATCCTCTTTGTTGTTTAACTCATCTGATGGTATATCTCTCTATAAGGAGATACCTACTTGTATCATATCTCATGTTATTCATGACATGAGATCAGTTCCTGTTTAATCTGAATGAAGCCTTTTGTTCAAAAAAAATATATATTATTAGTGTTATTTAACTGTAAAGTAGTTAGTATACATATATGCATATACATAAAGTATAGTACAATGACTATTAATATTGTATTATTATTTATTATTGTTATTATTATTATGATTATGGTAATGATGTTAACAATTTATATAAGCAATTATATAATTGAATTTATGAAACTATTATCATTATTTTTGGTTGTCAATAGTTTTAATTCTATTAATGATAATTATTATTAAAAATAAAATCCCTAAAAGTTATTTTGTGCCAAAATAGAATTGGGCTTGACCCTACACCTATTTTCAAATATGGCTTAAAAGTCTTATTGTAATAATTTATGTTAATTTGAATATAGTTTTGAAGTAAAGTATTTTGGTAAATTAAGGACTTTTTGTCTAAAAGGATTTGCTAGCTTTTTCAAACGTATCTATCCAAATTATTTTATCATTTATATATATATATATATATATATATATATATATATATATATATATATATTTATATTTATATATTTATATATTTATATATATATTTATATATATATATAAATATATATATATAAATAATATATATATATATATATATATATATATATATATATATATATATATATATATATATTGAAGAAACCCCCTCCATTTAATAAAAAGGCTCGAAAAGCCGAGCCCAGTCCAAGTATGCAAGACACAAAATGACAAAGCCTATACAAGTATACCACCAAAACGGAATGAAGGGGGATGGAAGGACCACAAACATCAAGAGTTAAGGGAAGGTAGAGGACCAAAAAGTACTCGGGATGTGCGAGCAATGGGAGCTGCATTTACGGTACTGACGGAAGACTTCCCGTATGAGCTGATCGGCCGAGTATTGGAGGCCTTCGTATCTCATCTTGTTGTAATTTTTCCATAACACCCACGTGGCGGCCGCTGTAACGATCTGGTGGCCGTGGGAGGCAGAACCCCAGGCGCCCGCCAGATCGTGGAAGCGTCTATTGCCCGGATTAATGTTGTAGAGCAGATTGAGGGTCCTCCAAGAATAATCAGGCAGGGTCCCTTGACAAAAGATATGGTCAATGGTCTCCATCTGACGATCATTGCACCAATTGCAGGCGGACGCAAGACTAATCCCAATGGTGTTTAGGATCTCGTCGGTGGGCAGTCTCATGCTGATGGCTCTCTACATGAGGATAGACCACTTCTTGGGGATGCAGGTATGCCAATAGTGTGCAATGGGGTGATGCGGCTGACCTATCCCGAGGATAGCAGTTCTCGTAGACCTCACCGAGAATGCCCCGGAAGCTTCGAGCGTCCAACTAAGCGCATCGTCTTCACTGCCTATAGTAATGCCGATCTGGCGGATAGAGTCCACCACCTCATCACTAGCCCAATCCCGTATTTTGTCCCAGTTCCAGTCGTTGGCAGAGTAGTTCCACAAGTCTCTGATTTTGCTGTTTCTCGAGGTCTCCAAAAGAGTAGGGATTAAGCTGTCTCCTGTCCATCGCTCCATGAATGGGTCTGACTCACCGGCTCCCAATATGAGTCTCATTGCAGGCTCGACGAGGTCGCGACCGACTAGGATGCGACGCCAAGCTGTCGAGGATCTGCTGTTGGATATGGCCAGAGATGGGTGAATGTGTTTGAAGTACCTGACCTTCATAAATCTGGTCCATAAGTTCTTGCTCGTGCGAAGCTTCCACCACAATTTTATTGAAAAAGAATTAACGATGTGGGTTAGCTTGGTAAATCCCAGACCGCCGATCTCGGGAGGTCGAGCCCTGGATTCCCAGCTGGCCCAGTGGTGCTTGTCTTGACCATTGTTATGCCCCCAGAAGAAGTTACAGAAGATCTGTTCGATCGAATCGAGAACCTTCTTGGGCGGGGAGCACGCAGCCAGAGTGTGGATGGGGATAAAAGTGAGCACATGATTGATAAGGATCATCTTGTCTCCCGGGGACAAAGTGGCATTATGCCACCCTTCATGTTTTTTCCTGATTCTAGCTTTCAGGTTCTCAAAGATGTGGGTATTAGATTTTCTATACACCAGGGGACAACCGAGGTAATTGAACGGGGGTTGGGCGACTGAGAATGATGTTAAGTGAGTGAGATTGGTGGCTTGCTCTCTTTTGATGTTATGGTGGGCGTAGATAATGCTCTTGAAAGGATTAATCTTCTGACCCGAGCATCTGGAGTACCTCTACAGAGTATTGTGTACTACCTCCACCGCTCCGACGTCCCCAGAGGAAAAAATGAGTAAATCGTCTGCGAAAGCCAGGTGGGTGATGGTAGGACAGCCGCTGGACGTGTGATAGTGTTGGTAGTTCGGAGTACTAACCATATTGTTAAGGTTTCTACTCAGGGCGTCCGCGGCAATGATAAAGACGGTGGAGGATAGGGGGTCGCCCTGTCTAACGCCTCGGCTGGATTTGAAGAATCCACCGTCCTGGCCATTGATAACCGTGGAGAACCACAAGTTGCTGATGGATCTCCACACGGTGTTAGTCCAAGCTTCCGAGAATCCGAAAGCTCTGAAGACCCAGATCATAAATTGTCAATCCAGTCTGTCGTAGGCTTTTTCTATGTCTATCATAACTGCAATGTTGTCCCCTCTGGCTGGGAACTTCATACAGGTGATTAACTCTTGGGCCAGCATAATATTGTCCTGGATGTTTCTCCCTTGCACAAAGCCACTTTGCCCCTCTGTGATTATCTTAGGTAAAATCTCCGCCATCCTGGAAGCGATAATTTTGGAGATGATTTTTTTGGTGAAAGTGCAAAGACTGATGGGGCGGTAATCCCCAAAGGACTCCGAATTATCTTTTTTTGGGATGAGGATGAGGTTGGCGCTGGATATGGCTTTGGGGTATGTAGCTCCCTCGAAGAAGGCGATAGCCGCGTCGGTGATGTCTTGCTTGATAATGTTCCAGCATTTACGAAAGAAGACTCCAGTGAAACCATCCGGACCTGGGGCACTGTGCTCGTTCAAGGCCGACACCGCGTCTTTCACTTCCTGGATCGTAGGTGGACGTTCCAGCTGGATGTTATCATTGACATTAATGAGTATGGGGATTTGATCCAAGAAAGGTCTGTCGTTATAGACGGTCTCTTTGGTGAATAGTTTGGAGAAGAACTCCGCCGCAGCTGCTTGGATGCTTTTATGGTCAGTAACGATGTTCCCGTTGTCATCCGTCGTACGGAGGATGGCTAACTTCTGTCTGCGTCCATTGACGCAAGCATGGAAATATTTTGAGTTTTTATCCCCCTCGTTGTCCCATTTCAATCTACCCTTCTGCTTCCAGAAATCTGTTTCCACTTTATGTCTGAATTTGAGCATGGCCTTGGTGAGGTTCAGGGCTGACCTGGCCGTCGAAGAACGATTCGACGCAAAAATGGTTTCGGCGTGGGTGACGTCGTCCTCCGCAACCCGTACGGCCTGGAAGATGTCCCCGTAGGCGAGATTGCTCCAATTGGATAGGGCTTTCCTCGTTGTTCGGAGCCTGTAGCTCACCCGCGATAGAGGGTTGGGGGAGTCTTCCCGTTTCCAAGCGTTCGCGACGATGCCCAGAAATTGGGGATGATCAGTCCAGAAATCGAGGAATTGGAAGTTCTTTTTGGGAGGGGTGGTATAGTTTTTGATTTCGACCAGCGGAGGGGTGTGGTCAGATTCGGTGGAGTTGAGATAGGACAGATTGGTGGTGATCCCCATACCAAGCCAGCGATCGTTCGTGAGGGCTCTGTCCAACCGGGAGTATTATCGCCGGTCGCCTTCCTGCTTATTGTACCAGGTGAAGGCTCTACCGGTAAACTGAAGGGTGGTGAGATGAGCATTGAAGATAAAATTGTTGAAGTCTTTTATGGCCAATATGGGAGGAGGTCGCCCTCTGATTTTCTCTTCTCTGCAGGTGATCGCGTTGAAGTCCCTGATGCCCAGCCAGGGGGAGTTGGTGTGGTGGAGGTGGATGTTTATGAGATCATTCCAGAGATGTTTCCGCTCGATAATATTACAGCTACCGTGAACCACAGAAAGGATGGTACGCTCAGGGAGCTTGGGGTGTTCCCACCAGCAAGTGTGGGCCTGCTGGGAGTCCTGAATGACCTCGATTTTGACATTCGACGTGCCGAGGATCCAAATGTCGTTTCTGCCAGCTATAGCCGTGGGGAGGCCTAGCTGTAACTGGATAGATTTTAATCTTTTGGGAGGGATTTTGGGTTCGATAATAATGAGGATGTCGATCTTGTGGATTTTTTACAGGCCAAAAATTCTTCTTAATGTGGGTTTGTTCGCCAGTCCGCGGACGTTCCACGATAGGATGTTAATCATTAATGAAGTTAAGGAGAGGGTTTTTTGTTCCACTTGGTGGAGGATCTAGTTTGGATGGTTTTGTGATCGACAGTTGCTTTGTTGGCTGTCACGCCCCGCTCCCGTAGGAGCGATCGTCCTCGCTAAGGCGTGATGCCGCACGGGCCTAGGTTGCGCCCGTGCAAGGCCAAGTCCAGAAACGGCCGATTTGAGTCTAGGCCACAGAGTCGCACAGAGTGTCCCCATTTGCAGCGGAAGTAAAAATGAACACAAGTAGAAGCGAATCCAAATCTCTTTATTGAATTTCAAGAAGTTTACAAGCGGCGCTAGGCCGATATTACAAATCGCTCAAGCTCTCTCTCTGAAACATAAAAGGCGTGCCAAGTGGCATACAAGATGGAGTGATACATGGCGATGTTTCGATACATTATGTCCCGTATATGGTGCTCCAGCTCCTTGCAACGCTCCAAGGCCCAGAGATAGCTCCGCGCCTTAGCACGTTCGATTGAAGCTCCGCACCCGCCGGCGTCTCCTGCATCCTGCAAGTAGACTGTGGGGTTATCAGTACATTGTTATGCACTGGTGGGGAGGCTAGCTCGCCCATAATCACTATCATTACCGAACACGTTCCATTTACTTGTGTGCATCTCTATCATTCATTGTCTTTCTAATCTTGCCTTAGGGTCATTTACATGGCATATGATATAACCTATCCCGTGTTACCGATTTCAAGTGTCGCATGGAAATACATGCACAACTTACCCATACTTACCGTCCGGCCTTCCCTGTTCAGAGCAAACCAAGTTAGACAACAGTTCATGTGTAATAACATAACGTAGACGCATTCTTTAACTCATTTGCACTCATTATCATTTTGGAGTGGCACATTTCAAGTCATTCAGTAGGCACTTGTTCATTTAACTTTTAACTTAGACTACTCTGATTTCAATGCAAGGACTTGCACGTGGATTGCCACCAGCAAAGCCCACTTAATCTATATGCATCGGTCGCTGGCACCACAAGCCATCCTGGACTTTCTCCTTGGTATTTTCGCACCTATCATGGCGTGCGGCTGGTACACCCTGATAGTCTCTTGAAAAGTACCCTGCACTTACGTCTCCTGGGGCCAAGCCTCCCCCAGTTAAGCCCGTAAGCCCTTTTTTGGATCCGCCTAGGCCGGCATATCCCCCCTTTGATCATGCCGCGGAATCCCCTTTCACGGTCACAGCATACGCCACCCCTCGCTCGTGCCGTTGTCCACGACCATTTCGTATTTTATTATCATTTTAACTTAATGGCTGTCTTTGAGCCTTAGGCTAACCCTTAGCCTTCTTACGTTATCGACCAGGTTGGCGTCCGTGCAGCGCGGGTAGCGAGCCCCGATGCACGTGCCCGTCACACCTGTCGTTAATCCTTCTTTCTTTTCTTATCTTTTTAAGTTTCCTTTCCTTTTCTTTCTTTCTTTCACTTGTTCATTAGTTCATCGATTCATTCACGTCTTCATTCGTTGGTTCACTTATTCGTTTGCTCTTTCATTTATACATTACACGACTCCTCGTATGGGAGTCGCCTTGGCGACCCATCGGTTCCATAGCCTTTCAATGTTGCTATAATCTACACGGTGCGACTATATTGATAGTCTTTCCGTTTCATTGTTGTAACCCATTTATTGTTTGATTGTTTGGACGTATAGGGAGCATCGACGTAGGCTTGTGCCGTAGCACGAGCATGGAGCGCGGGCGAGAGTTCTCGTATTTTCTATGTTACTTTCCATATCCTATACAAGCATACAAGTTGGGATTATTCCCTTAGCTAGGTGCGTTGGGTCATTTATTAGCATGCAAGATGTTATCGCCTAGCGATTCTCGTGTTTGTGTCCGCATTATTATATGCATAGGCTAAGCAAAGACGGGTTCATCGGAGCCACCCACCTTAGCGATGTTTGCATTGGCCGAGCGATACACCGAGCGCGCCTTTGGAAGTCTAAGTCTGGATTCATCTTGACGGGCCAAGGCAAGTCTGGCATCGATTTGCATCGATACTTCATCGGGTCGAGGCAACTCTTCGGGTCGACGGCTCGTTTTGAGTCGTTGCACTTGCCGTTTGGATCGGCGTTCCGCTAGGGCGGAGTGGGTCGTTACATAATACACCACTCAAAATAAGTCTCGTCCTCGAGACTTCTTGAGTGCAGGTCATCCTATCATTCCTTAACTCGTGTCGTCGTGTTTCTTAGATAATTTTATCGAACGGCTCTATCGTTCGATGGAATCGAACCATACTTGATATCTTTCTAAGTTCCGTGTCGCACGCGTTTGGTCGATTTTATTGAATAGCCTTTCATTCATTTTATAGTTGATTGTACTTATTCAATTCAAGTGTTTCTTCGTCTTGGTTGCCATTTCTCTGTGTCATGGGACGAAAATAATCGCACGAGGCACATTGTAATTCGTCAAATACGAGGGTCGTAGGCTAAGGCAAATTCACTTTCGTTTATCTCGGTCATCGAGATGACCCAATTCGCTTCTCAAGCGTTCGTGTCCACGAAATCAGTATGATTTCTACTTAGCGGGGTCGACCATGTCTAAGAAATTTTTGTTCGATTCAAGACCACGTATTGTATTGTCATCGAGTACATCTTCCTACCAATGGTTCAGTTCGTTATATCAACTTTTACTTACACGATATCGATTCCATATCCTTCACTTGTTTAGGGCCAATCTCGTTGTCGTTCACGCACACTCCGCTCACACGTTTCTTGATTCCGAGCCACGCTCGTACTAGTATCGATCCTTTACTTAACGCAATTTCAAGATCTTTGACACTCTCCCATTCCTCAAGTCTTGCTTGAACTCAATGTATCACTTGGCTGGATCGTGCACGCATTCCAAGCGTCCCCAAAATACATGCATTCAGCCAAGCCGCATGATCTAGAAATTTGTCATTCTCACTCGAGTCGCATCGTGCACATACTCAAGCGTCCCTGAATATGTGCATGTCAGCCGAATCTCATGAGGGGTATTCCTATATTCGTGATTCATACTATCCATTCATACCAATCTTCAAGATCAACTCTTCGATTGATAACTCTTACAACAGGGGCGTTTCGCCTAACCGCTAGGCCAATCTTTGCGAGGCTAAGTCAATGTCAGGATTGGAATCATAGTTCCCCAACAATAATGCCAACACTGACCCCAATCCTAGGGTCAAACCAAAGTCGATAGTATGGGATTTTCTACCCAAGCTCGCGTCACTCAGATTTCTAAACATCGAGCATGATCGCCTATTTCGCATCAAGACATTCGTTGCGCAGCACAACGAATTCGAATCCATTCAGTTTACCAATTCTAACCAATACGTGTATTCGATTACGAGGTCGTCTAGCTCGATAATACGTTGCGCCCCAATCTCACGCGAGTCCGATTATCCACGGTGGTTCATGAATCACCATGCAACGCTCCCGCGAAATAATCATTCTCATCGGGGCGAACTCTTGTTTGAGTTTAGACTGACTTATTCTCGATACGCGGATTTACCTACTCAATCCTCAAATTCAACCGACAAGCACACCAAATCGTTCTCAAGTCACCTTCGCGTCAAACCACAAGTCGAAACAATCAAATTGTCACGCCGTGCAAGTTCGATCACCCCCGCTGTATGAATCACCATACCAGCGCTCACGCAGAGTGATCGCCCTAATCGGCGCGACGCATGTGCGAGGCTGGAGTTGCACTCGCATAAGACAAGAATGTCGACGTTGGGGTTTTCGTCGAAGAAATCCAAGTATTTTTATTTTCATTCGAGCCAAGATCGATAGTCCATTCGTCATTTCGTTCAACTAGAAAATCCACGAGCCACGTCTATATTTTCCTCGACACGTTTCAACATCCCAAGTATATCTTCCAACGGAACAATGACATTTGCACGATCGTCATTTGCCGAGTCAGAGTACCCCCGAGTTATCGCATATCGATCTTTGATACGCCTCAATACCATCGACGATATGCGTAACCTGACAATCTTCCTTTGCAACAGATTTCGAGTCGTGCGTTGATGCTGTTGTCCGAGTTGGATAATCCACCATTTCCTCGATATTTAAGATCAAGTTTGATCGGTATTCCTCAAGCTCGTTTCAAGATCGTTGTTCAAACTCAAGTCACAATTCATTTGAATCAATCCAAAATCGTACGCACGATCTTCTAAGTTTCCTCGATCAAGACCATTCACTTTCATTCATCGTTCCGAATCGTTTTCTAACATGCGTTGCCTATTCACAAGTTGTCTGAACGACATCTCGCTCGGGACTTTTGAAGTCACGATCAACTAAGCGTGACACGTTCTAAGGCTTTGCACGATCGCATCGTCTCGCCGACATACCCGTTCTATCCGTATATCTCGTAGTCTCGCTCGAACAATTTCTATGACGTCCATACACCACTCAGGGTTCGAGCCACTCGACTAGTCGTCGTCACTCATTCTTATTCTTCTTCCAAACCTATCACATACACCACTCGAATTCAAGCCATATGATCTAGTCCTCAATTACGTTTACGTCATGCGCTAAGGTGTCCTTCAGATTCGTTCGACGAATCTCTAGCATAATTGCTCACGTCGCCTCGACGTACTAAGTCGTTCGCACTAATCCTCAAAATCTAAGTCAATTATTCGCGTACGCCTAAGCGTTAACTCGATAGCGTTCCTATCGATATACACTCAAAGTGTATTTCCGTTCTCGATCGAACGATACTTGATATCGCTCGCAACCCGATTGCACCCAAGAGTCGAGGTGCGCGACATGCGGACTAAGTTGTACCGCTTAACCATCCCGCACAGACTACATTCAGGTTTGCATGCTCACTCATTCTCGTTCGCAACTCGTTTGCACCAAAGGGTCTAGGTGCGCGATACTCCGCACAACTTAGCCAAAGGCAGCGTGCATGACCATCCCGTTCGAACTATACTCGGGTCCCGTGTACTCGTTTGCTATCGTCAGCATAAGCTTATTCAAGCACGCCTCGCGTTGCTAACTCTTAGCATCGATTCCGTCCAACTCAAGTCCGTCATGGTTCGGCACAAAGGCCTTCGCCTATCAAGTCCGTCGTAGTGGCATAAAGGCCTTCGCCTATTGATCCCGTTCAACCGAGTACTTGTACGAGCTTTTAAAAATATTAGACTTATTGTATGGAACATCCCAAGGCACAAGGAGAGAGAGCGTACACTTCTTTTCTTCCAACCGAGCTTTCAAAACTGAGATAATCGAGATGAAGTCCAAGGACGTAAAGCCGTGCTCTAATACCAATCTGTCATGCCCCGCTCCCGTAGGAGCGATCGTCCTCGCTAAGGCGTGATGCCGCACGGGCCTAGGTTGCGCCCGTACAAGGCCAAGTCCAGAAACGGCCGATTTGAGTCTAGGCCACAGAGTCGCACAGAGTGTCCCCATTTGCAGCGGAAGTAAAAATGAACACAAGTAGAAGCGAATCCAAATCTCTTTATTGAATTTCAAGAAGTTTACAAGCGGCGCTAGGCCGATATTACAAATCGCTCAAGCTCTCTCTCTGAAACATAAAAGGCGTGCCAAGTGGCTTACAAGATGGAGTGATACATGGCGATGTTCTGATACATTATGTCCCGTATATGGTGCTCCAGCTCCTTGCAACGCTCCAAGGCCCAGAGATAGCTCCGCGCCTTAGCACGTTCGATTGAAGCTCCGCACCCGCCGGCGTCTCCTGCATCCTGCAAGTAGACTGTGGGGTTATCAGTATATTGTTATGCACTGGTGGGGAGGCTAGCTCGCCCATAATCACTATCATTACCGAACACGTTCCATTTACTTGTGTGCATCTCTATCATTCATTGTCTTTCTAATCTTGCCTTAGGGTCATTTACATGGCATATGATATAACCTATCCCGTGTTACCGATTTCAAGTGTCGCATGGAAATACATGCACAACTTACCCATACTTACCGTCCGGCCTTCCCTGTTCAGAGCAAACCAAGTTAGACAACAGTTCATGTGTAATAACATAACGTAGACGCATTCTTTAACTCATTTGCACTCATTATCATTTTGGAGTGGCACATTTCAAGTCATTCAGTAGGCACTTGTTCATTTAACTTTTAACTTAGACTACTCTAATTTCAATGCAAGGACTTGTACGTGGATTACCACCAGCAAAGCCCACTTAATCTATATGCATCGGTCGCTGGCACCACAAGCCATCCTGGACTTTCTCCTTGGTATTTTCGTACCTATCATGGCGTGCGGCTGGTACACCCTGATAGTCTCTTGAAAAGTACCCTGCACTTACGTCTCCTGGGGCCAAGCCTCCCCCAGTTAAGCCCGTAAGCCCCTTTTTGGATCCGCCTAGGCCGGCATATCCCCCCTTTGATCATGCCGCGGAATCCCCTTTCACGGTCACAGCATACGCCACCCCTCGCTCGTACCGTTGTCCACGACCATTTCGTATTTTATTATCATTTTAACTTAATGGCTGTCTTTGAGCCTTAGGCTAACCCTTAGCCTTCTTACGTTATCGACCAGGTTGGCGTCCGTGCAGCGCGGGTAGCGAGCCCCGATGCACGTGCCCGTCACACCTGTCGTTAATCCTTCTTTCTTTTCTTATCTTTTTAAGTTTCCTTTCCTTTTCTTTCTTTCTTTCACTTGTTCATTAGTTCATCGATTCATTCACGTCTTTATTCGTTGGTTCACTTATTCGTTTGCTCTTTCATTTATACATTACACGACTCCTCGTATAGGAGTCGCCTTGGCGACCCATCGGTCCCATAGCCTTTCAATGTTGCTATAATCTACACGGTGCGACTATATTGATAGTCTTTCCGTTTTATTGTTGTAACCCATTCATTGTTTGATTGTTTGGACGTATAGGGAGCATCGACGTAGGCTTGTGCCGTAGCACGAGCATGGAGCGCGGGCGAGAGTTCTCGTATTTTCTATGTTACTTTCCATATCCTATACAAGCATACAAGTTGGGATTATTCCCTTAGCTAGGTGCGTTGGGTCATTTATTAGCATGCAAGATGTTATCGCCTAGCGATTCTCGTGTTTGTGTCCGCATTATTATGTGCATAGGCTAAGCAAAGACGGGTTCATCGGAGCCACCCACCTTAGCGATGTTTGCATTGGCCGAGCGATATACCGAGCGCGCCATTGGAAGTCTAAGTCTGGATTCATCTTGACGGGCCAAGGCAAGTCTGGCATCGATTTGCATCGATACTTCATCGGGTCGAGGCAACTCTTCGGGTCGACGGCTCGTTTTGAGTCGTTGCACTTGCCGTTTGGATCGGCGTTCCGCTAGGGCGGAGTGGGTCGTTACATAATATACCACTCAAAATAAGTCTCGTCCTCGAGACTTCTTGAGTGCAGGTCATCCTATCATTCCTTAACTCGTGTCGTCGTGTTTCTTAGATAATTTCATCGAACGGCTCTATCGTTCGATGGAATCGAACCATACTTGATATCTTTCTAAGTTCCGTGTCGCACGCGTTTGGTCGATTTTATTGAATAGCCTTTCATTCATTTTATAGTTGATTGTACTTATTCAATTCAAGTGTTTCTTCGTCTTGGTTGCCATTTCTCTGTGTCATGGGACGAAAATAATCGCACGAGGCACATTGTAATTCGTCAAATACGAGGGTCGTAGGCTAAGGCAAACTCACTTTCGTTTATCTCGGTCATCGAGATGACCCGATTCGCTTCTCAAGCGTTCGTGTCCACGAAATCAGTATGATTTCTACTTAGCGGGGTCGACCATGTCTAAGAAATTTTTGTTCGATTCAAGACCACGTATTGTATTGTCATCGAGTACATCTTCCTACCAATGGTTCAGTTCGTTATATCAACTTTTACTTACACGATATCTTTGGACAGCTGCCGCCAAGGGAAAAAGCCAGCACCTATCAAAGGAAGAAGCCAAGCCGTGCCATCATCATTTCAAGACTCTGAAGAAGCCTGCACCTGCCTATGTTTATCTGGAGTCTGTAATGAGTCTTAGGAATTATTGTAAACACAAGAAATGGATGGCAAAATCGAAAGCTAGGGCAGAAACAAGCCCAGGATCATTTTTGACTGAAAACCGGCATACCGACGGTATACCGGTGCATACCGGCGGTATACCGATTTTGTTCACAGAAAGTTTCTGTCCACAAAATCGGCATACCGATGGTATACCGGATCATACCGACGGTATACCGATTCAGTAACGTTGAAATTCCAACGGTCGGATTTTCAGCATTAAATGATCCCAACGGCTATATTTCGAGCCGTTGCAATCCCAGACCGGTATATCGTCGGTATGCCGGATCATACCGGCGGTATGCCGGTTCGTGACTGAAAAGTTGCATTTGGCTTCTTTTCAAGCTTTGGTTATAAATAGCCTTGAACCCCTTCATTCAAGGTGGATGCTTTGAGCCTAAAAATTTTCAAACCACCAAAGCTTATCCACATACAACTCTACAAAGCCTTCATTTGCCATCCACAAATTGTGTTAGAGTTATTGAGTTGAAAAGTGAGATCTTCATCCTATTATATAAGGAGATCAAAACCTATTGTGAAAGGTTGAAGTTGGAGAGTCTTCGTATCCAAACTCTCGGTTGAAGTTGGGGAGTCTTCGTATCCAAACTCTCGGTTGAAGTCGGAGAGCCCTTCGGATTAAAGCTCTTGTGTAAGAAGTTGGCGAGTTCTTCGGATCCAAACTCGTGTGTAACTATTTGCTTAAATAGTGGATTAAAGCCGGAGAGAGTTCCGGGACTGGACTGTCTCTTAGGAGGATACCAGGATATATCGGGTGTCGGTATTATATTTGCTTCTTCTCTTGCACTTATATTTTTAAATTGCCAATTAGCTTGTGCTAAGTGCTTGATTAGTTAGCTTGACCCTATTCACCCCCCTCTAGGGTTCCTACAGCACCATGCGCGTGAGAGGTGCTAGAGCGTAGGGGGTCCCACCAGGCGAAGGGTGTGCTAGAGCGTAAAGCTCAAGATAAGGGGGGTCTCCTGCGCCTGTGAAGCATGCTTAAAGAACCCCATAAAAGGGAGGGTCCCACCAGGCGATAGGGAGGCCTGTGCGTACAAATCAGGGACAGAGGGGAGCCCACCAGAAGATGGAAAAGCTAGGCCAGGAGCACAATTACCGATTGGGGAGTGGGCCCTACCGAAAGAAACTACTGGTGAAGGGGAATAACTCTGATCAGCGTGCAAGACAAGGACAGGGGGGTCCCACCAGAAGATGGGGCAGCTAGGCCGGAAGCGTAAAATCCGATGGGGGAGTAGGCCCCACCGGTATAAATCGCTGGTGAAGGGGTATTATGCTGAGCAGCTAATAGAAGAGGATGGCTCCCCACGTGGTGATGGTTGACTGAACCTACCATGTGATGCCAGAAAGGAGGTTCCCGAGAGACTGTACCGCAGGTGGGCGTACCTCCCGAGGAAATAGGACCTCCGTTTGAATTTTGAACGGGTACCCATAGCCTGCACCACAGGTGGGTGATTCCCCCGAGGAGGAAAGAGCTCTGGGAGAAAGCTAAACTGGAGCGGGATAGGGGGAGGTAGCGGCGGGGAGATGGGGAAGATAAAGGGAGTTACGGGCTAACACGGAAGCCGGGCTGTACGCCAGTTCTGTGAAAGGATGGACGCTAGGAGCCGAACCGGAGGAGGGAGGGGGCTGGACGGGGTCCGGGAGAGAAGGAAGTGGATGGCTATGGAGGGCAGCTGGAGTGGCGGGGTTGGGTTCTAGGCAGGGAGCTTGGCGAGCAGTTGGAAAGAAAGGAGGGGGAGCGGGATGAGCGGGCGGGAGGGAAGAGTAGAGTTGACGGATCAACTCCACACACTCGACCGGCCAAGGATGGGCCATCGGCAGACACCAACTGCCGGGGGAGAGCCGGAAAGGGAAGCCCTAGGGGCTTCCCAAGCAGGGAGAGAACGGGAGCTCAGGAAGAGGGGAAACCATAGCCAAAAAAATTATTATTGATATATATATATATATATATATATATATATAATCTCTAACTAGTTTGAAAATATTTTTCCTGAAAAATAAATATTATATTCTAGTATTTTAAAATTTTAGCTTTATGGACCCTAAACTATTACATTTTCTTCCTAGACTTGTAGTCTGACTTCAAAAAGATTTATCTATAGTTTCTCTAAAATTGTTATTAAAAATATTTTGATTAATAATTTCAATATCAAAACTGTTTTCTAAAGGAATATATACAAAATATTATTAGTAGTTTTCTAAAAAGATGATAATTTCTAGATAGTTTATAAATACCTTCTAAAATATATATTATTATAAATTACGTTCTTAAATAAATTCCTCTTAGGTTAACTTGATCATGACCAATCTAATCGCATTCCTATTCCTTTCTGCCAACTTTGGACTTCTCCGCATCGACCCTGGCCAATCAGACTGAACCAACGAGATTATCAGTTTCACCAGCAAAGGACTCAGGCAAATGCACTTTCTAATTGCTTTCGATTTATAGTAGCTTCCATTTCATGTTTATACATATGCTCTCTTGTTTGATGACACGTTGTCGCACGAATTAGTATCATGGATTTGCTTATACTTCTTGACTATCATTTACATGATTACCATGCTTGCGACTTGATTCCATGAATACTAGCTGGGCAGGGAAATATCATAGTAGACATGTGGACTACCCAGAAACATCCCCAAAATGTCTATTCTTGACTAATAGCAGTCGTACAATTCACGTGCGGGGTACCGAATTTACCCCTTAGCCGTTCACATGTCGAACAAGATATTTCAAAACATATAGACAGTTGTCTTTTACTTGTTTTCCTTGTTTGTTCACCACTTGCCATGTCACCATGTTTACATATTTTTCTCTAGTTGAAATATCATGTTGTCGAGTTATCTACTTTCTTTTTAGACATGCCATGACATCAGTTATTTTCTAGTTTCATTTCACATATGTTATTTTCATGTCTTGTGAATTCTATTGTGTTTTTGTATTGCCGTCGATTTTGTGCTTGTTCCATTCCTGACTGGAAACTAATATTTTTCAGGTTAGCTGCGGCTTCACTTAGCTTTGGAAAGATACTGGTGTACTTGCAGGCAGAAACCTAAAAATTAGATAAATATGGTATCATTTACATTAATTGTAAGAACTTTGTACTTTCTTTAAATATAAATATTGTAATCAATTTAGAAATATGAATGAGCAATAAAGTTTATTTTGAGCATTTATTTATTGCGGACTTGACTGCGTTCTACCGTCGACTCTACGGCGTAGGCTGGCTTGGACACGCACTCGTATCCCGAAAAGTGGGTGCGGATCGTGACAAGTTTTTGTGGTAGCCCATACAGGTCAGTTTTTGCAAAGGATTACGAACTCATGGTAGTACCATATTAGTTGTACTGCTGCGAGCCTGCGATTAGAAAATGCTCATTTATATTAGGATTGAACTAATTTAGGAGGATGACTAGGACTAGGAGTCCCTTATTCAATTTGATTATCGGGTAGTTAAGGTTGCTATATAGGTACGTATGATTCAGGTAGGATTTATTGAATTCTACACCCTATTAGCTAACTTAGAGGAATTTCCTAGAAGGATGTACTATTATGTTTTGATGCGATGCTAGGATCAAAAGGTGAGTAGATTGTTCGCCTAGTGAATTAGAACTTCTTAGGATTAAACTCTTACCCT
Source organism: Iris pallida (assembly GCA_029216955.1). Lineage (NCBI taxonomy): Eukaryota > Viridiplantae > Streptophyta > Magnoliopsida > Asparagales > Iridaceae > Iris > Iris pallida. The sequence continues at coordinate 5,895,670 of JANAVB010006798.1, read as the reverse complement.
TAATAAATAGTGCCATTTTATGTTCGCCCTCTAAATCTCATCATCCTATTGTAAAATTCTTATTGATTAATTATTTTTCGTTGGCCAGAGGTGATTATTCTTATCTATATTTTATTCCCAAATCATTGAGTATCAATCATAACTTGATTCCACTATCCATATATCTATTCCGAGTAGTTTGTTGAAATTTAAGATGTATACATGTTTTCCCTCGATCTTGAATATTAGAGAAATAGAAGTTAAAGTTTACATTTCTATTGTCTTCAATTATCTTCTTCCTAATCTGGATCGTTGTGCAATTTTTCCTCCCAAATTATCATCATATCAGAGAATTCATACTGCTTAGTAGGGATTATTTTTAAATAATTTCTGACTGAATTATTCATACATGGATCTCAAGCCTTTAGGGGTATATAAGTTTTCCTCAATCGTTGAGTATCCATGCAATGAGGATTAGAAAGAGTTATACTTACCTTACTTCGATCATTATTTTCCTATTCGCTCATTTTGTTTTCAAGAACTGATACTTGAAGGTCAGATACATACCTTTCCCCCTTGTTTCTGAATTATCTTCTTTAGTTTTGAATAATTTCTAGTTAGAAAAACTTTATTGCTATATAGATATTTTTGTGTTGGAAAACAAATAATGCATGTTTTCGGTTGAGAAGATAAAGATATATATTTTTGGAATGGTAAGAAATATATTTACTAGCTTATTTTATAAAATATACTTCTAGGATGATTTGGTCTGATATTATCACTATTTTACGATTTTTTTAAAAATATTTTAAATATCATTTAACATCTAGTATTATTTCAAAGTATTTACAAAAATTATTAAATTCATATCTGGTTAAACATATCTTAAATATTATTAATAATGCCCAGTATTATTATGGATTGATTTTTCTAGAATGTGTTGGATTCAATATGTATTTGATTCAATTTTATTATCGTCTTGATTACTAGAATGAAATTATATTAAATTTCCAGTCGTCTTCTTTAAAATTTTCGATCGTTTTCAAAATTGATACTTTTCTCCTGGAACAGATACTTATATTTTTCTATCATGATCAACTTGTTGAAATTCTTGAATCTTTTTTTGAAATTTTACAGGTATAGTTGGAATAATTTTGATGACTTACGAGGGCAAGACAGCAGCGCACTGTCGCCATTATTTGAATTACCGATACTGCGGGTTCACTGTAGCCAGCAGCGCACTGGCGTGGCATGACCTCTAAGTTGACGTAAATTCAAATAAGGGTAAATTATCGAATATTATAAAAACTATGTCTTATTTGTCCTATTTCATCTTCGAGTTATTATGTCAATATTAGATAGAGTTGATAGAGTATTTGATAACGTATCCATACTTGAGTCATGAAACCAAGAGTTGATTGAAGCCAGATGTACTGTCACTCCCCGTTCCCAGAATACGTATTTTTAATACATGTACTGCTTTAATATATTTATTTAAATATTTATCATGTATTGTTTTGTATTTAAATCTCTTTAAATTCATGTCAATTAATTTTCTGCAATTAATTTTCTGTATTTTACTTTCTGCTTTTATTCTCTGCTTTAGCTTACTTTAGGTTTGGCCTAGGTTGGTTTATTTTCGGGTTATGGTGGTTCATCATGAACCGAACCCACCATCACCTTTTAAAGCCCCAATCATTTCTCTCTCTCTTCATTACTTCTCCTTCTCATTTACTCTTCTTCTTCTTCATAACTCCCTCTACCTACCAACTCGTAGGCAAGTGCAACTTGCTGCCACAAGAGAGCCCATTTTTATTGTTCCATTAGCTTCTCCTCATGTTTCTAAGACACATTAGAACTTGTCATTTTCCATTTTGAGGCTTTAATTTTCGTAGATCTAAAAATTAGTTATTTTTGGATTTTGGTGGTTTTGATCTATCAAACTTCTTTGTTTTCAAGTTTTGATGGTTCCATGTTGTAGAGAATTTTATTCTACCCAATTTTGACCTTTGAAAAGTTGGATTTGGACTTATTTTGACCAAGTTGTGGACTTTTGAAGCTTTGGGTTCAAACCATGGAGTTCTTGCTGATTTGGAGAAGACAGTGAGCAGTGTGCGCGAGCTTTTTAGCTTGCGCCACTGAGCTGCGTGCGCTCTTTAGCGTAGCGCAGTCTGACTCATACGCTGCCTTTTGGAGATGTATGTCTTGCATACGCTGCCTTGATGAGGAGTCGTATGGAGTACATACGCTGCCTTGAAGAGGAGTCGTATGGAGTCCATACGCTGCCTCTTGGAGACGTATGTCTTGCATATGCTGACTTGAGCGTAGCCTGACTTGAGCGTAGCCTGACTTGAGCGTAGCCTGACTTGAGCGCAGCCTGACTTGAGCGCAGTCTGACTCAGGCGCAACCTGATGTTTAGGCGCAACTGGACCTGACCCTACTTACCCTGGATCTTCTATAGCCCTGTATATTGATATTTTATTAGATATTTAACGTCCATTTTATATTCTTACGCCTTTTGGCATAAACTTGATATAATCATGATATGTTAATATTTCTGTTAAATATAGATTGTTACGTGGGATGTACCATGTGTCGTGAATTGAGTTATAGATACCCCGATTGACTGGAATTAAACCCTGAGAGTTGTAGACTCGACCCCACTGAATACTAGTTGACTTTTATGTCTTGTCACCATTGATAATGATTGTGACCTTGACTAATAATTGATCATGCGTTCCTAGTTGGAACTAAGAGACTGGCTAGTCGTCTTTTTGAATTGAATGAATGAGACACATTCATATTAATTATGAACTATTGAAATCGACTGGCTAATCCCGAATATTGGCATACAGGCACATGCAGGCTTCAATTCATTTATTATTTATTTATTTTACCAAAGAAGCATGTGTACTTTATGGTCAAGGCTTGATTACTCCGTGGTTAGTTTTGATTGTTGCATTACGCTATGTAAGACCTACAACCTGACCGCACTGGTATCATTGTAGAGTTGTGCATATCGTACCCCGTACGAAAGTACTCATTCTGAATGACCATGATCCATGGCATGGTACTTCACTCAACGTAGAGGCTATTAAGTTAAATAAAATAATGATTGCATGGAGAGAATGGATTCCCGAGTTCTTACATGGCAGCCCTCTTGGGACTAGTAGTGCCCGACAGGCCGGTTGGTCCCCACAGATACTGCAAATATACCACATGGGCAGGGAGCGGTATCTGGTTTTATTATCTATTGAATATTGTATATTAATGACGGGCGTCCCGCTGGGAGTCGTCTAATTCATGATTGGCGCAATTGATTGACTGGGTAAACTAGCCTTGCTTGCGCATAGTAAGAACTGAGAAATCCTTTATTGCATAATTTCAGGATAACTTGGGACTCACAATAGCAAGCAGTAGTAGTTGCCTGGCCGTTTAAATTAATTTGTTTGTGTACTGTACCTACTCTGTTACTTAACTGAGATGATCAGAATGTCAGGACATGACGGGCCAACTTCTATCCTTGTTTGGTTGGGAGGTTGGTTCGAAGTGTCGTGATGTTGTCTGAGTCCTACTAGATAGCAGAGATCTATTATCATATTCTCTTATTACTGGCTCCATTCCTCATATCGTGCTCCCTTGCGGTACTTGCTATTAGAGGTCTAACCTCTCTGGTTTTGTATGGCCAGATTTAGAGCCGGTCCCTGAGGATCCAGCTTACTTCTACCTCCAAGATGGTCAACTCTAGAGGGATGATCGCAGGAGGACTCGAGTGGGTTTCTTACTTCCCCGTCCATTTTGTTATCTACTTTATACTTTGCCGTTTGGCACCGACATGTTAGTCGGATTATCTTGTACCTACTTTTGCATAATTGTAACTAAGTCAGGCTGCAGCTGCTAACAATTGTGTATACTTACTACATCATCTGGCTGTATTTTGTAAAGCCAGATATCAAGAACATTTTGACTGAGCGTTTGGGACGCCTTACTGCTTTATCTCACATGTTCTCTATTTCTGTTTTTTGTTTGAATGATTGAGACAATAGAAGTAAAGTGACCATAGGAAGACTTTTATGTAGTATGCACCCCCTCATCTTGTAGACAGCATTGATCGTATTATACGGTATTCATCTATCCGTAATACGTAGCTGGCTGAGTCATTCCCCCGCTCTCCAATATTCTGGTTCTGGAGCGTGACAGGTATTAGTGGTGGCCCATGCAGGTCTGGTTCTAGACTTGTGGGGTGTTTTAATTTATAGGATGTCTCAAATCATACATGTTCCCCCTTGATCTCATGATTCGTGGGTTCTTAACTCCATCTTGACATTCCAGTATCCTTTGACTTCATTGATCCTTCCTGTCCGATCGTTTGATTTTTCTCTTGTCCCTTTTCTTAGGGACACCTCGTCCGCACCTGTCAGAGCTGGACAGCAACAACATGGACAGCAACATGGACAACCTGACCATGTTGGTCAGCAACAAGGGCCGGTACTAACTCAAGAGACTACCCAGGAAGAAGTGATAGTGGAAGCAGCAGCTGGATCGCAGTATCCGAATGTTCCACCACCACCAACAGTTACACCTACCCCTGCGGGAATGGACACATCGGCTCTTCTGGAAATCATGAGAGGGATGATGGCTACTCAACAACATCAGATATTAGCCCAACAGCGCATGCACGCTCAGTTGCAAGAGCAGAACGTACTACTCAACCAAGGATTACAGACAGCTTTAGAAAGAGGGGCAAGGCCGGATTCTGGAGCATCAACCAGATTTTACAAGTTCAACCTCCGCCGTTTTGAAGGAACGGAGGATGCCATCTCAGCAGATGCATGGCTTAAGGATATTGAGGCTATTTTGACGGCGGCTAAGGTACCGGCAGAAGAACGTGTGGATCAGGTGAAGTTGTTACTTCAGGATCTCGCACGTGATTGGTGGGAATCAGAGGAGATAGGCATCAGACGTCCTGTGGCTTGGAACGATTTTACAGCAAGATTTAAGACAAAGTACTATGGAGTTGTGGCGCAGTTTGAGCTACAACAGAAGTTTATCAACCTCAAGCAGGCCGACAAGACGGTAGATGCTTATGTAGCGGAGTTCTGCAGATTGAGTAGGTTTGCCCCAGAGATGGTAGCGACGGAGCGCCAGAGGGCTATGAGGTTTCAGCAAGGGTTTCATCTTGAGCTCTTGCAATTGATAGAGGAGCACAATTACCAGACTTTTGATGAGATATTGACGGCAACCCGAAGGCATGAGATCACCATTCAGAGGATCACAGTAAGGACTGGAGGTCAGAAGAGATCTCGCAGTCAGATTGAAGGAGGAGGGGGAGCAGCGCCCCGAACAACAGCACCATCCCTTGGCATTTGCATTCACGATGTGGCAATGCGAGGGCCAGCACCACCACCTAGGCAGCAGCAGCAACAGAAGAAGAACCAGCAACCCCCAGCAGGCTGTACTTATTGTGGGAAGATGGGGCACACTAGAGATGTGTGTCGGGCATTAAATGAACTGTGTTTGATATGTGGAAATCTAGATCATCGGGTTACCACATGTCCCATGAATTTGAGGTCAGGAGGACCAGGGCAACAGTTTCCTACTCTGCCAGCACCAGGGGCAGGGCAGTATCGAGGACCAGCGGTAGCAGTGAGACCATTGGCCCAGCGTCCGTTAATGCCACAGGCTCAGATGTTTCGACAGCAGGGACTGCCGATGCAGCAACACCAGCATAGACCACCCCAGCATCATCAAGGCAGGGGCCAGCAGCAGCACCAGACTAGGCCACCGCATGGAAACCAGCAAGGAGGTCGAGGGCAGGCATTTACACTGTCCTTGGAGGAGGCATTAACATCGGAAGATGTTGTGGCAGGTAACATTCTCGTCGGCTCATATCCTGCAGTAGCATTGTTTGATTCAGGAGCATCACACTCATTTATATCTGCACAATTTACGACACGGCTAGGAATGGAGTTCGAGGCATTACCAGGGAGGTTGAATATACTCACTGGCAATAGGCTCGTAGAAGTTAGTAGTGTTATTCTAGCGTGTAGTGTTGTAGTTTGCGGGCATTCCTTACCCGCCCAGTTGATAGAATTTTCTGTTGGAAATTTCGACGTTATCTTAGGCATGGACTGGCTGAAAGACAGTCATACGACAATAGATTATCGTAGTGGGAGTGTATCTTTTGATATTCCAGGCATGAAGAAATTCACCTTAGTCAGATCAGAGGCAACACAGCAAGAGCAGGGAGTAATAACGGCAATGGAAGAAGTTCAAGTTCCGAAGGTAGTTTAAGAATTTCTAGACGTGTTTCCCGAAGAACTTCCAGGTCTACCACCGGTTAGAGATATTGAGTTCAGCATAGAATTGGCACCTGGAACTAAACCAATATCAGATCGGGTTTACAGAATGGCGGATTCGGAACAGGCCAAGGTGTATCAGCACATAGAGGAATTAAAGGAGAAGAAGTTTATCCAAGCTAGCATATCACCATGGGCAGCACCAGTGGTACTTGTGGGGAAGAAGGATGGATCATCCAGATTATGCATCGATTACAGGAAGCTTAACGCGGCGTAAGTAAAGAACAAGTACCCACTACCCAGGATCGACGACTTGTTTGACCAGTTGAGCACAGCTAGAGTTTTCTCCAAGATAGATCTTCGTTTAGGGTACCATCAAGTGAGGGTTCGAAAGGAAGACATTCCCAAGACAGCATTCAGGTCGAAGTATGGACATTATAAATTCTTAGTAATGCCGTTTGGTTTGACCAATTCTCCAGCTATATTTATGGATTTGATGAACCGCATCTTTATGCCATATTTAGATTAGTTTGTCGTGGTGTTTCTCGACGACATTCTCGTATACTCTGCTAGTGAAGAAGAGCATGAAGACCACCTCAGGAAAGTATTGCAGGTACTGAGAGAGAACCAGTTGTATGCCAAGCTCAGCAAGTGTGAGTTCTGGATGGACCATATTTCATTTCTGGGTCACATCATATCAGGAGCTGGAGTAGCAGTGGATCCCAAGAAGGTAGAAACAGTAGAGAGTTGGCCAGTACCCAAGACCGTAGCTGATGTACGGAGTTTCTTGGGATTGGCAGGATATTACAGAAGGTTTGTATCAGGTTTTGCAAGACTTTCAGCACCCATGACCCGCTTGACACGAAAGGATGTACCATTCGTTTGGTCGACAGAATGCCAGGCATCATTTGATAATCTGAAGCAGAAGTTGATATCAGCACCTATCCTTACATTGCCAATTGGGCCCGGAGGTTTTACTGTATATTGTGATGCGTCAGGTAAAGGACTTGGATGTGTCCTTATGCAACATGGAAAGGTAATAGCGTATGCATCTAGGCAACTTCGAGACCACGAGAAAAATTATCCAACTCATGATTTGGAGTTGGCGGCAGTAGTATTTGCTTTGAAACTATGGAGGCATTACTTATATGGTGAACGAGTGGACATGTACACAGACCACAAAAGTCTGAAGTACATCTTTACTCAGAAGGAGTTGAACATGAGGCAGAGAAGATGGTTAGAGCTGATCAAGGATTATGACGTGGAGCTTCAGTATCATCCAGGCAAGGCTAATATGGTAGCAGACGCTCTCAGCAGAAGAGGCGGCGTATTTATGTTGACAACGCAGAAGCACATCTTAGAAGACCTTCAGGAGATGGGCATCGAAGTTATACTTCCTAATGATATAGGAATTCTGGCGAGTCTACAAGTTCAATCCGACTTGGTAGGCAGGATCAAGGCAGCCCAGGCACAGGACCCACGGATTCAGAAGCTTAGGACAGAATGTGAGCCAGGGCTCAGAAAAGAGATGCAAATCCACAAAGATGGTGCGCTTAGGTTTGGATCACGTCTATGTGTACCTAGTAGAGATATCAGACAGGAAGTTATGACAGAAGCTCACAGTTCTCAGTATTCTATACATCCTGGAGGGACCAAGATGTACCAAGATATCAAGCAGTACTTCTGGTGGAACGGGATGAAGAGGAAGATAGCTAGGTTTGTTTTCCGTTGCTTGATATGTCAGCAAGTAAGGACAGAACAGCAGAGGCCAGCTGGATTATTACAACCGCTTCCTATCCCGGAATAGAAGTGGGAACACATCACAATAGACTTTGTGACCGGTTTACCGAGATCACCAAGTGGTAAAGATGCTATTTGGGTGATAGTAGATCGGCTTACAAAGGTAGCACACTTTCTTCCTTTCAAAGTAGGACAATCTACAGAAAAGTTGGCGGAGTTGTACATGCAGCAGATAGTCAGGCAGCATGGAGTCCCTGTCAGTATTGTGTCAGACAGAGATACCCGTTTCACGTCACATTTCTGGAAGAGCTTACATCGTAGTTTGGGCACCAAGTTAAAATTTAGTACGGCTTACCATCCACAGACGGACGGCCAATCAGAAAGGATAATTCAGACTTTGGAAGATATGTTGCGAGCTTGTACCCTAGATTTTGGAGGATCTTGGGAAAGCCACCTGCACTTAGTTGATTTTTCATATAACAACAGTTATCAAGCCAGTATCCAGATGGCGCCATTTGAGGCACTATATGGTAAGAAGTGTAGGTCGTCACTAGCATAGGATGATATCGGGGACATAAAGATGTTAGGCCCGGAAATGATTGTTCAGACAGTTGAATTAGTTAAAGGAATTAGAGAGCGACTTCGAGTTGCGCAGGATCGACATCGTCATTGGACGGACCAGCATCGTAGGCCGCTAGAGTTTTCTATTGGAGACCACGTATTCTTACGGATCTCACCTACCCGTGGGGTCATTAGATTTGGCGTTCGCGGGAAGTTGAGTCCGCGGTACGTAGGCCCATTTATTATCCTTGATAGGGAGGGCGATGTTGCTTATCGTTTATCCCTTCCGCCTTCGTTACGAGAGGTACATGACGTGTTTCATGTATCTCAGCTGCGAAGGTATGTATCGGACCCAAGCCATATCCTTGATCATTCTGAGCTGGTTGTTGGTACCAACCTGTCTTATGAGGAACAGCCTGTGTCTATTTTGGACCGAAGAGAAAAGATACTCAAGAACCGAACAATTAGTCTTGTCCGGGTTGCTTGGGGTCATCACTCATTAGGAGAGTCAACGTGGAAACGTGAGGATGATATTCGATCACGGTATTCACATCTGTTTGACTCACAAGGTATATTTCTTCCCGTGTACCTTGATTGTCTTAACTCCGCATGCTAGTCGCCCTATGAATAGAAATTACTTGATATCGTAGATTGTTAAATATAGATATGTTACTTGCTATGGACATTGTAAAATGATTGCTTGCTTAAATTGCTTGTACTAGTTTGATCTTGATATTCCTATCCTGCTTGAATTTGAAATTTCGAGGACAAAATTTTTCTAAGGAGGGTAGAGATGTCACTCCCCGTTCCCAGAATACGTATTTTTAATACATGTACTACTTTAATATATTTATTTAAATATTTATCATGTATTGTTTTGTATTTAAATCTCTTTAAATTCATGTTAATTAATTTCCTGCAATTAATTTTTTGTATTTTACTTTCTGCTTTTATTCTCTGCTTTAGCTTACTTTAGGTTTGGCCTAGGTTGGTTTATTTTCGGGTTATGGTGGTTCATCATGAACCGAACCCACCATCACCATTTAAAGCCCCAATCCTTTCTCTCTCTCTTCATTACTTCTCCTTCTCATTTACTCTTCTTCTTTTTCTTCATAACTCCCTCTACCTACCAACTCGTAGGCAAGTGCAACTTGCTTCCATAAGAGAGCCCATTTTTATTATTCTATTAGCTTCTCCTCATATTTTTAAGACACATTAGAACTTGTCATTTTCCATTTTGAGGCTTTAATTTTTATAGATCTAGAAATTAGTTATTTTCGAATTTTGGTGGTTTTGATCTATCAAACTTCTTTGTTTTTAAGTTTTGATGGTTCCATGTTGTAGAAAATTTTATTCTATCCAATTTTGACCTTTGAAAAGTTAGATTTGGACTTATTTTGACCAAGTTGTGGACTTTTGAAGCTTTGGGTTCAAACCATAGAGTTCTTGCTAATTTGGAGAAGACAGTGAGCAGTGTGCACGAGCTTTTTAGCTTGCGCCACTGAGCTGCGCGTGCTCTTTAGCGCAGCACAGTCTGACTCATATGCTGCCTTTTGGAGGCGTATGTCTTGCATACGCTGCCTTGATGAGGAGTCGTATGGAGTACATACGCTGCCTTGAAGAGAAGTTGTATGGAGTCCATACGCTGCCTCTTGGAGACGTATGTCTTGCATACGCTGACTTGAGCGTAGCCTGACTTGAGCGTAGCCTGACTTGAGCGTAGCCTGACTTGAGCGAAGCCTGACTTGAGCGCAGTCTGACTCAGGCGCAACCTGATGTTTAGGCGCAACTGGACCTGACCCTACTTACCCTGGATCTTCTATAGCCCTGTATATTGATATTTTATTAGATATTTAACGTCCATTTTATATCCTTACGCCTTTTGGCATAAACTTGATATAATCATGATATGTTAATATTTCTGTTAAATATAGATTGTTACGTGGGATGTACCCTGTGTCGTGAATTGAGTTATAGATACCCCGATTGACTAGAATTAAACCCTGAGAGTTGTAGACTCGACCCCACTGAATACTAGTTGACTTTCATGCCTTGTCACCATTGATAATGATTGTGACCTTGACTAATAATTGATCATGCGTTCCTAGTTGGAACTAAGAGACTGGCTAGTCGTCTTTTTGAATTGAATGAATGAGACACATTCATATTAATTATGAACTATTGAAATCGACTGGCTAATCCCGAATGTTGGCATACAGGCACATGCAGGCTTCAATTCATTTATTATTTATTTATCTTACCAAAGAAGCATGTGTACTTTATGGTCAAGGCATGATTACTCCGTGGTTAGTTTTGATTGTTGTATTACGCTATGTAAGACCTACAACCTGACCGCACTGGTATCATTGTAGAGTTGTGCATATCGTACCCCGTACGAAAGTACTCATTCTGAATGACCATGATCCACAGCATGGTACTTCACTCAACGTAGAGACTATTAAGTTAAATAAAATAATGATTGCATGGAGAGAATGGATTCCCGAGTTCTTACATGGCAGCCCTCTTGGGACTAGTAGTGCCCGACAGGCCGGTTGGTCCCCACATATACTGCAAATATGCCACACGGACAGGAAACGGTATCTAGTTTTATTATCTATTGAATATTGTATATTAATGACGGGCGTCCCGCTGGGAGTCGTCTAATTCATGATTGGCACAATTGATTGACTGGGTAAACTAGCCTTGCTTGCGCATAGTAAGAACTGAGAAATCCTTTATTGCATAATTCCAGGATAACTTGGGACTCACAATAGCAAGCCGTAGTAGTTGCCTGGCCGTTTAAATTGATTTATTTGTGTACTGTACCTACTCTGTTACTTAACTGAGATGATCAGAATATCAGGACATGACGGGCCAACTTCTGTCCTTGTTTTGTTGGGAGGTTGGTTCGAAGTGTCGTGATGTTGTGTGAGTCCTAGTAGATAGCAGAGATCTATTATCATATTCTCTTATTACTGGCTCCATTCCATATCGTGCTCCCTTGCGGTACTTGCTATTAGAGGTCTAACCTCTCTGGTTTTGCATGGCCAGATTTAGAGCCGGTCCCTGAGGATCCAGCTTACTTCTACCTCCAAGATGGTCAACACTAGAGGGATGATCGCAGGAGGACTCGAGTGGGTTTCTTACTTCCTCGCCCGTTTTGTTATCTACTTTATACTTTGCTGTTTGGCACCGACATATTAGTCGGATTGTCTTGTACCTACTTTTGCATAATTGTAACTAAGTCAGGCTACAGCTGCAAACAATTGTGTATACTTACTACATCATCTGGCTGTATTTTGTAAAGCCAGATATCAAGAACATTTTGACTGAGCGTTTGGGACGCCTTACTGTTACCACCCTGAATTTTGGGTTGATTTTTTTCATTTTATTTTATTTTTCTGATTTATTGGTTTCGATAAATATTTTATTCTATTATTTTCTGTAAGTGTACTCTTTCATGCCATTGATATTTGGAGTATCAGGGATGTTCAACTCTGGAAATCTTCTTCACGAGTTTTGGAGTGGACACGATTACCTTCATGACGGTATATGGTGTCCCACCCAAACTTGTTCCCTTGTGCTCTTTCTGCTTCGCTGAACTTCGGGTCAATTTAGACCATTTGATTATTATTTATTTTCCCACTCTTTTCCTTGATCATTTTCAGCGCGTTACCATGACTTTTAAATTGGGAGCGCCAGACCAGTCATTTTCTTAAAACCAACTCCTCATTGATGATCTACTCGAGACGTTCGTCACCCATGACCTCCGTTTCCCACTCAGACACGTCATTTTGTGCTCCATTTGATTCGCACAACTTTCCCGACACGTGACCCGATTTTATTTCGCTCCACGGCGTCACATTCATCTTCCAACTTGATTTGTGGGTCCCCTGTCGACCAAAACCTGTCCGCCCCAACTATGGACATGGCCCACTTTGAGCCTACTATCCGTCCGCCACTTGTGTCCCATTTATTGGAATCCCCATGTGCTACTTTTTACACATGATCATCAACATCTAATTTTAATTCGATTTTTGCACAATGTCTAGTTTTGATCCAATCCGGCTCCACCAAGTCCAGTCCAGCTTTGTGTTGCCCTCCATCGGGACACCCTCATTTTCCGTGTCCAAAAATAATATTCAATACCATGTTTACTTATTTCAATAATTGTTAAATTCCCATTTGTTTAATTCCCATTGGAATGGACAATTTCCCTCTAATTTAATCCTAGCCCTTGATTTCCTTCTTTAAATCCTAACCATTAATTTTTCCCTCACATTCAAACCCTCCCCCCATACAGCATGTGCCGGCCCTAACTTTCTTATGGGATAACAACTTTTCATCTTTCTCTCTCCTCCATTAATGTTATCATCTCACTCCCACTCTTTTATTTTCTCCCCACAAATATTCACCAACACAACAAAGACAACAGCAGAAATGCCTTGGCAAGCCATGCCCGACCTTCCTCCTCAACCTCTCCTCCCCTGGCCGTCGGCCATGGCGCCACCCCCGACCATCCTCTCCTCCTCCTTCTTCCTAACCATTCACCATCATCTCCTCCACCTATCACTCGAACTCCACCACCTTCACCAAGCTAACACCACCACCATTGCAACCACACCATGCCCCCGACCTACTCCCATAGCTGACCACCCCCTGGTCGCCGTCGACCTTACCCCCACGGCGACTTCTCCTCCTCCAACTTCCCTCCTTTTCATCTTCATCATCACCCACACCATAGCCTTCACCACCATCACCATTTCCGGTGCCCCATCGCCGCTGTGGCGCGTGCCACCGCCCCTCGCCGCGCCTGAGCGTCGCTGTGGCCGTGCCACCGCGCCTAGCTGGGCTGCGCGCCACCGCACAAGGCTGCAACAGCAGCTAACCGCAGCAACAGTAGCTGCATCGGCAGCAACAGCGCTGGCAGCGCTGGTCGCGCGCTACGCGCCGGCCGTCGTGCCTCCGACGACCCCCACACGGGTGCGCCCTACTCCGACGTGCAGCCCCCTGACGGCCACCGTCCTCCGGGATGCGCTGTCGAGGCGATTTGTGCGTTTTGAACGACGTTCCGTCGTGACGCGCGCGGGATCGAGTTCGTTTTGACGCTCCGTCGCAGCGACTTCACGCACGATTTCCCGGAGATCCGACCGTTAGATCGGCGATTTCTTCGCTCCGTCGCAATCTTGGTATATCCACCTTCATCCCTGTCAATTTTCGTCCGTTAATTTTATCGTTTGATACATGAAAACCGGCCACCAAGTTGACCGTTTAAATTGTATTAAATTTGGACAATTTTGCGGGGCCAACTTCGTCAGCTTGTATCTCCTCCACCGTAGCTCCGTTTGGCGTGCTACCAGTTCTGGTGCGAAGCTGGTATAACCCTCTTACTACCCCTCCAGTTTTGTTTCATTGTGAACTTGTTTGATTGGTTGAATTCGACGCCAAAGTTGGTCGTCCGAATTCGTAATTTCCAACTTGTAAAATTCCATTTTTGAACACGGGACTCCAGATTTCATTTCTGACACCACCATTAGACTTGTGGCATCGTTCTGGCATATTTTCATATAAAATTTGTTAGATTTGGAGAACGTGGGCCCTGGCACGTTTTTCGGTGCAAAGTGGGTCCCACATTCTGGGTCAACGGGACTTTTTGACGCCGGCTCATCGGAATCCAATTCCGGATATACCGTTGAGTTCGTATCGTCATTCTGAACTCGTTGACATATAATTTGCTAGGTTTTGGTGGACATTGGGTCCAGCACGCATTTCGGTGCAAGACGGATACCAATATCCGGGTCAACGGGTCATTTTGAGATCGGCTCATCGGAATCCAATTCCGGAGATACCGTTGAGTTCGTATCATCATTCTGGACTCGTTGACAGGTAGTTTGCTGAGTTTTGAGAACTTTGGCTCTGGCACGCATTTTCGTGCAAACCGGAATTCCAAGTTCTGGTCAACGGGCCAAATTGAGATCGGGTCAACGGAATCCAATTTTGGAGATACCGTTGGGTTCGTATCGACATTCTGGTTGCGTGGACATATAATTTGTTATATTTTATAGACTTGTTTTCTTGCACATTTTCCGGTACAAAACGGCTCCGACACGGACACCGTTTTGACCCGAAATTACCTTTTTGCCCTTGTGTCCAAATTGGACCGTTGGGTAGGCTATCCTAGCTAATTTGACCGTTCTGGACACGTTGGCGATGTTCATTTCATCGTCCGACAATGTTTTTTGATAATTTCTCTGAGTTTAACCTTTTTATAATTAATTAATAATTAATTCACAAAATGTTCGTATTTCAGGATTAGTACAACGAAACTGAGATCAGTCAACTCCAGTGATCTCATATCGCTGAAATTGACAAATTGGATACGTGGATCACTATAATAAGATTATCAACCTTACCGATAATCTTCTTATCTCGATTTGCGTGCCGTAAGTTTCGACGTACAAATAACGAAGTACACTTTATATTAGATTAGATTTACCCTGTTTGACCAGAGTTGACCAGTTGACCCAAAGTCAACTATAAGTCAACGCTTGACCTAGTTTGACTAAATTATTGACCGGAGTTGACCTAGAGTTAATTTGACTTAGAAGAACCTAGAATAATATAGATTGCCTGTAGGAATTCATTTATTTTAACTTGAACACCTTGTAACCTGTGTTGCTTTAAATAGGACTCTGTGGCTTCAGTGGGACCCCCTATACTTATCAGCTGTTCAGGTTATCGAGGCGAGTACATTCTCTGATCATTTCATATCCTGCTTAGAATTATTTCCTGCAGTAGATTACTTTACTTGTACTGTCACGATGGTCACACGGATTGGTACTATATGGATCCCTTCTTGAGATGTTATCCTTAGGGAGCATCGGGTACTACATGATCTGTGCGTTTCACTTACATGGCGTATCATATGCTTCATTGGTTCTTTGATCACTTACGACATATACTCGTATGATCGTAGAGTCTTCCTAGAATCCTTATCCAATTTATGGGACTACTATGTATCACCTTCGGGGTCTATCACCTTCGGGGTCTATCACCTTCGGGGTCTATCACCTTCGGGGTCTATTACCTTCGGGGTCTGTTACATAGCATCATAACATAACCTGGCTGGATCCTTGTGTATTGATTGGGGGTACGGGGGAGTATAATTGGACATTTGAATAATACACCAGTAGTTTTTTATCAGAATCATTCCTTAGTGTCTTATCAGAATCATCCCAGGCCATTTACATGTTCATGATTGTACTCTGACTCACTAGTCACTGCTAGTTCTCTATGTATAGTAGATGTTTCTATTACAGTTCTCTCTCTCTGTTTATATACTGCTTTTCTTCAGTACTTGTATCTTACTTTACTGCATGTTATATGTTTTCTAACCTGCTATGATCTGTTGAGATGTACTGTGCTCGCTCCAGTCCTGACTGGACCTGTTGATAAATTTTACAGATAGTCTGGAGGTGCCTGCTAGCCTAGAGGAGACACTTTAGAGATTGTTTAGGTAGTTATTTTATTTTGTCTAGAGTTGTATTTACTTTGTGGATTACTGTATCTTTATTTGAGTTTTGAGATGTACTTTTGGGTTCATGTATCTTAGACACTTAGACTTCTATCTCCTGTATTTATTTTGGATTTCATGTTTTATCTATCTTTATCATGCTCTACCTTAGATGTGATTGAGTTTGTATCTGCTATGTCACCCCCATTCGGGGAGTATAAACTGTTTAGTCTTATACTGTTAGATGCATTGAGACCTAGGACAGCGTTCTACCGCCGACACTGCGGCGTAGGCTGGGCGTTGTTACGTTCTCGTGCCCTAACTCTAGGGTGCGGGTCGTGACACGTTTTTAGTGGTGGCCCATGCAGGTCGAGACCAAAAGTGTAGTGGTATTCGAACTTGAGTACCACTACAGCCTGCACTAGGAATAGGATATATTTTTGAAGGTACTCAATCACAGTTAGGAACCCTTGAGAGATTCCTGGGACGACCCTGGAGAATCTTATTTAAACTTCGATTTGAAAACTCTCTTTTTCCCTTGATTTGATTTATTTTCACTTTTGTTGTTGAATTTGATTTTAATGTACTATTATTGAATTTGAGTTGGTATTTATTGATTTTGATGAAGGTTGTAGAATTTTGAATCTTAATGATAGCTGTAGCATCCGAGTTTGTGGTTATATGATTTGAAGGATTTTGTTCATTTTTGAATTTTGATGTTCGTTAATCAATTTGATTTGATTTTTGGAATTTATTATTGATTTATGTAATTTTTGGCAAGATGAAATTATATGGGCTAGGTCATCTATGTTATGGAATCTAGTCTTCTATAGTCACATTAGCCAGCATGGTGAGGACATATAGTCTGACTCTGGATATATTTTTCGGGTGTGGGAATTTAAGGTTTTCGCAGCCAAGCTAGCGGTACCGCAAAAATGTTAAATACCATGATTCTAGAGATATGTGCATAAGTCAAGGGCTCTGTGATTATCGTAGCCTTGCTTACTGGTATGACGAGGATTTAGAGTACCATGATTTTGGACAGACGCATATGATTGTCAGATTGTACTTTAAATGTTTTCGAACATATTTTCTCTACCTTGTTTCAGTCCTTTAAAAAAATTTATTAATTGTTTTGTTTAGTTTTGCTTCTCATTATTTAACTTAGGAGTAGCTTTAGCTATTTTCATAAACCTTTGTGTAACTTCTTCTATGAATTTCTTCTTAATACGATGAATCAATGATTTGCTAGACCTTATTTTGGATCTGATATTAGCTCTGATTTCAAATAGTTTCCTCTTTTAAAACGGATAAGTAGAACAGATTTTATTACCATTTCTTTCCTGCCAATATTTTATTTCCATCATTCCTTGTCATATACAACTATCATGATTACATCAATTCCGTCTCGTATCTCGTTCTGTCAGCTGTACTTGAACTCTTGAATCTGCATATCGTTTTTATCTGAGAAATGTTGAGGAAGTGACGTAAATCATCTAATATGGAAATGACATAATTGGTTATCATGTGATAATTTTGTAGGAATCAAAATATTGGATGTCAAAAAAAAAATTTTTTTTGAGATAGAAATGTGGTAAAGGTTTAGAATGGAATTGAGTGATAAATGTTATCAATTTAGAAACAATTGCAGAAAGTTGGTTATGGATAATTCATGGATGTATTTCAAAACTAATGAGGATATCAGAGGTCAACCAAGTTTTGAGGACTTAGAAAATCTTGGTTATTGATTCTTGGGAACTATTACAAGGCTATGTAGAAATTTAGAGATGGAAATGAGAATTTGATTGTATTCTATGATTATGCGAAGTTGAACCAGATATTTTGAGAGGGTGACTAGAGACAAAGAGAACACAAGGATTTTACGTTATAGAAATTATTTTTGATGATTAGGAGAAATTGTGGAATTTAAAAAGGATAATATTTGAAGATAAACGTGAAGGAAATATGAAGGTTGATTTATAAAACGAGAATAAATTTTGTATGACTTGGTGGTATTAGGGTTGAATAAATACGAGGCTTAACTTAAACAAGTACAAGGATTTTATAAACTGGATTTAGATGTTTCAGATCTAATTTAGAACGAAGCGAAGGAATTTGAAATTTGATTAAATGAATAAGTATTGATTCCTAAAAAAGAGGGGTATGTCTCATGGAAAATATTTTTAGAAGTTAGAAAATTTGTCTATGGTGATCATGGTAAAATTTAGATGACTGAAGGTTATAGAAATTTTGAGGGTAGTCATATGAAGGTTGATTTTATATTGGGGTTTGTGAGAAAAATATGATTAGCAAATGGTAAACTGATAATGTTAGAGAGAGATGATTTACTGACTTCGTATGAAATCTTTTCCCGTTTTTCTCTAAAGGGTTTTTTTCAATATCATTGAATCCTAGTTTCCTTAATCACGACCAAATCGACTTCGATTATCTTCTCTTATCATAATTATATCTTGGGTTGTACTTAATTTTGATTGTGACCTGAATCTCTATTCTTGTATGCTCGATCTAAGACTTTGTTGAACCTGTCCTCCATATTGCCTAAATCTTGATTTTCCCAATTTGATCAACTTAGATCGTATCGAGACTAAATATTTTATATATATTGTAATTGAATTTCAACGCAATTGACTTTCATTCCTTAACTAATGATTTGATTTTTCCTGGAATAGTATTTTTCAGATAATTGGTAGTTACCTTTATTTTAATTTTTGATGAGTACCAGTTTCATATAGGATGGTAGACCGCCTTACAGTTTTGATGATTTGTTATTTCTGTAACTTTTTCGTTCAGCACCCTAGATTGCTTGTGTGTTTTGATACCCTATGACCGATTCAGTTAGCATCAGTTAGCATGACTAGTATACCTAGATGAGACTTTCACTACCACCGTATGCCATGACCCTGGACGTTGTTCTTTTTGATGGTATGATTTGTTTAAGTTCTGGGACTTGATTGTGGGGGTTTGACCTAGAGGGAGTATGGACATTTTAATTTCGAGGACGAAATTTTTATAAGGTGGGTAGGATGTTAGCACCCTGAATTTCGGGTTGATTTTTTTCATTTTATTTTATTTTTCTGATTTATTGGTTTCGATAAATATTTTATTCTATTATTTTCTGTAAGTGTACTCTTTCATGCCATTGATATTTGGAGTATCAGGGATGTTCAACTCTGGAAATCTTCTTCACGAGTTTTGGAGTGGACACGATTACCTTCATGACGGTATATGGTGTCCCACCCAAACTTGTTCCCTTGTGCTCTTTCTGCTTCGCTGAACTTTGGGTCAATTTAGACCATTTGATTATTATTTATTTTCCCACTCTTTTCCTTGATCATTTTCAGCGCGTTACCATGACTTTTAAATTGGGAGCGCCAGACCAGTCATTTTCTTGAAACCAACTCCTCATTGATGATCTACTCGAGACGTTCGTCACCCATGACCTCCGTTTCCCACTCAGACACGTCATTTTGTGCTCCATTTGATTCGCACAACTTTCCCGACACGTGACCCGATTTTATTTCGCTCCACGGCGTCACATTCATCTTCCAACTTGATTTGTGGGTCCCCTGTCGACCAAAACCTGTCCGCCCCAACTATGGACATGGCCCACTTTGAGCCTACTATCCGTCCGCCACTTGTGTCCCATTTATTGGAATCCCCATGTGCTACTTATTTACACATGATCATCAACATCTAATTTTAATTCGATTTTTGCACAATGTCTAGTTTTGATCCAATCCGGCTCCACCAAGTCCAGTCCAGCTTTGTGTTACCCTCCATCGGGACACCCTCATTTTCCGTGTCCAAAAATAATATTCAATACCATGTTTACTTATTTCAATAATTGTTAAATTCCTATTTGTTTAATTCCCATTGGAATGGACAATTTCCCTCTAATTTAATCCTAGCCCTTGATTTCCTTCTTTAAATCCTAACCATTAATTTTTCTGTAGCTTCTGAATATGTAGCTTCTGAATGGAGAGTTTCTTAGAGAAGAAATGAATAGGAGAGATTATAGGAAGAGAATGATTTTTTTTTTTTTTTTTTTGATTGCAGGAAGAGAATGATTTGAAAGCTGCCAATCTCCCTCCAATTTATATGAATCAAAATTGAGCCATTATAATCTTAACATTCGAAAATCATTCGAAAATCAGACCATTGGATTATTTAAAAAACTAATATTATAAAATCCACCATTGGCTTTGGCGGAATCCTATCGTTGATGTCAATTTTCTCAAACTTTTCCATCCCATATTATTCTAAAATATCTCTCTATACAAACTTTTCTAGTTGTACATTTTATTTTTTCTGGACATTTTTCTTTCATATATATGAAAGAACATGAGAGATTCTCATGCTCTCTTATATCATATGGTTATTCACAAGATAGGTATCCTAACTTTAACAGAGTTGGTTTTTAAACCAGTCAATCTTCTAGAAAATCCTATGCCAACAACTAGTTGACAAAGCAAACCCACTTTGGGCATACTTTGGATCCGAACTTCAGTCCAAGTCCTACATGTTCAAACAAACAACCAACCAACCAAAGTTTCATGCAACTTAACATAATATTTTTACAGCTTATAATGTATTATTAGTTTTTTTTCTTTAAATTACTAAAAGCTTTATTGAAAATTTAAAATGAAGAATAATAATAAAACAGAATTTATTAAAATTTAGCATCACCAGGTACAAATATGCGAAGTCTCTTGCAAAAGAAACAGCTCCCAGCACTTGAGAAACCTAAAGAAAACATCAAGACAACATATTTATTTTTGTTTGGTAAACTAATTTGTCATGTTGAAATGTTTACACTTGTTCTCTTTAGGAAGCATAGAGCGAAGTACACCCTAAAATTTTCTGTGCGCCAATTCCTGCACCACCTCCCCAAGATGGCGCTCACCCTTTATGCTCTCGACCCACTTCGCATTAATCCCAAGCCTCTCAATACTCTGCTTGTATGTTCTAGAAATTGAAGGCGTGAGCCGGCTTGCAAAGAATTCTTCTACTTCCTTGGCTTTCTCAGCGGAGCAAAACTGAAGCAAGGCAGTTGAACATGTTAAGAGAGTGGAACATGCTTCACTACTAGAACGTTGAAGCTAAGAAAATACGGAAATGATACTTTGCATGTGGTCTGTGACTGCAGACGTGACCGCAGGTCCACGTGGCAACCAACCATTGGCCTCCGCTAACCCCAGGCCCCACCCCCTTAAAACCCGGACCAGGGGGTCAATGGAAGGCCGCCACGTGGTTGTGGGGCTAGCTGCGGTCACAAAAATTGCGGTCAAAATAATAGTGTCCAAGAAAATAAGATACAGGACTGACCGGTGACACAACTGAACTAACAAATCGACCAAGTAAAAATCCAGAACCCCATGTCTTTGTTATGTGATCCCAATTCTCCTGCATTGCAATAAAGATAGGTTAGAGAAATACATACATTGTGACCCCTACAATAGAAATCATAGTGAAGTTGATCATTCTCTAGGTGTACACATCTAGCAGTAAAGAGTATAAAGAATATTAACATCATAATATTTCTGATACTTTATTAATCAAAAGCGAATATTACAATAAATACAAACATTACTTTATTAATCATAATCTTGACAGCAGTTTGAATGTGTAGCATAGCGAAGTTTCCACAATAAATGCAAATATTAGAATTTTGCAAGATATGTGCATGTTATCCAGTGCTTTGTAAGTGGCTAAATATGCAGTGAACCTTAACAATATTGTACCTAAGAACTGATTAAACCATAAATTCCCACATCTTAAATGACTATACACAATGTACATGATGCAAGGATAGCCAATAACAACTTTACAGTTTGCAAAATACTTGGACATGCAAGGGGGAACTTATAAAGAGAATGGTGTGAACTAGTGGAAGAAACTGAAACAAGACAAAAAACACAGAAATTGAAGGCAGTATCTACTAAATTTCAAACACAGAATGCATAGGCAGGTTAATCTAGTAACATTCATGGCCAGGTCAACCTAAAAGTACCACGAGAAGAGAAAGCCATGGTGCATATCAATGAAAAAAATTCCTATGACAGATGAATGGAGTGGCAGAAAAATCTCAAATATGTGAGTCCTAGAAATACATAGCTGTTGAAAGTTGAAGTGGACCACATATATATGAAATTGCATCAGGTGATAGCAAGATTCACCCTTTTTCAGTTGAGAAATTAGTTGTCTTTGAAATTTGTAAATACATCACTTTTTTAAGTAAACAACATCGCAAAATACACATAGGTAGAATCTCATCATCTGCAGTAATTGTCTGGTAGAAATCTCATCATTGGCAGTGGTCTGTAAGTGTCCGCTAATTGTGAATCACGAAAGCAAGTAAAACTAAAACCTAAAAGATGTAAAATCAATTCACAAACTAATGCCTGCTCCTACGAGCACTTTTATCAACTAGCAACAACAAGATCATCATCATCATCATCAACAACAAAATCTTTAACCAAAGTTTTTGGGGTTGTCTGTTTGAATCTTATTCTTCCATTAGGTTCTGTTGAGGGTCATGTCCTTTCTAACAGTAATAAAAACATATCATTCTTTAAAACTTCAACCATGTTCGTCTAGACCCAGGGGCGCAGCTAGCCAGCCCCGAGGGACCGTGGCTGCGCCCCCTGGATTTTGATTTTTTTTTTTTTTTTTTGCCAGAAGGTTTCCTGTCAAGAACATGATCCGTTGGATTGTCTGTCGGAAGGTTCCTGACAAATTGTCGGAATTGGTGATTTCCAACTGGGTTCTGCAGATGAAAGGAGATTGTCGGGAAGTGCAAGCCTACGATGCGGTCTGAGGATTCTTGAGCCATTTGCGGACGGAACTCGACATTGGAGAGCATCATGCATGCAGTGCCGCTGATCGTGTGGCCATTGTACGCAGAGCGGAGGATGAATGCAGTGATGCTGGTTGAGGGCGCGAAGGTGGAGCTTCGGCCGAAGGCAGGAGAGAAGGGATTGGTAGGGAGGGAGGAGATATGCAAGGTCCTAAAGGAGCTGATGGAAGGAGAGGGCGGAAGGATGGTGTGAGACCGAGTGCTCGAACTGAAGGAGGCAGGGATAAAGGCTATCGGTGAAGGGGGCACTTCATACGCCCTTGCAGAAGAAGTGAAGAAATGGAAAGATTCATGTGCTAGTTAGCATAGGATATATACTTCAATATCTTGGTTTGCTTGTACTGCACTTGGCTTGTCTGTGATTGAGGAGGAAATAAAGATTCAAATTTAAGTATTTATTTGTCGTATATTGTGTGTATGTAAATTGTGATTGTTGGTCTTCTACTCGATTGTATCGTTTCTCTCTTTCCGTTGGTTGCTATTAAGATTAGAAGCTTGTGTTGTCAATGGGAATATCAGTCTATAAACCTTGTAAGGTAAGAGTTAATTTTAGTAGGTACCTAATTTAAGGCCGATAAGCCTATTCCATAATTGAGTCCACTTGTATTGCTCTTTTGTAAAACTTACGGCTATAAACTTTTTTTAATAGATATTTCATATTAGCCATTATGGCTATAATTTTTTTTTTTAATAGATATTTCATATTAGCCAATAGTCATGAGTTCATTGCGGAGAAACAAAAGAAGACGTGTATTCAAACTTAGCTCAAATTAGATTGTGTTTCTTCTTAGGTTGTGAAACAATATCAAATCAAAATATCTAAACCATTATTAGCGTTAGTTCTTCCTGAAAAGAAAGAGGCTAATATCCACATTCTTAGAAGCTTCTTCTGTAGTTTTTCTTGGATCAACTTTCATCCTAAGATCTGCTTCTCATAATCATCAGTGTCCGCTCGTAGAAAATTTAATTTTTAATAGTAAGTGTCGCACCCCTAGATGAAAATTCTAGCTACGCCACTATCTAGACCTACCTCTAGACCTAGTGGCTCTGAAACTACTATATTATCACTCCTCCTTACAAGAGTATCTAGTGGTCTGCATTGTCCATCTCCAAACCACCAAAGACACCTGTAACTTCCTGTTATACACTCATTTTTTATCATATCTTTTAATGTATTGCCGCTGATCCATCAGTGAAAAAATTCGTAGAAATAAAAAACACGAAAAAGGAAAACCTATAAACAAACCCTACCTAAAGGTACACAGAGTGAGGGATTAGGATTAATTCCTTCCAGACACTCTTTTGGCACACTCAAAACTATAATTCCTCAATTCTTGACAAAACCTTCCTAATTCCCTGTCTTGGCTAATTCCATAATTTCCTGGTACAAAGTGGAATAGGTAATTAGGACTCATAATTCCTGAGAAAAAGAAAGAACGCCTGGATTAGAATCATAATCTTGGTTCCAATTTAGCATTGGCAGGAGGAATTCAGGCATTAGGCCTAATTCCTTTTTTCCAGGAACCCAAGGGCAGAAACCTCAACCCCTCTGTCCAATCAACATGAACCTGGCAAAAAGTTTAAGTGTTTCGGTTGGTGGAAGACGGATTTGGGTTGCAAGGCATAATGGTTTAATATGTACATTAGATGGGTTTGGTTTGGGTCTGCCTCTTCAACTTGCATGGCAAGAATTGACCGGACCCGAACCGTACCTTTTTTATTTAAGTTATGAAATAAATGGAAACATATTATTTAGACACACACACACACACACACACACACACACACACACACACACAGAGAGAAAGAGAGAGAGATGTCGTTTACTCCAGTCCACCTGAAGCCCTTCGCTGCACAACACATGCTGCATGTACATACACATGTTGTGTCCCATCCATCCACCAAGTAGCTGTTAGGGCAGGCGATGAGTGAACAACTCCTTGGGTCTGGCTCTATATAGGAATCAGAGCCCATGGTAACATACAATTTTTTTTTTTTTTTGAGAATAATGTCTTATGTCACTACCTAAAGATGTCATCCCTATGCAGAGGGAAACTGCTGGTTCTGGCTTAAGAAGGGATGTTGCACGATCTGGTGGGATCCAGCCACCTGCGGTAGTGTTAAGTTGCTACTTGAACTTCTCGAAACGTTTGAATTTGAGGGAATCCATTGCATTCAGTTTCTTATTGAACTTCTTTGAAGTTCATGAGCTGTTTTCAAAAACAACTAACGTCCAAAATAGAGATCAATCAAAATCATTTTTTTCGAGAAGATCTTCTCTCCTTTTTGTGGTAGTATTAGGCAAGAAAATCACATCTGAAGTTTGAAAAAAATCAATCGGAAGCCAATGGCATCAAGATAGAAGATGACATAATTTCAGGATAGCATCAAGGTCGTTGAGTTCTGAAATACTCATCAGCAAGGTATTATAAAATAGAAGGTCCACTTTTGATAATTAGGAAGAGTATACCTTTAACCATATCCACGCAACATCGCGTCCCTCTCTGTTAACGCCCGAGAGCCCAAATATTACATCCTGACTACGGACCTAGCAAGGAAACGTGAAGGAATTAATCATATTGAAAAATAAACAGTAAATTCAAAACAGAATAATTGTCTATAAAAAAGAAAGATAAACTAGATACCTCAGGTGACAAAAAAAAGTTCAAGGCATCTCGAACAACAATTGGATCAGGACAAGACGCCAAACAACCTAGATATAAGAGAAGTGTTTTTGAATAATAAATCAATATAAATAAATAACTTTTCTCAGACTTCTGCAGTAAATTCGACATACTTAGGATGCGCCCTTTCTCCTGGCTTAGATCTGTTTCCCTGTATACCCTCAGAAGGGATTCATATCCTGATTTGTCTGTATTATTAACCGTTTGCATTACAGCAAGGTATGCAGCCTGCACAAATAATTGATAATGCCAAACAATTGAGTACCGACATTGGACAATGCAATCATTCACAATTACTTTTCTAATACTCAACCTTTCTTGTATCAGGAGGTAGCAGCAATGTGCTTCTATCATTTAAAAACACCTCGAAACGCTTCAATGCTTCTTCTTTAGTAATATCATGACCAAGTTGAGCAAGAGCAGTCAAGAGCTCCGCTCGAAGCATCATATCTAAGTGTCCTTCTCCTTCCCTCGCATCCCAACCTAACTTCCTGGAAATAGTATTCCAAAGTTAAACAAAATAATCTTGGATTCATATACTCTACAGGGTCACAGTCATGTCACCGACTTCAATCACAACATTGAACTAGACGTGATTCTTTTACAAGGAAAACAGTAAATAGCAAATTGGCTTCAAATAAAAGAATTTGTTTGCTAGGCACGGATAATGATGCCTTTGAATTTCACTACTAAAATCTGGAATTCCTAAAATTTGCCTTTTCGCACTGCGCCCGAAAGAACCAGTTGAGTGATTATTACGACATAAGATAAACAACTTAAATTCCTTCCTCAGTAGTTGTACTTCTCTGGTCCTTGGCTTTCTTTACAAATAGCAATATTATCACCTAAGGAACAAGGGGACTATATATAAAGAGCAACGTTCGAAATATCGGTATCAGAATTGATTTCGGACACTTACACCCTTCCTATGAGTATTGGCATATAGGCGGTTTCGGCAATTTCGACAGTTTTGGATCAAAGTATCGGGTTCTTTGGGTTCTTCGTTTCAGAAGCCAAAGATGATACCAAGTCTTTTAAAAAGCTAAAAAATATTTGACACATTTAGACATAATTTCATATATTATAGGTTGTTTCTAGTTAGTTTTAAATGGAAAAATATTCACTTGCAATACTACTGTTTATTTATTTGCCCTTAGGCATAGTGCAACCTGACTACATAGTTTTGAATGAAATAATATTAATATGGATGAATGTTGTGAATTTATAGATATATAGCTTCAACAAATGGTAATGGTTACAGTTTATTAATTAGGGATCATATTGATATACTGAAACATCCTGCGTCTTCGGCACAAATGAATCAATGTGTTGACACTATTTTTCTATTGTTCTTTCTTTTCCGATCAATTTTTGTCCGTCGAATCGACTAGGAAAGGGACCCCAACGTTTGTCTCGGTCAATATTATGTAGCAGTTGGTATCAAATCGGGACATGACAAAATCGTATCAGTATTGGCCAATACCGTGAACTAAGATAAAGAGTAGTAAAACCCTGGCTAAACGCTCCGGACGAAACTAGGATTCTGTAACCGGAGAAACCCTCCATTGCACAACATGACCAGGCAATAGTGTACCATGTACAATAGGATACAGGAGAGTGGACAACACAAGTCTTCTCTAGTAACAATAAGAAACCAGAGAAGCCTTGCAAATTCATTGATCAAGGTAGAATGAGATAAAGATGGAGCCCAAGGAAGATACCAAAGTCTTCCATGCTTCTGTTACATGCATTGAGTTGGATGAGAACACGAGCTGATATATGTGTTTGCCTATTTGGTTCAATAAAATGAGAGGTACGCAATCTTGAACAAATTGTTATCTTGCTGGTGCTGGTCAAGGTATGGAAGAGGGGCTTTTGAAGCTTCATTCATGATTTTGGGAGTTGGGAGGGGAAGATCATATTGTAAGAGTTCTAAAGGGTCCTATATATTCCGCACAGGAGGGGACAATACATTCCACGTGACAAGAGAGAAAGACCTTAAGGAGATAGAAACATGAGGAACAATGTTACACTGGTAGTTTGCATTCTACAGCCAAAAGCGCTCTACTACCACAAGAAAGATCCATTCTAAGGATATGAAAGTCATCTTAACTCGTACATATCAACAGCGGAATATTTCTTCTCAAAATATAAGGTATTTTCTGATTGTTGAGAAGATCATCTAGAGAGGACCATGGCTATTTGATGGTGAACTGGTGGTTGGTCATGATTTGAACTAGGGAGACAAACATGAAAGAGACCTTTAGTCCTCAATCCTTATCCCTGTTTGGTTAAATTGCATTTCTCAACCTTAAACTTATTTCATGGAAGATCATTGGCACGTGTCTGCCCAACTTAAGGCCGTCAAGGTTTTGTCATGGATTGTCAACCATTCAGGGCTCTCAAGCAGCTTCACGTTAAGAATAGGCTTTCTTAACAGCAGGGGCGGCCCTGGCCCAGGGCAGGCCGGACGACGGCCCAGGGCCCCCTGACGAAAGGGGGCACCAACATGAAACTGTATATAATAGAACTAGTATGTATCATGTGCTCTTTTTTAACAAAAAATATTGTGGTGTAGTGGGTACAATGCTAGACTTATATTTAAAAGGTTCTTGGTTCAAATCTTGACTACAACAAATTTTGTTTTATTTATAGTTTTTTTTACATTATGTTGGGGCCCATTTTGGAAGTTTCGCCTTGGGCCCCCAATTGCTCAGGGCCAGACCTGTTAACAGATCTTCCTGGGACAGTCTATATTAGGGGTGAACATTATTCGATTTTGGACCGAAAATCGAACCGAACCTAATAAGAGATTCGGTTCAGTTTTAAAAAAATCGGTTCGGTTTCGGTTTTGAAAATACTAAATTTTCTTATTCGGTTTCGGTCCAAAACCGAAAAGCGAATAAGAAAATTTAGTTACTATATATATATATATATATATATATATATATATATATATATATATATATATGGTCTCCTGGCGATCAGCCTCCCATGGCCACCAGATCGTCGCAGCGGCCGCCACGTGGACTATTTGGAAGAATCGCAACAAAGCTAGATACGAAGGGCACCAATACACTAACGATCAGCTCATCAGAGAAGTCATCCGCCAATGCCGCAAAAGGAGCACCGGGTGCTCCCACAGCCCGAGATCATTCTGGTCGAAGCTTGACCACTAAACCCCAGTCCTCCCTCGGGCCAGATCGTCCGGCCTTCCAGACAGTCTCAACCATCGTAGCTCGGCCTTGCAGCCGTTTTGTTGGCAGTACTTCCTGTTTCTTCCTCTTTTCTGGTTCGCGCGTGGCGCGTTTACTTGTATAGGCTTCGGCATTTTGCGCCTGATACATCAATAAAGGTCTCTTTAAAATATATATATATATATATATATATATATATATATATATATATATATATATATATATATATTTTGGAATAAGGGTAAATTTTATTCCTCGCACACCGCGGTAACGGTATTACAATACACTAAAATCACAACTTCTCATGCCCCAATTTTAATGTTATGGGACCATTACTGATACATCGAATTCTATGTTATGTAGAATTCCAATAGAAGGGGGTAATCAGGCCTTCGAAAATACGTCGGGCATTCAAAGAAGAGATGCCCCATAGATTCGTCCACCCTATTACATAGCACACACTTTGCATCTGTGAT
Source organism: Iris pallida (assembly GCA_029216955.1). Lineage (NCBI taxonomy): Eukaryota > Viridiplantae > Streptophyta > Magnoliopsida > Asparagales > Iridaceae > Iris > Iris pallida. The sequence continues at coordinate 5,866,343 of JANAVB010006798.1, read as the reverse complement.
CTGCATCCCAAACCTGAGAAGTCTGTCTCTCGTCATCAATCTACCCCGCAGAAGTCTGTAGGCACACAGTTGCATTTTTCGGGCAATCCCCTTACCCCAAATGAAGTCCACCTCCTCAACCCGATCGTGGTGAGTCCGTACCATGTCATAGCAGCTACAAAAGCAGAATAGTCCTGACCCTCCACCCAAACCTGGGCCGGCCCAGCTCCAGGAGTCCTCATGCTGGCTATCGTCTATAGTAATCTGGCGTATCTCCTCGGCTAGCTGAGCTGTATAAGGATATCCTTCTGGCCTCCATATCCCATCTCTGATGATCCGGCTGCATGTTAGCCCCCTGTCCGCCTCTCTGTCCATCTGTCCTTCCAAAGTCTCCAGCAGAGATCTGGAACCCAACCAAGGATCAAGCCAGAGATCAGTGGTCTTCCCATCTTTCATGATCCGGCGGATAGCGGTCGGAAGAACTGGCCTACACCTCAGAATGGCCTTGAAAGTGACCGAAAAATTATTGTCTATCCTGCAGGCCCAGAAATTTGTCCGCTTTAGATATCTGTTCGCCATCCACTCAGCCCAAAGCGAACCCCCCTTGATGAATCTCCAGGCCATCTTCACACCAGCTGCCTTCCTAACCACACGTAGAGGCCGCAGCCCCACTCCACCTTCCTTCCGAGGACGACATAACTGGTCCCAAGCAATCGCATGAATCCCTCCCCTCCAAATGAAGTCAGCACAGATGGACTCCACTTTCCGAATAGTGGCCGTCGGGATCTGGATAGATTGAAGCCAGAACATCGTGATGCCAGCAATAACCGATCTCACCAACTCAATCCGTCCGCCAAATGAAAGACCCGCAGCCTGCCAGCCTTCCACTCTCCTCTGAGCAAAATCCACCAAGCTGTGACAATCCTGCTCTCTGGCGTAGTTGACCGTCAGCGGGACCCCCAAGTATTTTACTGGGAGCTCGCCTTTCTCCACTCCCAGAGCGAAAGCTCTCTCCTCCTTTAGCGTGCACCGGGAACTGAAGTAGACTCTGCTCTTCTCCCTATTTAACTGCAGTCCAGATAACCTCTCGAACTCCTTCATAATGTCTGAGAGCGCACTCATGCCCTGCATGGAAGGCTGCAGTAGCACCAATAAGTCGTCAGCATAAATCAAATGAGATACCACCGGACTCACCAACCTGAAAAGAGGGACGATCCTCTTGCTATGCACTGTCGTGTCGATCATGCATGTGAAATACTCCATCACCAAGGTAAACAAGTACGGTGAGAGAGAGTCTCCCTGCCTCAACCCCCTGTTGCTCCTGAAGTATCCATGTGGAGTGCCCTGGATGAGGACTGAGAAAGTAGGGGAGCAGTTGCACTCCCTTACCCTCGCAACCCACCTCTCGTCGAATCCCATGGCGAGCATCAAGTGACATAGGAAGTCCCGGTTTACCGTATCATAGGCTTTCCGTAGGTCTAGCTTCACACAAGCCTTCATCCCCCCAGGTTTCCTGAACTCTCGCACCATCTCATGTGCAAGTAGACTATGTTCAGCTATCGATCGGCCCTTGATGAAAACTGCCTGATTCTGGGACACCAATCCCTGCATAATCCCCTCCATGCGCCTGCACATAAGATGAGTAATGATCTTATATAGAAAGTTACAGCAAGCAATGGATCTAAAGTCTGCTAGAGAGGTCGCGCCCTCCTTCTTAGGAACCAGCGTCAAGAAAGTGTGGTTTATCTCCTTCAGAAGCCTGTCCTCCGCGAAGAACTCCTGAACCGCCTCCAGAACAGGAAACTTAAGCACGCCCCAGTGTCGCTTAAAAAACCCTGAAGAGAAGCCATCAGGCCCAGGTGCTTTGTTTGGATTTGCCTTCATCACGATGTCTTCCACCTCCTCCAATCTCACAGGGGCCAATAGCAGGCTATTCCCATGGTGCGTCACCAGCCTCTTCGTAACAAGGGCTGAGAACGTACTAGAGTAATCCGTCTGCTGGTATAAGTCATAATAGAATCTGACAGCCTCCTCCTGAATCTCCACCGGGTCCCCTACCAGACGTCCCTCGCCATTTAGAAGTCTGGAAATGCTGTTCCGGTGCTGACGGGTGCGGATCACATCATAGAAAAATTTGGTGCAGCGGTCTCCATCTTTGAGCCAGGTACATTTTGTCCTCTGTGCCGCACTAATCTCCTCCTGCAATCTCATAATGCTGACCTCCTCAATTAGGATCTTCTCCCGAGCCGCCAACTCCCCGCTCAGAATGTCAGCTTGGAGAGCCACCTGAATGTCCCGAAGCTCAACTTCCTTTTCCGCCAGAGAAGACCGCGGTCGCATCTTCACCCAACCCCTGAGCGCTCTCTTGATCTGCTTGAGTTTATGTACCATGCGGAATTGAGCCGTGCCTTCCCGAAAGTGCTACATCTCTCCCGTAACCACCTCCTCATATCCAGCTGACACGTACCAGCTATTGGTGTACCGAAACGGCCTCGACCGCATAGTAGGTCTCTCACAAAGGCCAACCCTGATAGGAGAGTGGTCGCTAGTTCCAGCCGCAAGTCATTCCACCACCGAATTAGGAAAACATCGGAACCATTCACTATTGCCCAAGGCCCGATCCAACTGACATGCAATCCGATTATGTGATGCCTTGTTGTGTCAGGTCCATATATGGCCCGCTCTCTCCGGCCCCCTCATCCCAGACATAAACAGATATCTCTGGAAGTCATATAAGGTCGAATCCGGAACATGACGACCTTCCACCTTCTCTTGGCGAAGCAACATAGTATTGAAGTCCCCTATGATAAGCAGAGGAAGATGCATGTGGTCCGCCATATGACCCAGGTGCACTATGTCCTCCCACAAGGACTCGCGGAGTCTCCGATCATTGTGCCCGTATACGGCACCCATGATGAAGCGAAATCTACCTTTGTTTTCAAAAGATATGCCAATGAGTTGTTCCGATTTTTGGATCTGCACCCCCTCCCAGCTATCTCGGTTCCAGCTAAACCAGATCCTTGTCATATCGCAAAGATCTAAGTTGTGAATGTGGTCCCAGTTTGCCGGAGTCCGACGCGGGAGCATTGCGGCCCCTCTGATCTTCGTCTCCAGCAAAATAGCTATGTCACACGCCTCTCTCTTCAGAACTCCACCAATCTCTCTCCAGCGCCCAATGGAACACCCCCCCTAATGTATATAATTTATTTATATTTATATTTATATATATATATATATATATATATATATACACAAAAAAAAATATATATATATATATATACACACACACACTATAGGTATATACTAAATATATCTAGGTATATTTAGTTATTATATATATTAACACAAAAAAGCGCAAATAAACCAAAAAATCTAATAAACCGAATAAACCGAAAACCGAACCGATTTAATTCGGTTCGGTTTGATTCGGTTATGGGTCATTTCGGTTCGGTTTCGGTTTTGCTTATTAGGTTTTCAGTCCAATTTGGTTTTTGATTATTCGGCTCGGTTTGAACCGAATGCTCACCCCTAGTCTATATGCAACGACCTCTCAATTATGTTAATGCAGTGGAGCTCCTCGTTGCTATATCTAAGTTTATTTTCATAGCTTGAGCAGTCTCCTCGGACATGATTTGACTAGTTCAGCTAGGTTTGGTAAATTGGTTTCTCCTGGGGTGGGACTGACTCTTCGCTCTATCTATCGTTGACCCTAGGGCATGTGGTTTTCTCCAGTCTAGTGGATGACATCATTCACAAGTGGTAACTACTGAAATCTCCAAAACTAAGACCTATCTCGCCACACGCTTACACACCAAGCACCTGGGTCATATTCGACGCTTTCTTGGCTAGGAGGTTGCTTGCGAGAGAGATTTCTTAGTGACTAACCTAACGCTAACTATACTTGATCCACTAATGATAGTCATCCTATTAATGCCAATTGCAGTCTATTCGACAACAACCTCGTCAAGCAGTTTTCGAGCTCACCTTGCTTAAAAGTTTAGAAGCCAGAAACTCCTAAAAGGTCAACGATTCTCAATAAGAACCTCGATTCGGCGGTTCTTATTTGGGAGCTCGTTGGGAGCTCGCTTCCCCGATGACGAAAGCTCGTTTCTCGGGTGACGGGAGTCCGTTTCTCCGACGACATGAGCGATTCCCATAATATGAACATAATTTTAAAAGATGACAAAAAATTTTGAGAAAAAAGTTAGAAGATTTCTAATACACGTTTATCAAAGTATCAAGAAACTAAAGATTGTTTACCTTGACATCATAAAAAATTAACATGCGAATGATCTCTCTGTAACTTTTAACTGAACTTTATAAATTCTAAATTCTAAATATTAAGATATTTATAAGTTTTGTTAACAATAATTAATAAACATAATTTTTTATTAGCGCACGCTCTCATCACGCTCCAAACTTTAGACTCTAATAAGTAGTCGCGTTCCTCCGCTCCCGCCCCCGATTCTGTCCCTGCTTCCGCTTCTAGCTTCTAAGCTTAAAAGCCTCTGACTGATCTTGGTATCTAGCTCCCTCTCAAGAACCTCTCTGTTGTGATAATAAGGATGCTATCCATATTACTAAAAAATTCCGCTTCAACGAACCCACCAGTCATTGAGATTGATTTTTACTTCATTTGGGACAAAGTCAAGATTTTCACTTCATAGTTGGTCAATACCACACCAAAGCTTTATCATGACCATACATTCCTCTCCAAGCTAGACTTGAGAACATATACACTCCAGATTGCGAGGTATTGTAGACAAGTTTGTGTATTCCTCTGTCTCATATTTGTATTTTTTTCCCCGTTAGGCTTTTGTTTAGACAACACTGAAGTGGGGTTTTTATCTCCTTTAAATAGATATCCGCTCCACGTAAGGAAACCAATCCACTAAATTCGTGTATTTCTCATCTCAACCAGTGCAATATTATATTTGAAAATTGCATTATTACTTCATTTGTGACTTGCTTACATGGTTGCCAACTAAGAATATATAAATAAGGTTGTACTAGGACATAAATGATCAGAGGATGACCGATTTGAGATTTTGAAAGATAATTGTTAAATGCAATAGGAAAGCTTGGTGTTGTAATGTCCTGCTCCATGCGGTAAATTATGCTGGCTTATTGGCTCGAATGGTCTAGTTGAACTTGGATTCATGCGGAGGAACCATTCAAAAAACTATGAGGATTCATGCGGAGGAACCATTCAAAAAACTATGTAATCGGAACATAAAAGTCAATTTGTAGAAAGGTGAGTGGCTTTGATCCTTCGCTCATTTATCTTCACGCTTTAACAAAAAAATTATGTTCGTCTCTGTGTTGTATTCTTCGATCAATGATTATCTTAACAAGAGTTTCAAAAGATAAAGATAGTAAGCATATTGTTGTTAATCTTTTGACGGAAATGTCGTACTATTGTAACAAAAAAAATTAAAATATGAAAAAAAAGGGTTGGGACTGTTAAGGGTCCATTTGGATATGCTTTCTAAAATTTCTTTCTGAAAACAGTTTTTTGAAAGTAAGTTATAAAGTTACTTTCTGAGTGTAAAAATTATGGATTTACGTTTGGTTACTTTCATCTGAAAAATAGTTTTATGAAATAAAAGTTCCAAATTTTGTTTGATAAAATATTTTGTGAAAACAATTTTATATTAAAATTAATCTGTTCGTGTCCAATTCGTGTTCAATTTTATAAAATAATTATGTGTCCATAATTTAAAAAAATTCTGAACTGGAAATTGCTGAGAAACCCAATTTCGGGATGGGCTTTTATGAAATGCCCACCCGCTGGATGAGTTTTATGAAATGCCCAGAATTAAGTATTTTCACGTTAAATATTCCAAGATTCCCTTTTAGATGCCACCCGCTGGAAACTGCTATTTTTATAATACCGAAACTACCCCTCCGCGCGAATTGGTCATCTATATGTATTTGAATTCAAAAAACTCAGATCTGGATTGCGATTTTCGTCTTCTTCTTCACGGAAAATCTGAATTTCATTGCTCTCATCTTCAGCAGAGATCGCAAAGATCGTTCGTAGTTCGGTGTGCTTTTCTTCGGTCGAACTCAGATCATCGCTCGTCATCATCATCACTATCATCATCATCTTCGTCGACGTCAATTGTGGAGAGAAGATCTTTCTTCTTCTTTTCCATAAGAATTATCATCGCTTTGAAAGAAGAACGAAACTCTTTATTCCTGAAAAAACTAAATTACACGGAGAATGGCCATTCTCCTACGTTTTAACACTGGAAATGACCATTCTCCGTGTAAATTAACACGGAGAATGCCATTCTCCGTTTTATTTAAAACGGAGAATGGCCATTCTCCTGCGTTTTAACACTGAAATGACCATTCTCCATGCTAAATTACACGGAGAATGACCATTCTCCGTTTTATTTAACACGGAGAATGACCATTCTCCGTGTAAATTAACACGGAGAATGCCATTCTCCGTTTTACTTAAAACGGAGAATAACATTCTCCGTGTTTCTAACACGGAGAATGGCCATTCTCCTGCGTTTTAACACGGAGAATGGCCATTCTCCTGCGTTTTAACACTGAAATGACCATTCTCCGTGCTAAATTACACGGAGAATGACCATTCTCCGTTTTATTTAACACGGAGAATGACCATTCTCCGTTTTATTTAACACGGAAAACGTCATTCTCCGTTTTATTTAAAACAGAGAATGCCATTCTCCTGCGTTTTAACACTGAAATAACCATTCTCCGTGCTAAATTACACGGAGAATGCTATTCTCCGTTTTATTTAACACGGAGAATAACATTCTCCGTTTTATTTAACACGGAGAATGGCATTCTCCGTGTTTCTAACACGGAGAATGGTCATTCTCCTGTGTTTTAACACTGGAATGACCATTCTCCGTGATAAACTATACGGAGAATTGCATTCTCCGTGTAAATTAAGACGGAGAATAGTCATTCTCCGTGTAATTTAGCACGGAGAATGGTGGTCATTCTTCGTGTAAATTAAGACGGAGAATGCCATTCTCCGTGTTAGTAACACGGAGAATGTCATTCTCCGTGTAAATTAAGACGGAGAATGACATTCTCCGTGTTACTAACACGGAGAATGACCACCCTCATGCGAAATTAACATTTTTCGTGTTCTAAGACGGAGAATGACCATTCTCCTGCATTTTATGGTCAGCTGAAACTTTGGAGAGCCATAACTTTTGACTGGGAGGTCGAAACGAGGTCCCGTTTGTCGCAAAATGAGCGTATCGTCGAGGAGACTGAAAGTAAACAGCTTCACCGTTAGACGGCCTTTCGAAATTTTAGAATCGCAAAAAAATGATGTTTGGACCTCCGTTTTAGCACTTTTGCAGTTTGTCCCGGTCTTTCCGAAATTTTCTGACGAGTTTTTGAAGATTTTTGAGGAGAAAACCTAGATTCGAAAGTGAGCAGCGTATGGAAGAAGATGAAGTATCGAAACGTTTTTTTAAGAGCAGTTTCGTGGGTGTTTTCAATAAATTAAAAGGAAGGGCAAAATGGTCATTTGGAACCCGCTTTGGATAAGTTTCTCTAATTCTGGGCACGCGATGAAAATTTTTTTAGCGGTGGATTTTACATAAAACTTTTTTAGTTTTTGGGCATTTCATAAATCCTCCCAATTCTGAATATGATGTGTACATAATAATTTTATAAAATAATTTGTGTCCAGCCGGACACATCTCGTCACCTTCTATTCTTTCTTCTATGAGCAACCGATCCGGTCTCCTACCGTCGACTATGGACGAGTCACATGTTTGAGCAACTGATCTGTGTCCATAACAAAAAATGTGTCCATAATCAACCGATTTTCTCTGAGCAGCTGATTTGGGTCCATAATAAAAAAAAATCTTTAGAAAGTCATGTCCGAGCCACCGCCGACCATGGACGTGGTCGAAGGAGACCGGCCTCTACTCCGGCTTCATTGAGTACTTCGCTCCGGCCACAACCTCTACCCCTCGAAGAACCCGAACTCCTCCTCGAGCTTCCCTCGTCCGGGGTGGAGAAGGGTGGTGGAGACGACCACGCCGGACTCCTCCGCGCGGCCCACTCACTTTCCTCCTCGAGCTTTCTCTCCCTTTCGAAAAAAAGTGGTAAGGCAGAGAAGGTGGTGAGAGAGAGATGAGGCTGGGAGAGTTCCAATAGTCGAGCTCTATAGAGGAGCTTGTTGGCAGTGGAGGTAGCGTTACGGTGGCGGAGGGAGAGGAGGTGGCGGCTTGGCTTCCTCCATTTTGTTTCAACGGTCTAAAGGAGAGAAAGGAGAGAGTGGAGAGAGAGAGAGAGAGAGAGAGAGATAGCTGGTGCTAAAAACATCTAGGAGAGAGTGAAGAGAGAGAGTTGGCGCTGCTGCTGAAAAACTTTTGGGAAAACCACTTTTTACTCTTTTCTCAAACCAATGTTTAAACATTGGTTTTGAGAAAAAAAAATTGGGAAAATAAAACTGGTGGGAGAGAGCCAAACATGTTTTGGGCCGATTTTTGAGTTTAAACTCAAAACAATTGTCCAAAACAGACCCTAAGTTGTCCATTGTTAAATCCCTGGATTGGAAGAATGGAATTACGAAGATAGCTCGAAAAAATGTAGAAATAAAAAAGGTTTGCATAGCTACTGTAAGTTTTATGTTATCATGCATATTATATGTTTAATAGCTAAGTTGCATATGCATACATGGTCATGGACAACTTGTACACAATGTTTGGTTACTCGAACTGTATCCGCGGCCACGGAACCGATTCGGCCTAAGAGGAACATAAATAACTAGTACTGAAGTACAAGCATATGATTTGCGGGACCTCCAGTGGGGCTCATTACCTGTGCTGGAAGGATCGCCATAATTTCCAATAAATTGTCCAAGATGATGTACCCCCGATGACCTTCATATAGACAGACTTCATCGCTAATGATATCTAATATAGGAAAGAGTAAGCTAATCCTTCTTTGCAGGAAAAGATATTCGATCGTGGGTATGAATCACCGTATGGTGATAGTTATTATGTTTTTATATTCCTATCATATATGAATTGTTAATTGATCCTTAGAAAGATCACTAATAATGTTGTATGTTGTCACATGATTACAGTGTTAATTTTAGGTAAGTCGATTGATGTCGCCCACTAGTGCATTATCCAATGTGCTGTCCCCCTCCTCCATAGGTGCGGGGAGTCGCTTTTGTCCAGGGTTCTCGCATCACGTAAAATTTGTGATGATGTGCATCATTCCATCAAGGATTACTCTAGGTTCGTAGTATAGGTATTGATATCAGTTTCGAACCCTTCTTATAAATCAGTAGCGATTTCCAACAATTTCGGTGGTTTTGGGCCGGAGTTATGGAACTCTTGGTTTCAGAAAGCCAAAATAAATAAGAAATTATTTAAAAATTAGAAAAAAATTTGATACAGTAGGCATAAGCTCGTGTATTATTTGTTTTTACTTTTTACTTCTTATTGGAAAAACAATTTACATTGATGAATTATTCACGCACAATATATACTGTTTTCTATTTACATACCCATACAATAGATAGTTATGAATGGAATAATATTAAGATGTATGGACATTATGAATTTGTAATATACAGCTTTGACAAATGGTAATGGTTAGATTGTGTTAACAAGGAAATTTATCAACATACTGTAGCAATTTGATCTTCAACATTGATCAAATCATTACCCTCACAATAGTAATTCTGAATGGAATAATATTAAGATGTATGGACATAATGAATTTGTAGTATACAACTTCGACAAATGGTAATCGTTACATTGTGTTGAAAAGGAATTTTATCAACATATTGTAGCAATTTGATCTTCAACATTGTGTCAACATTGTTTTTTGTCACACTTCTCTTTTTCTAACTTTTCCTTTGCTAATGTGACAAGAAAAGAGAACCATAATTTCAGAAATCAAACGGTATCAGTTAAGGTGTGCATTAGATTGGAATGCCAAAAAGCAATATGATACAGTCAATAAATACCAGCATCGGCTGATTCTGCCAACCTAGTAACCGATCGTTGAGTACTAAAATTATTCTTAAAACTGGATTATTCGATTGAGTTAGGGACTAAGTAATTTGTAACGACATAGACCCGAGTAGAAATTGACCCGAGTAGAAATTCATATAGTTAGGGTAATTTGTAACGACATAGAAATTCATTTGTAACGACATAGACCCGAGTAGAAATTCATATAGTCAGGCGGATTATCAGCCCAATAATAACAAATCGGGCCACTGTTAGTCGCAACCAACATCCAAATACAATATTCCATTCCAATCGCAGCAATCATCAAACTTCTCAAGAACCCATATCATATCCATGTCTCAGCTCTCAATCTCGCTAGCCCAGTTCTATAGCCTACCCAGGCAACTCTTCTAAGGTCAATCATACCAATCCTATCACTCAACATGGAACGTCTTCCTGACCACTAGACTATCTCACCATGCCACAGTAAAAAATCAAGGCGGATTATCAGCCCATTTAATTGGTTAGCAGTTGCGTTTAAAGTTGTAAAAACTCAAAACCCAACCAAAATCCATAAAACTCTAAGTAGACCTGGCAGCCCTCTTCCTCTTCACCATTTCTTCTCTTTTCCTTTTCGAGTAAAATTCTCGTAAAAAGGTATATGGTTGTTTTCCTCTCAGTTTCATTTTCAATATTATTGAATCTCTAGAATGTAGTTCTTTTCCCCTCCTCGGTTGGTTCTCTATTGTCAAAGTTAAGCTCTTTCTTTATCAATGTTAGTTCCTTCTTTTATGTATTTGAAATTCTATTTATTACAGTTATACATTAGTTTTTTGGGAAAGAGTAATCGTGTACTGATAACTGGCAAGTAATCCAGTTACTTGTTTCAGGGTTCCAGACAGAGCAAGTAATCAAACCGAGTATTAACATTTTGCTACAAGTCAATTTCTGTAATCTTTTACAAAGGATGCCATATATTGTGTGTTTTACTGTAAAATTATCTGAATAGATGCATGGGTAATTGAATTTTCCACTGTTTTGAGACAAGGAGAGAATATTGTTACTAAGATTAATATTGTTTTCTACTGTTTTCAGCAAAGGAGAGAATATTTTTCTACTGTTTTCAACAAATTTTAATGTGTAGATCCTAAAAATCAAGAGCAAATAACATTACTTGAGAAGGTGTAGATCATTCAAAGAGAAGCAATGACCAATATAATTGGTACAAAGATAGATGAATAGCAGGAACATAAAATTCATTACTCTGCAGAATACTGAAGAAGATTGATAAAAAATTGTTTGATGTCATCAATCATTTCTGGAACTGCATCAGCTGCCACATTTACGATCTTGGAAATTATCTGTTAATCCAAACAAAAACATGTATGTTGTAAGATACTATGATTTGAGCATAAGATCCCATAATGAGGCAAACACATACCGTTATTACAAGAGAAAGCACAGTATAATCAAGCTCTTCTCTATAGGCAGTCATCAAAGACAACAAGGATGATAGTGTCAGCTTGCCGGACATGCAGAGGGCATATGAATCATCCAAAATTCCTATATTAGCAAATAATAGTAATATTTAGTTAAGGCAACAAGAATATACATGTGTGTGTGTTTGAACATATTACCAAATCTATCAGTTTCAGACAGTTGATTCGCCTCTATGGCATGTCTAAGCCCAGTAGCAAGCACCTCATCATATTTAACCCTATAAAATCCTGTTTGATCAACATTAAATTTGATCCAAAAGCGTCCACCTTGCTGTTGATTTCCTCTTCCCAGCAAGTTAGATTCACCATTTGAAAGACTCTTAAGTTCTCCCATATCCAGCTTCTCAGATTTTGTATTCAACAAAAACTTTTTCTTAGCTGAATATGAACCACAGCATAATGTTACTGGAACTATCCACTGTCCATCACCCAATGATCCACTTGATAAAAACTGGGTCTGCAAAGGAAGCAACAAATAATCTTGTTATCCCACAAGAACTAGTGTCCGGTAGTTTGTTTGCATGTACTTTGTGAATTCCACCCATACCACAGAATCATTCATTAAATGTAAGAGGCCAAAGTATGTAGTGGTCTCTATAAATGTGATTTTTTTTGGCCAGATAACAACACAGTGTTCATAATAATCCACACATAATAAAACAGTCATCCAACTGGTGGTGATTTTAACAGGTTGTCAACAGCTAAAGTAATATGACTAGCTGACAGATAAGTCAGCTAGTCCACGAGATGAGATTTTCTGATATATGATTTATGATGTCTTAACCAAATTAAGACAATATTTTCCTTGACGTTGAGTTAATTTTGAGTTGACCTCATCGATGTGGATGATGGTGTGACTCATACTGATGTGGACACAATTGATGAGAAGCACTCAATGTCCTTCAACCAAGGTTAGATTTTAGGCTTACACCATCTTGTCCCATTTAATAGTAGACCTATAATTCTATAGGAGTTTATGGAGAAATGACTAGTGGCTACTCAAGTGCAAAAATATTGTATGTCCAAAATTATTTGCGTACCATAACTTTTTACCGTCTTACTTGACACATGCACAAGTCGAGTATCAATACATATTATCTTTTGTGTTACTATCAGGTCCTCTGAATTTAGACAAGTCTTTAGTCTTTGACTCTACCATGTTCAAAGTACAAGGATCTCAACTTTGATTTTGAATAAGTGCATAGTAGGCTATTAGCAGCTTAAATAAGTACTAAATCATGCAGTTAAGATGTGGTAATGCCAGCAGTGAGAAAAATCTCATTCTCCATATTATGCTTTCTGTTATTATCAGGTTCCGCAGAATGTAGACAACATACATTGAAGCTAACATGCTAAAAGTTTAAGGATAACAAACAGTCTCAGATTTATAATAATGCATTTCACAAATTTCTCAGATTTAGTCAATGTTCTAAAAATAGCTAGGCGGACTCGGTGCGGCGGAGGTCCTCCTAGTGCCTAGCCCGCCTAGGCGGCCGCCTAGAGATTTTTTCTATTTTTTTATTTTTTTGAAATTTTAGAAATTTTGAAATTTGAAATTTCAATGTTCTAAAATCCAAATACTATCTTAAAACCCAAACAAATATCCAAAATACAACTAAGAATAAACAAAATCAAAAAAAATCAAAATCAAAAAAATCAAAAAACACGGCCGCCTAGGGGTGCCTAGGGGCCCGCCTTGGCCCGCCTAGCCGCCTAGCCCACCGCCTAGGGAGTTTTCGGTGCGGTGGGCCGGCGCCTAGCGCCTAGGCGGGCGCCTAGGCCGATTTTTAGAACACTGGATTTAGTATAAGTGTGATATTAGCATCATAATCAGTACTAAGATTATGCAGTATAAATAATCCAGTAATATTAACACCCGAAATAATTTAGCAGTGCCTTTCTTCAAATTATCAGGATAGAACGGGAATGAGAACACATCCATTGACTTCCTTAGTAGTTCCACGACAAACCTGTTCAAATTCCAAGTTATTTTCTTTGACATTTACATCAATGACAGGATAGCCTTTTTGCTTTGTCCATGAATCCATCAACATCTTTACTGGTTCACCTGATTCCTCTTCAAGTACATTCCATAGGTCTTCAGTCTTTGCATTCGAGCATGAGAATCTTTTTATGTATGAAGCCAATGATTTCTACACAAATCAAAGAAATTACTCATCCTTGTAAACATACAGTGATACTATGAATTTCATCTACATTTGGAAGGAGACGATTTAAATTGAGGAAACTAAAAAAATTAAGCAGGTTGTAAGTTTCTCTTTTTTGCATTAATATATTCATCATAACTGCAGAAGACAAAAGCCAACAAGATAATGAAATCAAGAAGGTACTTTCTACGTTGCTCGGACACGAATACAATGACATGGTAAGGACACATCACTTATTTTGGAGTGCCCAGGGTGTATCTGAAATGTGTCTGACACGACACGCCCGCAATTTTTGGTGTGTTCGTGCTTCCTAGGGTACATTACTGACTCAATCATCAATGACTTGCTGCTCAACGTTTTGTGTGTCTTCAAAAGTAGCGATAACAATAGCAAAGCCTTTATTCCAACTTTTCGGGGTTGCAAAAGTTGAGGTTTAAAATTCTTGCCACTGTATATCAGGGTGTGTTTCCTCTCGAACTGAAGTAGTATTTGTACAAAAGATAGAAACAAAATTGTGTACACACTGACAAATACATATACAAATATGTATAGGCTTAGATCAAGTGGACTCTATTGGTATAACTTCTGCCCAAATCCTTAGGTGCAACTCCATGAGAAGTCGTATACATTAAATTCCAGCCTTTTAATCTTGATTTGGATGTTTCTAATGCATTGACGGATCACAAATAAAAATAATGATGTAAAAAGAAAGACAATAACAAATTTAAGGATTGGAAGCATCTAATTATATTCTGTTTTGAAGTGTTTATGTCACGTGATAAAGATGACAAATTGTCACTCATATATTAAATTCAGATTAGTGGCGTATTTCGTTTAACTATAGATGAGTATATGTAGCCTTCTAACAATTAGGTGATTGTTACTCTATATATATATATCAGGGATTTAGCTAAATGTGATAGAGAAAGCACCATTCTTCTCTCAAATCTTATCCCTGATATATAACATGGTGTCAGAGCCTTGCGCTCAAACATTTTAACCATTGCCGATTCTTAATTTACTATGAATCAGTTGGCAAAGTTCTCCCTCGTTGAGTGGTTTCTCATATATCACTCAGAGCTCATCATCTATGTAATTTGTGTTGCCATTTTCACTGAACTCCCAAGCTTGAGGCATTCAGTTCAGATTGCTGTCATCATCAATTGTTTCTGTAACTAAATTTGGGGACTTCAGTCTAATGTATTAGCATAGCTTGCTTGATTGCCTTGGGTACCAATCAGTCAATCAAGATGAAGAAACTCCCCCGTTCCCACCATTAACAGAGCTTGTTGTGATCACTGTAATTTGCTACCCCTCTTCTACAAGAATTGCAAGCTCCCTGATCTCTGCGAAAATTGTCAACACATATGTCCCTTGCAATGTGCCACAGGCTTCATCATTGAAATTAACAGATCATAGCTTCATACTGAACTCCTTAACAAAACTGAAACAAACAGGCCCAAGAAGTTCCGGTAACTCTAACCCAGAATTCCATAACATCTTACACCAAACATAAGATAACTTAAACAGATTCTTTAGTACCCTTTCCTAGCTGACCATTCTCTTAACGCCCATCAAGTCTATTAGTACAGATCTGACCTGTCAAGCTGAACAAATATCTGGCCATCAACTAATATCTGTCAATCGACACAGCTAATTTTTCTTCTGAATCAGCAGCCTTTATCTCTCAACACGCTGAGCATTCTAGGCATTCATCTCATGGCTCGCATCAGCATCAATCAACAGGAGATTGATAAAAAAAGTTGCTCGTAAAATGCTCCTAATCCTTAAACTCTTCATATTACATTCTTGACTATTTGCTTGCCATCAAATGACAATTGATGCCCCTTTGATTGATGACAGCATATTGTGCTATCCACTGCGAGTTCTACATTGGACTTGGGATCTTATTGCAATTGGCCAAGGGGAGGGGAGTAGATTGTAGCAGCCAGTTAAAGACAAGTAGGCAGGGTATGACGTCCGCTGGCTATGGGAAGGTTTTCTATTCCGCAACTCAGGCATCTCTAGTTCATCTTAATATTATTGACATGTTGTTTACCATCAAATGACAGGTGACGCCACTTAGCTTGATGATAACACATTGTGGTATGGACATGATAGTTATACACCAAAGATGGGTCTACTATTACTCATAAAGCAAGCTGCTTTGTGGGCAAGGTTTTATATTCCATATCTTCAAATTCCAAAAGTTTCTCTGAATTTGCTCTCCTTGAGCCAGTGATCGATCATCATTGCAACGGCAGTTTGATTCTACTTTATGTATTGTAAATGACGACAACAAGCGAATTGTGAGGGAGTTGTCGGCATAAGAGTCTCCATTATATACGTAGTTGCATGATTCTACTTTGTGTTGCATGTTTCCTCTCTTCTTATCACTGCAGGTGTATCAATTTCATTTAGTGATATTGAAGGCTTAGGGCAGAACTCCACGACACACATTAACTATTTGACCATTACTGAGGAATGGACCCACCACTCACCTCATGAAGGGACGCCAACTTGTCAAACATCTTCTAGTCCCTTTCATCACTGAAGTTCCATGTTCATCTTCTGCATTTGATCTTTTAGTCCTCTTATGTTTCTGCAAGTATCTAATGGGGTAACACATTATAGGTTTTTCTTGGTGAACAATTTTGTTGTTTGGTTAGATTTCATGCAGACAATCTGATTTTCATCAAATATATACATAACTTTATGCAATGATCGTATTTCTAAAACCTCTCAAGATCTTTCCCTCATACTCTGCAAGAGGTATCTTTTTCGAGACTTTTGTGCCTTCTTTGCTGACCAGGGTCTCGTACTTCATCTATTATGTCCTAAGATACCTTAGCATAATGGTGTTATGGAACCAAAGAATTGGCACATTCTTGAGACTTTATTCCCCCAAAGTTTTCTGTTTCCACTCAGTGACTTCTAGGACAAGGCAGTTGCGACGGGTGTGCCATGAGAGTTTCCGGGTGCAAATGTTTTATTCTCCTTTCTTCCTCATAAACACACAAAGCCTTCTAAGCATTCTATGTATCTTGCTAGTGCGTTTTTGTATGATTATAATCAAGAGCATTTTCATACTTTTTGTTGAGTCATACCTGGGCCGTATGCAAGAGAATGTGAGGAGACTATCTGTGTTTGGGACCATTGTATATACAGGTTTGGAAACTGCAATGTTCAATGGATGAATGCAAATTTTATTCACTGTTTTAAAAAAAAGGTTAAATTCTAGTTTTATTTGGATAATTTTTTCCCCCTCTCAGTGATGGAATTATTGTTATACATACAAATTTGTTCCAGAATTTTGGCATTTGAGTTATTGCTAAGACCAATTCAATCTTCGTATTGTCATGTTGCTTGATGAGTTCTCATCTTCTTATGTACTTGTTGGTGGCAATTTTTATGGATTATTGTAGCATTTTTTATAGATTTAACAAGTCTGTAAGAAATCATATTATATGGTTTGGTGGTAACATCACCATTGACCGTATCCAACTTTCATGTTTTCTTGCCAAACAAAGGAAAAAAAAATCTACTTTCCAATCCCAAAGACAACTAAATTACCCAAAAAGGAATGTCAAACATGAGTACTTCCTATGCAAAATACCAATGTTACCAAACATGTTTTACGAATTAGCAAATTCAGAAAGTGGGCCAAATACAACATGTGGATTTGCACTTTCCACACCCATTTCTAGTTACCAGTTACCAAACAACCCCTAACAGCCTTCCACTTAGGATCTCCAAGGACTTCCTGAAAATGAGTAGAAGTAGAAATAGACACAAAAGACAATTGAAGGACAAAAGCTAGGTGGGTTTTAGACAAGCGATAATAATAAACAAAAGCAGAGATGAGACAGACAACATTAGAAGAGGATGCGGAGAAACCCAATCTATCCGGTTCTTTACAATCACGTAGAGGATATTACCTACCTTGATCACTAACTTGTGGATTCAAGATTGTTGGTGTTATAGGGTTAAAATTAATATCTGAAGTTGAAGGGGAAGAAACATGTACCTTAAAGTTAATCTTGGAAGATTCATCAGATGGCATGGTAGTATCATTAAGAGGGGTACTAGAGTTAAGAGAACGGGACATGACACTAGCATCCTTGTTCCTTCTCACATATACCTCTTGGAACAAGTGGTTTAGTCTTTTATCCCTTCTTTGCTCAATTTCGAACTCAACTCCCACACGATTGAGAGTATCCAAAGATTCCCCCTTTCCCATAATAGTTGAATCTTCTTCCTTACCCGCAATCCACAATCTTTTCCTTCCAACCATAACTATTTTCTTCCTTTTACCAATCTCCCCTTGAAGAAGAACCGGAGGTACATCCCTAGAAAAATAAGATACCCTTTTACAAAACTGAACGTTCATGGACCCATAGTATTTACATGTAGGAGGGTGAAAACATTTATATCCCTTTTGTGAACTGGAGTAACACCAAGGAAGACACATTTAAGAGCACGAAGGTCAAACTTAACTCTATGAAACACAGACAACCAAAAACCTTAGGACAAAGATTTAGTGCAAAAGGAATAGAGTGAAATCGATACAAAATTCTCAGAAAGTAATAGTCAATAATACGAGCAATCATATGGTTGATAAGAAAAACAACCGTCATGACACCCTTGGCCTATAAACTTCTAGGAACGTGCATAGTAAACGTCATGACACCCTTGGCCTATAAACTTTTAGGAACGTGCATAGTAAAACACAAGGCACGGGCCACCTCTTGGAGATGACGATTCTTACGCTCGGCTATGTCACTGTTATGGAGTGTAAGTGCATATTATTTGGTGGACGATTGCATGTTGTTTGAAAAAATCAGTAAGAGACTACAAACTCACAACCGTTATTAGAGTTAGAAACTTAAACCTAGTATGAAATTGGGTGAATCATTTTGTAAAACTGAGAAATAATATGTATAACACGCCATTCAAGATTTTAGCAAATAAACCAAGCTAACCCTAATGCAGTCATCAATAAAAGAGGTAAAATATTCATGGACTGAAGCAGAAGAAGCAGAAAAAGGACCGCACACATCAATATAAATGCACAAAAATGGAATAAAACTTTTATTGAAACTTATTTCAAAAGGAAAACAATGGTTTTTAGCATAAATGCACTATTCACACTGTAAACTAGAATTAGAAACATAAATATTGCAAAAAATTACTTAGCAAATAAACGTTCTAAATACGGAAAAGATGGATGTCCTAACTTAGTAAAAAATAACTTAGTAAATAAACGTTCTAAATACGGAAAAGATGGATGTCCTAAACGACAATGCCATAAAAGTATTCTCTCTCTCTCTCTCTCTCTCTCTCTCTCTCTCTCTCTCTCTCTCTCTATATATATATATATATATATATATATATATATATATATATATATATATTTGTGTATGTATATATATTTTTAATTTCACGCGATGCCTGGCGATTCGGGAGCGGGAGCGCTAGGGTTTCCACGCGGGCCGCCCCCGCGGCCGTCGGACCCCGTGGCCGGTGGGGTGCGGGCCTCGGCCAAGAAGGACGGCCTCCCTCCCGGCGTTAGGGGGGGCGGGAGCAAGATTGGGGGGGTCGGGCGGACCCCCCGATGCCTAAACGTGCGGCTGCTCCCCCCTAGGCGGGGGGGGGGGGGGGGGGGGGGGGGGGGGGCGGGGGGGAGCACGAGGGGGGGGGGGTCGGTGTGGACCCCCCTGGGTTGTCGGTGATCCCCCCCAGGCGGCAGGGGGGAGGGCTCTATGGGAGGAGGGTCGGGCGTCCTCCACTCGGTGACGGGGGGTCGGACTCGCTGCGGGGTGTCCCCATGGATCTGAACTTTGAATTCGGAGCAGGTTCAGGATCCATGGGGAGCCAAACGGAGGGAGGCGGATGGACGACGGTTACACGCCGTCGTGTGGCGAAGACCAGGGGAAGACGGGAGGCGGACAGGGTCAGGTTAGGGATCGCCATCCCGATAGCCGTCAGAACGGGTCAGGGTCTCGGCCATCTAGCCGGGGTCTGGGGGTGTCTGCTGGGAGATCGGTGGGTTGGCGGCCTAAGGCGACCGCGGCGGCCAAGGGAAGAGCAAGGTGGTGGATCTGGATGTTCTGGGATCTGAGACTCCTCGGCCGGTGATTGCCCCGAGGCCTCTTGGGACGACCCCGACCCCTCGGCCTACTGGACGGTCCTGGGCTGAGATCTGCAAACCTGTGGGGCCGAAAACCCCCACTTCGATAGAGTACGTTCCGCCGATCAAGGCAGGGAAGGATTTCCGGACCTCGTTTCCTGCGGAGGAGATCCAGAAGGTGACAGCATACTGGAAGAATACCTTCGTCCTGTATGTCTTGGGCAACAAGTCTTTCTACGGACAGATCCGGGGCTATGCAGCGCGTGTCTGGCAGCCTAAGGGGAGTATGGAGTTCTATGCTCGCGAGAACAGCTTCTATTATGTGAAGTTCGGACTGACGGAGGATGTCGCTAGGATCCTCCAAGGTGGCCCCTGGACATTCGACGGCAGACTGATCATTCTCAAGGAATGAACTCCGGAGCTGCGATGTGAGAGGGAAGTTCTGAATGTCATTCCAGTATGGATTCGATTCCCTGAGTTCCCGGTCCCTTTTTGGAGCATACATTTGTTGATGCGGCTGACCATCTTGGTGGACACCCCGATCAAGGCAGATGAAGCTACTGCCTTTCGGACGCGATTGATGTACGCTAGGATCTTTGTGAAGATTCGGGCAGGGGAGGAACTTCCGAAGATGGTGGAATATGAGATCCCTTCTGGGGAGGTACTTACCCAGAAGGTGGAGTATGCGGGTTCCACCTACCTGTTCACGTTGTTCCTGCTTTGGGCATCTGGCCAGTGCATGTTCGGAGGTTGGAGCTCCGGTGGAGCCTATTATCCCTCCTAGTGTGGCTCCAGAAGCCCCCTGCGATATGGATTTCAGAGATGATAGTGGAGCGGAGGTTTTGGAGGGGGAGGTTACTCATCCTGTGAGTGATGGCGGTTTGAGCCTCGTTGTATCTACTCAGCCTGCACCCACGGGTGGGGTGATGTCCACTGGCCAGGGACTGAGTAGTATAGTTACTAGAGGTATGGTGGCGTCGGAGATTGAGACACGAGGGGAAGGCGGATCGTTTGGAGGGCAGGTTTACTGTAGGAAGAGACGTGCTGTCGGCCTGCTGAGAGATGGCCCCTCCATGGTGGTGGGACATACTACAGACAGAGAGGAGGCGGTGTATGTTGACAACCCTGCCTGGACGTTGGTTCTATCTCAGGTCGCTCCCAAATAGGCGGTTCCGACTGGGATGGAGGAGGATTCCTTCGCGACGGATGCGGCACCTTCCCAGGTGCCGACCCGGAAGTTTTACAGGGGGACCCTACCTCTCATTAATTAATGGCCATTATCGCCTGGAATGTGAGGGGGGCGTGTTCGCTAGGGAGGTGGAGAGAGATTTGTGGGGTGCTCCACAGAGAGAAATGTGACATTTCTGTTCTATTAGAAACCAAGATCAAAGGTGAGAAGACTCTTTCTCGACGGACCCCTTCTCATTGGGCCCAACTGCACAACCTGGCTCTTTGTGACATGGCCAGGATTTGGGTTCGCTGGAACTTGAAGAGTTGGGATGGAGACTTGATCTTGATGACGGAGCAGTTGATTGCCATCTCCTTCGAGAACAAGGGTGGCTTCCGGTTCTTGCTGGGAGCTGTCTATGGCCACAATGACAAAAGGAGACGGGAGTCCCTATGGAGCGACATCTCCCGTGTTGCATCTGTTGCTGACTCGTCGTGCCTTCCTCTTCTCTTGATCGGGGACTTCAATGCCCTTCTGCACCAAGGGAAGAAGTTGGGTGGTCGCCCAGTTCCAGATTCTATCCTCTATGATTTCCAGAGATGCCTCCTGCTTGCAGGACTTCGAGGATTGTCTCGCTCAGGCTTCATCTGGACTTGGCACAACAAAGCAACTCATAACAGGGTTGCGTGTCAGCAGGATCGAGCTCTGGGCAATGGGAAGTGGTTCCGTCACTTTTCCAACACTTCGGCTGAGGGTTTGGCAGCTGGGACGAGCGATCATTCTCCCATCAGGGTTGGCTTCACTGCTCGGTCTCTTGGGAAGGCCCGTCCGTTCAGGTATAACAACAGTTGGTATCTCTCGGAGGGCTACCTAGAGGCTGTCGCTGAGGGGCTTACTAGCGGTCAGGAGGGGACGGCTGAATTCCATTTGGTTCGTCGTCTCAAGGCCACGAAGAGAGCCCTTAGGAGTTGGGTGAAGGGGTTGCCCAAGTCCACCTTAGAAGATAAGGAGGTGGAGTTGCGGACCTTGCAGCAGGATATGCAAGCTGACATGCTTAATGGGGACCTAGCGGCTAGAGAGAAGGAGCTGATCGGAGAAGTCAACATCCTGAGGCTGCAGAAGGAGATTAGCTCGGCCCAGCGAGCCAAATGTTCCTGGCTGAAGGATGGCGACCGTTGCTCCAAGTTCTTCTATGATGTTATCCGGACTAGACAGAATAGGAATCACATCTCCCAGCTTCTTGATGCTGTTGGCACTCTGTCGGAGACGCCGGCTGAGATCCAAGGCGAGGCTGTCAGGTACTACTCTGAGTTATATTTCCAGACTGACTACCTATCCGTGTTCCTAGAGGTTATTATGAAAAGATTGGTGACTCCATATGGAAATAGCATTCTGCTTGCCCCTGTTACACTGGAGGAGGTGGAATCTATTGTCAAGGTGGCGGATCCCAACAAGGATCCTGGTCCGGATGGCTTCAGCAGTGGTTTCTTCAAACGACATTGGGACATTCTGAAGCATCAGGTCGTGGAGGTGGTCCAGGAATTCTTCACCAACGGGAAGATTCTGTAAGAACTAAATCACACTTTCCTGACCTTGGTGCCGAAGAAGGAGGGTACGACGGCATTGACGGATTTCAGACCTATTGCGTGTTGTAATTACCTTTATAAGATAATTACGCACCTTATGTGCCGGCGGATGGAGGGAATCATGCAGGACTTGGTATCTCCAAATCAGGCTGCGTTCATCAAGGGGAGGTCGATCGCAGAGCATAGCCTCCTGGCACATGAGATGGTGAGCGGATTTAGCATACCCGGAGGGGAGAAAGCTTGTGTTAAACTGGACCTGAGGAAGGCGTATGACATGGTCAATCGCGACTTCCTCTGTCATCTGATGACCGCCATGGGATTCGCGGAACACTGGGTTGAGTTGATTCGGGAGTACATTACGTCCCCTACTTTCTCTGTTCTCATCCAAGACGTTCCTTATGGGTACTTCCAGAGCAACCGTGGGCTTAGGCAAGGAGACCCATTGTCCCCTTACCTGTTCACGCTGGTTATGGAGTACTTTACTTGTTTGATGGATCTCGCAGTGCACCGTGGACGGCTGGTACCTCTGTTTCGGAGGATGGTCTCCCCAGTTACCCACCTTATTTATGCTGATGATCTGCTTGTCTTCATCCAGCTTTCGACGGAGGGGTTGCAGACGCTTGCGGCTATTATGGAAGATTTGAAGTCCTTTTCGGGTCTCCAGATGAACAGGGATAAGAGTAGGGTCTACTTCAGCTCCCTGTGCCCCCGGAAGGAGGAGCGGGCTGATGTACTGGGTATCGCGAGGAGTGATCTTCCGGTGCGATACTTAGGAGTGCCTCTCACAGTCAATTATGCGCGGGATCAGGATTGCCACAGTCTGGTGGAATATGACCAGAGGAGAGTAGAAGGGTGGCAAGCAGCAGGTCTGTCATTTGGCGGTCGGATTGAGCTGGTCAGATCGGTGATCTCGGCTGTGGCCCATTTTTGGCTGCAGTCCATCCTCCTTCCTGTGGCCACTATTCGACGAGTGGAGCGACTATGTGCCGATTTCATTTGGAGGGGAGGTATGCATGCGATTTCCTGGGACCAGCTCTGTCGTCCCAGGAAGGAGGGAGGAGTGGGGCTCAGACCGTTGCTAGAGATAAGGAAGGCTTCTGCGCTTAAGCTGGCATGGAGATTCATCAGCGGGGGATCTCTCTGGGCGGACTGGATGCACAGCAGATACGTGAAGCAAGGCAGCTTTTGGACGTGTTCTACTGACAACAACCATTCAGTCACGTTCAAGACTGTCTTGAGACACAGGGGGGTGCTCAAGTCTGCTATCCGGAGGGTCATGAAGGACGGGTCGGGTACGGACCTCTGGCGGGATCCTTGGATAGATCGGCGTTCGCTGTTGGACATCAGAGGAGCCCCGACTCATCAGGAGGACAGGCGTGGTCTGACGTGCAGGCGCATCATACGAGATGGGGAGTGGAGGCCGGATTCTTATCGGTTCACTGAGGAGCTAGGTGGGAGCATTATGTCTACTGTCATTGATCCGACTTTGCCTGCGGATCGGTAGATTTGGGAGCCGACTGGAGCATCTTCGGGGACTGGGGAGTTCCTATTTCGTAGCTGCTACAACCTTATCCGTCGTACTTTCCCGTTGAGTTCTGATTACGAGTTCGTTTGGTGCAAGGGTCTGGCCAGGAAGATGTAGTTGTGTGTATACAAGCTTCTACTGGGCCGCCTCTTGACTAGAGATCGCCTGAGTTCGTTTGGAGTGCCGGTTCCGGATCCCAAGTGTGTGCTTAGCGGTTTGGAGTCTGAATCTATAAAGCATATCTTCTTCGAGTGTACTCTGGCATGGCAGATCTGGTCGGAGCAGAGTCGGGTCTTGGGAGTGTGCGCCTCCGGGAAATGTATTGGGGACATCATCACGGTGATCCGAGATAGCAAGGGTAGAGGGCAGGACTGGTTCCGAACAGCCAGAGTTCGTCTGGCTACTTCGGTTTGGCATGTATGGCGGGAGCGAAACCGTCGGATCTTTAAGGGGCTGGTCACCCCTCCGGTTGGCATTCTCCATAACATCGAGTTTGATGTAAATGCTATGGAGAATTGATGAGTGGGAGTCCCACTATGTTTGTATGTTGTAAGATTATGGCCTTTCCTTTGGAATAAAATTCACTTTTTTTCCAAAAAAAATTATATATATATATTTGGAAATTGCGGTTAGGTTTGGATTTCAACTCCGTTTTGTCCCCTTCTCCAAAGTAGTAAAGACCTCTCCTCTTACCAACGCCAATCGTCATCTTCGTTAGTGTAGAAGGAAATAATGAAATGATTATTATTGAGGGAGAGATTACATATATATAGGAGAGGCTAGCCTTCTCTCCTATTATTCTAAGCAATGTGGGACTAAAGCCCAATAACTCTAATATAACACTTAACACCCTCCCTCAAGCTGGAGCATAGATGTCAATCATGCCCAGCTTGTTACATAAAAATTGAACCCGAGGACCCAGGAGATGCTTTGTGAAGATATTAGCTATCTGATCGCCGGTCCTCACATGTTGAAACTTTATCACTCCCTTTGTATATTCATCACGAACAAAGTGAATGTCAATTTCAATATGCTTTGTCCGTTCATGAAATACTGGGATGGCGGCAATGTGAATAGCAGATTGGTTATCACACCATAGATCTGCCACTTGAGATCCTGCGTCTTCTTCCAGTTCTTGTAGGAGATGCTTCATATATAATATCTCTGACGTGCCATGAAGAATAGCTCGATATTCTGCTTCTGAGCTTGAGCGTGCTATCACACTTTATTTCTTGCTTTTCCATGATACGAGATTTCCGCCAATAAATACTGAGTAGCCAGATGTAGATCGTCTATCTGTCAGGCTTGCTCCCCAGTCAGCATCAGTAAAACACTCAATGCGAGTGTGTCTATTATTTTCCATTCGAATTCCTTTTCCTAGATTCTTTACTAAATAACACAGAATTCTGAGAACTATCTGCCAGTATGGACTCTTGGAGAAGCCATAAATCTACTTGCAACGCTCACTGCAAAAGAAATGTCCGGACGCGTCATAACTGCTAAGTAGTTGAGTTTTCCAACTACTCGACGATAGTGATCTGGATTGGTCATCAGGACCCCTTCGTCTGGAAGTAACTTCGCCCCTAGATCCATAGGTGAGGTTGCTCCCTTTGCTTGCATCCTGCCTGCATTATTTAGTATGTCCAGCACATACTTTCTTTGAGACATTACAATGTTCCGCTTACCGCGTGTGATCTCAATGCCCAAGAAATAGTTCAAGGATCCCATATCCTTAGTTTGAAATTGTTCTCCAAGAAACTTCTTGAGACTTATAATACCCTGGTTGTCATCTCCCGTGATTACAATATCATCAACGTAGACACCAAGAAGTATTCTCCCAGCAGATGTATGTCGATAGAAGATTGAATGGTCCTTCTTCGATTGACACATTCCAAATTGAGTAACAACCTGTGTAAATCTACCAAACCATGCACGAGGTGATTGTTTCAGACCATAGAGGGCCTTCCTCAGATAACACACTTTACCCTCCCTTGCAACGAACCCGGGAGGTTGCATCACATATACTTCTTCATCAAGATCCCCGTGGAGGAAAGCATTCTTTATATCAAGCTGGAGTAACGGCCAATCATATCGGATGGCCAGGTCATGAGGACACGAACGGATGTCATTTTGGCCACAGGAGAGAATGTCTCGAAGTAATCCTCACCATAGGTTTGAGAGTATCCTTTGGCCACCAGCCGAGCCTTCAGTCGATCAAGAGTGCCATCCGGTTTTACCTTAATCGTGAACACCCATTTGCAGCCGACTGTCTGTTTACCAGTAGGTAAGTCGACTAAGTCCCAGGTATGGTTCTCCTGGAGAGCTTTCATCTCCTCGTTCATAGCAGCACGCCAACCAGGATGTCGGAGACCCTCCTCAGCGGTCTTGGGGATCTGAATCCCATCAATAGTAGCCACCAGAGACTGAGTACGACTGGTAAGACCTTTGTAGCTGTTAACATACAAGGGATGATCGCGACAGGCACGACGAGGACGTTCTGGAGGCGGGACCACCGGAGCTGCTGGCGGAACAGAAGGAGGCAACTCATTTAAGCCGGAACTGCTGATGGAACCAGAGGAGGATGAATCTGTGGGCGATGTTGGCAATGGCTGAATCAGTGTATGTGGACCAACTAACTGGGAGACTGACTCGGTAAGGGAGGGCACCCGTACGGAGGGCTGTTATGTTTGAGGAGGAAATAACAAAAAAATCATCTTCTGGATAGACCAGAGGAGCCGGACCCTTTGATTGTGGAAGTGGTGGAAATTCAGTTTCTACAAAGGTAACATCCCGAGTGAAAAAATATCGCTTTAAGACAGGGGAGAAACACCGATACCCTTTCTGATCTTTAAGATACCCAAGAAAAATACATTGTATTGCCTTAGGATCTAATTTAGAAAGGGTTGGTCGGGTATCCCGAATATAGCATAAGCAGCCAAAGATTCGGAGAGGCAAAGGAAATAGGTCTCGGCCAGGAAAAAGTCTAGAAAAAGGAGTGTTACCATTGAAAACGGACGATGGCATGCGGTTAATAAGATAACAAGCAGTAAGAACCGCATCCGACCAAAATCTCTTGGGAGTACGTGCTTGAAACATAAGAGCACGTGTTGTTTCCAATAAATGGCGATTCTTGCATTCGGCTACACCATTTTGTTGTGGTGTGTACGCACAAGAGGTTTGGTGGATGATGTTGTTGCGGGCCAAATGTTTATCGAGATCACGAGATAAATACTCACGGCCATTGTTAGGTAGACCAAATTGTGTTTTTATTTCGACATGAAAGTTGCACCAAATATTAAATAATTCAGAGCGATTTTTCATCAAATAAATAAAGGTGACACGTGAGTAATCATCGACAAAAGTAACAAAGTACTTAAAGCCCATGATAGATTCAGTCGAACAAGGTCCCCATATATCAGAATGCACCAACTCGAAAGGAGCGGAAGCAATTTTATTTGGACTCACCGGATAAGGAACCCGGTGATGCTTAGCTAAACTACATGGCTCACAATAAAAAGAAGAGGAAATATCTAAATTTGGGTATATTTTCTGGAGAGCTTGGGACGATGGATGGCCTAACCGACAATGTAACTCGACATGATCGAGTTTCATACCGGCACAGGCAACAGAAGAAGTTGCGTCAAACAGGTACAAGTCTCCAGCCACATGTCCCTTACCGATAGTCTTCCCAGTTTTCAGGTCCTGAAAAACACAACCATCGGAAAAAAAATGTTACCGAACAATGTAGTTCACGAGTAATTTGACTAATAGAAAGTAAACTGCACGGGTTTCCAGGAGTAAGTAGCACAGAGTTGAGGGACAGTCCGGTAGAAAGAATGGCACTTCCACGTCCTCGAACTGTCAGAAAACCTCCATTGGCAACAGTAATGCCAGAAACACGACGTACAGGTACATAATCATGTATCATACCTACGTCTCCAGTCATGTGAGAGGATGCACCAGAGTCAATTACCTACTGCTTGGGTTTCACTATGCACGCTGCTGAGTATCCAGCTGTGGAACCAGACGTAGATGCTTCACCACGACATTGAGCCTGAAAATCAAGGAACTATGTAAATGAGTTCGAAGTCATCTGAATAGATCGTATACCATCATCAGGGGCATCAGTGGTGATATTAGCAGCAGGTGATTTAGTGCATTGCCAATAGAAATGGCCAAGCTGACCGCAGTTGAAGCATGTGCGCGGTCGTCTGCCATTACGACCGCCATTGCCCCTTCCTCTATCACGACCAGTATTGCGGCCACCACGTCGGCCGCCACGACCACCACGAAATCCCGTATGTGCGGTCCCGAGAGCAGAACGGTCAACAGGAGGATCACCCGGAGTGGTTTCAACTACTTTGGCAGCCATAGGACACGATAGTGTGCTTCCAACAGGGACGGTACATCAGATCCAGCAATAATCTGAGATCGAACAGAATCTGCATCAGGACGGAGTGAGACAAGATAAGCCATGACATGAAGCTGCTCACGTTGAGCCCGTGCTTCATTAATATCCGACGTAAGAGGTAAAACGCGATCGATCTCATCCGTCATAGCCTTAAAGGCCCGAAAATGGTCTTTATGGGATTTGTCTCCTTGATTTGTTCGGTATACACCAACGACCGAGTCATAGATACGAGACAAATCGCATTTACCATCAAATGCCGCCGCCAGTACCTCCCATAACTCCTTCACGGAGTCCGTATTTTGAACCATTTCTTCCACTGATGGTTCCATGGAATTCATCAACTGTGTAAACAGTCTACTGTCATCCGTCTCTCATTGCTCAAAGTTGGAATCATCTTCTGCTGGAGGGTTGTCACTCGGATGTTTGGACAACCGCATTCCTCGAAGTGTCTTTTCGACCTTCTTTCTTCATATGGAGTAGCCCTCTGGTCCTTCCAACCGTCGATCGACAAGTCGAATGGAGGAAATCATTGTGCTAGTGCCTGCTAGTGTGTTGATGACACTAGTATCTGTGGCGCTGCTATTTGCCATAGAGTCTGCCATTTATCAGAGATTAGACTGTCGATTTGTTCTTTCCTATTAAAAAACACAGCAACTCTGTCAAAGCGCTAAAAACGGAGCCTAGAACCGGCACACACGCATAGAAAGCAGAGAGTGTGGATCACAAGCCAGGACAGAGAGATAGCCCATGGTATCCTCTGTTAAATCCTGATGTGGAGATCAAGGAAAGAAACAAAGATTCATGCACAACAAACCATGTGTGCGCTCTTTGTTAAATTTCCAGCATTGAAGGGCAGAGGTTCATACAAGTATTTTCCCTCTGAGATTCCCAACAATAATTTTTTTACCTAAACTAGGGTTTGTGGGGTGGGGGGGGCGGTTGATGGAAGTAGAGGGTTAGGGTTAGGTATTGTCGGCATCGGGGGGGCTGACAAGAGCGGGAACGGGGGGGCTGACAGGAGCGGGAGGGGGGGGGGGCGCTGACTGGAGCAGCAGGGGGGGTGCTGACAGGAGCGGGGGGACGGGGGGTGGGGGGCTGACAGGAGGTCGGGGGGGGGGGGGGGGAGAGGGGGAGGCGGCTAGGGTTTTTTTTTGTGGAGATGCTAGGGCTTAGGCTCTGATACCATGTAGAAGGAAATAATGAGATGATTTTTAGTGAGGGAGAGATTACATATATATATGAGAGGCTAGCCTCCTCTCCTATTACTCTAAGCAATGTGGGACTAAAGCCCAATAACTCTAATATAACAGTTAACAGTTA
This sequence comes from Iris pallida, assembly GCA_029216955.1. Taxonomy (NCBI): domain Eukaryota; kingdom Viridiplantae; phylum Streptophyta; class Magnoliopsida; order Asparagales; family Iridaceae; genus Iris; species Iris pallida. The sequence continues at coordinate 5,836,580 of JANAVB010006798.1, read as the reverse complement.
GATTGTCATGAAACACACAATGACTGGAATGAAAGGTTACAGAACAGTTAAGGTTTTTAGTAATTTTGCTAATGGAAAGAAGGTTATTAGAGATATTAGGTGCAATTAAAAAAGAAGACAGGGATAATGTAGGAGCAAGTAAGACGTTCTCCGCCCACGTAATTGGTATAAGAATTCCATTAGCAACCTAAACAGACTTAACATGTAAATATAGTAGAGAGTCGAGTATGGAAGAGTTACTAGTCATATAATCAATGGCCCATGAATCAATAGTCCAAGTGTTAGTAGTGGTAGAGATAAAGGCCAAACCAGAATTATCTTCATGAGAAGACACTAGAGATACATGAGAAGAAAAAGTGGAGAAGTGTCCGTGATAGCAACTTGAGCTAATTTATTGTTCTTCTCAGCTTGCTTAAGCTTGGACAACTCCGGACAACCATGCTTCTTCTAGTAGACATCAACCATTTGGTACTGTTGCAGTAAGTGCCAAAAGGAGAAGTAGAAAGAGGAGCTGACCGAGGGCTGTTCTTTTGGACAACAAGAGACAAGGCCTTAGAATGGTTCTAATGTTCCCATAGTAACGTGTCTCTGCACGTCACGATGAACTAGAGATTATGCTTCATCCAGACTTGGCAAAGGAGACCTAGCTAGAACATGACTGCTAACTTGATCCAAATTGTGATCCAGACCCACAAGAAGATATAGACCCGATCCTCAACAATACATTCCCTTTGTTTCTCAATATCAGATACCATTGGCCTTCGATAATCAAGGTCCATGAAGATTGAGTTCACCTGTAATATTCTGCAATAGGCTAACACCCTGATGCAGTTGAAAGGACTTCTTCATCAGGTTCATAGACCTGAGAAGAATCAGAGGCATCAAGATAGCTCCTCTTGACTGCATCCCAAACCACCTTAGTCGTTCCATACCGCACAAAGTATGACATTAGATTATCCGTCATGGAGTTGATAAGCCAAGACTTGTACCGCATCTTCAGCCTCCCATTCATTATAGCTTGGATCATCCTTTGCTGGTACACCTTTCTCCATGTGATATAGCTCTTCTTCCTACCAACAAATGCATCTCCAAAATCTTGGACCAAATACGATAATTAGCACCATCCAATTTAATATGAACTAGAGAAGAAGCTTCATGAATGGTCATTGTAGAGAATTTCTTGTTGTCAGAAGAAGTTTCGGTTAGAGAGGAAGAGTTGGTGTTATGGATAGAGGCATGCTAGGGTTTTGTTTACAACAAAAAAGAAGAAACAACGATTTTCTTTTTCTTTTTTTGCTCTGTTACCAAATTAGCAAATGGCTGAATGAATATTCATTAATATCAATGGGTATTTATACAATTCTACTACAACTCTTTAAGGAAAATATAACTATACAATTAATATATTTATACAGCTGTGTATACTTGAGCTATATACTGTTGTATATGCTAACTTCTATTTTTCGGGTTCTAGGGTTTGACAACAAAACACAGTCTTATGTTCCATCCTGCTAAGAAAGTCTAATTGCATAGGGCCAACAAGAATATGTTAGATGAACAACAGAAACGATGCATCATAATTACTAGCTCTAATAAAATCCACCTTGATGCATCATCAACATAATAACATCCACATAATTTGATGAATAACAGAATAGTTCAATGATGAAAAAGATAGGTGAATAAGAAAGCTATGTGCATACCCGCCACAGAAAGCATAGGACACTTAAAATACCCAAAGAGAAAAACTATAAACTAACCTGGAAACAAGCAGCACCAAGGTATGTTTGCAACATACGTATAAGAGAGGCTCCTTTTCTATAGCTTATTGCATCAAAAATTTCATCTATTTCACTGGCATGGTTTACATCAACCTAAACAAGATGTGCCATTGTCAATATGCATATTACTAAAATAAACAATGTATTAGTTAGAAAACAATCATTCTTCCTGAAAGAAGGTTAGAAGGGGGAATATTTTCCAAAAACATGTCACAATCTTTCTTCCATAATTACCAATTTGATTTGGTACTAGATGCAACAAGTATTAACTATGGGTTTGCATAACTAGCATCTAGGAATAATATTTACAGAGGCATTCTGGCTTTTCAGTACCAAAGGATCAGTATCAAATTCCACTGAAGGTAGCAATACGCATTGGACTTGCCGGATTTCTAAAACCACTAAAATCAGGGACATTTACCAGTTTGAACATCAAATGGAATCTTTTTCTTTGTTTTCCTATGAGAAGAACCCAGAAACAAATTTAGGCACACCCTGACACAGAAACTTGTACAAATTTAACATAATAAACATGCCCACTAACATATCCAGTACAACTAGTAGCAATAAAAAATATAGTAAGCACACCCCTTCAGTGGCTTTGAAAAGAATCAAACAGAGAAGGATTGTATTTTTGCATCAGCTTGAAGTTTTGAGGGAGTGGTCCATATAGGAACTATTATTCATAGGAGTGAGTCCAGCCACCGATAAGATGATATGAAATTCAATCACAGAAAACAAGGACTGATAACTTTTCTTTTTTCTAGTCACGGCTTATGCTTATGGGCCAAAGGCGGCATGAAAGTAGATGGTCCTACCCTTCAACCTGCAATGCTACGGAAAGTATATATCAGCATACTTGAGTCCCGATCTCTTGAGCTGTCTTCACATATGCTCACAATGAAAAGAACTTCCAATTTTCTATGTTCAAGCTATAAAATCTCCAACCTTTATTCTCTATTATTTTTGTTTGACAACCACCAGAAAGGAGTTAGATTTCTCCTGTCATTGTTGTCTCCTCGCAGAGGCAATAAAGAAGGAAAGAAGCTTGATTGGATGAAATACAAGCCGTAAGACAATTTTAGTCTTGCCATTTCATCGGTAGACGAATAGGCTATATTGGGAATAATTTGGATGATTTATTAGGGCCCAAGAAGACCAAGCAATATCCAAGAGAAACAAAAATGCTAGGGACAAAAATAGACAATTAGCCAATAGCTAGTCTATGTGGCATTGCTTCTGACATCAATAGATCTGTATAGAAAGAAAATACTAACTATTCTACACTTCCCACAAGCTGGAGCATAGATGACAATCAAACATATATTGGAGATAAAATGTAAAAACAACGAAGGGAGAGAGAGTTGCGACCTTCCTGGTGGCATCAGGGTGAGTAGCGACCATCTCAGATAACAAGGAACTGTGAGTCGAGTCCATATTGGCAGAAAAGAGAGAGTTGTGGCCTTCTTGGTGGTTGGACGGCGTGAGAGTTGCACCCTTTGTGGCTGTGAAATACAGCGAGTATTTGGACATGAGAGTAAATTCTTAACAACTTGAAAAAGATTGAATCGCAACCTTCGAGACGGCAAGTAGTATGTGTACAAAAGAGAAAAAATCAAGTGTTGACAATTTGTAAGTTGTTGACGAGTGGGTAGAACGGGAAACCAAGACTTGTTGATTTGGGCGGAGTTGCCACATGAGAGAATACTGATACGTGGGCCTAGGAGTTAATGAATGTTGTTGACTGAACATTGACAAGTGGATAAAAGAGGCAACGAAAGACACTAGGTGACGTGAGTGCAGGGTTAGAGTACGATATGAGAATGGGCAACTAACTAATGAGGATATGGTAGAAATAGTGCCAAGTCAGCAGAAAAAATGAGATTGAAAATGGGTCATGTTGTTCGTGCTATCCTCTTTTAAAGAATTGGAAATAAAAGAGTAGGCTCTTATTTTCTATTAGGATGACATTCAGGGAACTCTGCCGGAGAAGAAGAGTGACATCGGAAGGAGAAAAACAACCTAGCAGGTGTGTTAGCTAGGAGGTGAGAGATGGGCCTTTGAGGAGCCATACCATAGAGGAGAGTGATCCAGTTGCTGAAGGCCAGATCTTCGTCTGAGAGGAGCCTCGACACAAAAAGGGAGAGAGAGAGAGAGTTGTTTGTAAATGATTTGGGTTTGAGATGAGCAGTCTGGAAGGAGATGGAATAGTGGTGAGTTTGGTGACAAATCTGAGACTAAATTTAGGCTTAGAATTTTGAAGTCATATAGGGTTCTTGGAGACTGTTGTAAAGTGATAGCTATGGTACCTAGAATTGGGTTAGGGTTGGGATTCAGGTTCATAGAGTTAGGCTTTCTAGATTTGAAGGCTAAGGCTGAGGCTATTGGGGTGATTAAGGCTGATAAGCATTTTAGGGTTTCTGATGGGAAGAGATGTAGAGGTAGTGATTGTAATAGCTGGGTAGGGGGAGTTGGAGTTTCCAAGATGAGAGGGTCAGGTAGTGTCGGCTGCAACTAGGGTTCAAATAGAGAAGAAGAGGAAAAGGGAAGAGGCAGGTTTTCTAGGATGAGAACTTAAAGCTCTAATATCATGTAGAATAATAGGCTACATTGCAAATAATTTGGATGCTTCATCACGGCCCAAAAAGGCCGAGCAACGTATAGGAGATACAAAGGCGCCAAGGACAAAAAATAGACCAACAAGATAATAGCTAGTCTATACGACATCACTGGTGGCATCACTAGAACTATTTAAAAAGGAAAAATACACATGCTTATACATTATCCATAAAGGTAAGTAAACCAAATTAAATGATCGCACTAGAAGGGTGGCATAAAAAAATAAAAATTAGACTAATCTAGATAATAGTATAAAGTTTCACTACCATTAGTTGCGGGTAAATAATCACATTAATCAAACAGAATGTAATAAGAATGTTTCTTTTTCGCTTAGAGTTAGGCTTTCTAGTTGTGAAGGATCAAGGTTACGGCTAGTTGGAGTGATAGAGATGATGAGGACCTGAGATTAGGGTTTGGGATGGGAAGAAATGTGGAGGCAATGGTGTCGATAGCAGGGACATAGATTAAACAATTGCAAGTCTTGAAATTGCTAACATGGAAACCACTAGAGGGAGAAGAAACCAAGATCGAAACTGAGTTCTAAAAGCTTCATCTAAAGGTGATCAGTAATCATTGATCAATCAACCAGTTTATAGTCAGTGTTAAGTTTTGAAACATTCATCCATCTAACTAGTGCATATATCTGAAATTAAATCAAAATTTCCTTGACGCACGCTATCCTGTGTTCATACGGTGCTCCCTTGAAACTGAAGGTGCAGGTGGGTTGTAATAGTGTGGTGATACCAGACTGTCATAACCTAGTACTATGGTGATACCAGTGTGACAAACCAATCCCCAACATCTCCTTTAATTGGCCCCACGGCTATTCTACTTGGTTGACCAGATACTAATACGGTCATATCAAATTACTCATGAAAAAGTGGCAATAGATTCTAAGTTTCTAACAGTTCTTCTGAAGAGTAAAATAGCTACCTTTATCAGAAGCCTAGATAAGGGCTTCATAATCATTTAGTGCAACTTAAGATAATGAAGCTATTAGAGGCAAAGAAACACTTAAGTGCCACATTTACTTGAATCACTAATGATAGCATTTAATTGCAGATTCCCTCTTGGAGAGAGGGGGATACCGTAATTGATAAGTTTGCTGCGAGTTACTCCTACATAATATTGTATTTGCCTTAAGAAGCTAGGGACAATTTGCATAACGCAGCCGTATACTCCCTTGTCAGGTGAAGGAAAGATTGATTTGTTGGGAAGGGCTCAAACATCTCTCAAGAGAAAGTGGAAATCCAGTGCTGTAGAGAAGTATGCCAGGAGTTCATCAAAGCTTTACATAACATAGTGTCCGCATTAGTTTTGACTATCTGTAGCCCATTCCCTCTACTATAGTTATTATTTCTTAACATATTTCCAATTCAATCTCTCTACTATGATTGATTATCGTGTTAATTAAAGCAAGCATTCCTAAATTAGTACGGTTGCACATAAATCACTTTCGTTTTAGCATATACCCAATGAAATCCTGATAGGCAAAAACTATATTTGTATTGATTTCTAGTATCGTGTATTGGGCTATAGGGTTAAGATTTATAATATTCCTAAAAAATCCTAGAAGGAATAGACTTACGTAGAGGTTTCTACACCAAAACAATAGTGTATCGGATCAGACTTTTTGCAATCCAAGCCCCAGAATTGTATCGAACATAGATTGGGTCTATTGGCCTCCATGAGCCATGTCACCTCCACAAGTGCAAATAAATTTAGCTTCCTGGTTGACAAATGTCACAGCACCTAAATAACACCGTTCTGCTCAGGTATTTGTATCATGTACGTGTGCCCAGGAGTCTAAAAGATGATTAATATTGGTTTAGGCGCCAAGGTCCTTTGGGACCTAGGCATGTGCCTGAGCAATGCGAGGCACATGTATAAGTAGATGAAAAATAGAGGTCGTAGACCAAAAAAAATCGTGTTGCTATATTCAAGGTCACTTGCTTATAACAAAATAAGGACGCTTCATTAATGATTGAACCGTACTTGAGGAGGATAGAAGGAGTCTGATGGTGATTTGGGGCTGAGCTGAGGGGATTTAGGGATTAAGTGGTGGAGGGATCTAGGCTTGGGTGGTGGTGGTGGTGGTGGTGGTGGTGGTGATCTGTTAAGGGTGGCAGCTATGGGAAGAGGGAAAAGTAGGGTTTTGGTAAAGAGCCTAGAACCTGAGCAACACGAGACGCATGTATAAGTACACCTCAAACTGTTCTATGGCATGTATAACTACACCTCAAACTGTTCTGTAGTAGGTCCCTTGCTTCTAACAAAATAAGGAAGCATCATTAGTGCTTGAACCATAGTCGAGGAGGATCTATGGAGTCTGATGGCGGTTTGGGGATGAGAAGAGGGGATTTAGGGCTTAAGTGGTGGAGGGATCTAGGCTTGGGTGGTGGTAGTTGGTGGTGGTCTGAGAAGGGTGGCAGCTACTGGGAGAGGGAAAACTAGGGTTTTGGTAGAGAGCCTAGAGCTCCAATACCAAGTTAAAAGTCCCTGCGACTGCTCCAAAACACTGATCTATGCGAGTTATATATTTATATCATTCAATAGTGTTAACAATAAACTGGTTGTCTATCGGTTGAAGTCATGCTAAAGGTCTGTTAAGGATCTTTCTTGATAAAGTCACATATGCAGCAGCAAATAAATAATAGAAAAACACAAGCATAATAACTGGTTTAATATGTAGAATGTAAAAGAGTATTATATGGCAAAGACAAATCAGAGGTAGAAAGCAGTTTAAGCCTTCAATAGGATTCGCCTCTTTAATGTTATACTTAGATTGTGTTGGTGAGTGTTTGATTGGCTACTTAAAAGGCATATTTTCAGTGCCAAAACTCTAGATTGTTGGCGATGTATGAGGGTAATATATTTTTAGTGCCAAAACTTAAAAGGCATATTTCCCTACCACTGCACCAAAACTCTAGATTGTTGGCGATGCACGAGGGTAATATATTTATATTATTCAACATGTGCAAATAAGCACATTGTGAGAGAATTACCTAGTTATGAGCATAAGAATGAGTTATATATTTATATTATCAGAAATTTTGCTTCAATGAATTTTTTTTTAATAAATTGGCTACAAAATAAGAAGTTTGAAAAATTTTGGAATACGAAAACTTTCTGCCAGACGGTCTGGCGGAAATAGAGTATTCATTTTTTTGTGATTTTTTTGGTTTGGTTTTATTTAGTTTACTTTGGATTGTTTTAATTTGGTTTGGTTTATCTTTTAGTTTTTGATTTGGTTTAATCTTTTAGTTTAGTTTAATCTATTAGTTAATTTATTATTATCTATACTATAGATAACAAAAAAAAATACTAGTTAATATATTTATTCGTACATGTTAATTTTATACCAACTGGTAGATTTTATTATTATACATATTAGTTAATATACAAATATATAAAAATAAATAATTGTTTATTTATATAAAAATTAATTTGTATATTTTTATTTATATATATTTATACGTATTAATAAAAAATATATACAAATAAAAATATTAGTATAGATAATAACAAACTAATATTCAAATTAATAAAAAATTATTATAGATAATAACAAATTAATATATTAGTTAACAAATATATAGATAACAATAAATTAATATAGAGAATAAAAAACACATATACTAATAAATATATCAGTATACAAATAAATATATTAATATATATAAATAAATATACAATATAGATTAATAACAAATAAATATATACAACACAAATAAATATATAAATAAATTTATACAAACTAATATATACAAATTAATTTGTACATTAACTAATTGATTTGGTTATTATCCATATCAGTTAATATACATTATATATATATATATATATATATATATATATATATATATATTGGAAAAAAGGTGAATTTTATTCCAAATGAAAAGCCATAATCTTACAACATACAAACAGAGTGGGACTCCCACTCAACTCTCATCAATTCTCCATAGCCTTTACATCATACTCAATGTTGTGGAGAATACCAGCTGGGGGGGTGATCAGCCCCTCAAATATCCGACGGTTTCGCTCCCGCCATACGTGCAAACCGCAGCAGCCAGACGAACTCTGGCTGTTCGGAACCAGTCCTGCCCCCTACCCCGGCTATCTCGGATCTCCTTGATGATGTCCCCCACACACTTCCCGGAGGCACTCACTCCCAATACCCGAATCTGCTCCGACCATATCTGCCAAGCCAGCGTGCACTCGAAGAAGATATGCTTAATAGATTCAGGCTCCAAACCGCACAGCACACAATTGGGATCAGGAACCGACATCCCAAACGACCTCAGGCGATCTCTAGTCAAGAGGCGGCCCAGTAGAAGCTTGTAGACACACAACTGCATCTTCCTGGCCAGACCCTTGCACCAGACGAACTCGTAATCAGAACACAACGGGAAAGCTCGCCGGATAAGGTTTTAGTAGCTACGGAATTGGAACTCCCCCGTCCCGCCAGGCGCTCCTGTCGGCTCCCAAATCCACCGATCCGCAGGCAGCGACGGATCAATGGCAATAGATGAAATGCTCCCGTCCAGCTCCTCAGTGAACCATACAAATCAGGTCGCCACTCCCCATCACGAATGATGCGCCTGCAAGTCAGACCCCGTATGTCCTCCTGATTAGTCGGGGCTCCTCTGATGTCCAACAACGACCGCCGATCAATCCAAGGGTCTAGCCAGAGGTCCGTGCCCGACCCGTCCTTCATGACCCTCCGGATAGCAGACTTGAGCACCCCCCCTGTGTCTCAAGATATTCTTGAACGTGACCGAGTAGTTGTTGTCAGTAAAGCACGTCCAAAAACTACCCTGCTTCACGTATCTACTGTGCATCCAGTCCGTCCAGAGAGATCCCCTACTGATAAATCTCCAGGCCAGCTTAAGCGCAGAGGCCTCCCTGATCTCCAGCAGCGGGCGGAGCCCCACTCCTCCCTCCTTCCTGGGACGACAAAGCTGGTCCCAGGAGATCGCATGCATACCCCCCCTCCAAATGAAGTCGGCACATAATCGCTCCACACGCCGGATAGTGGCCACAGGAAGGAGGATGGACTGCAGCCAAAAGTGAGCCACAGCCGAGATCACCGATCTGACCAACTCGATGCGCCCGCCAAATGACAGACCTGCTGCTTGCCAACCCTCAACTCGCCTCTGGACATACTCCACCAGACTCGTGCAATCCTGATCCCGAGCATAATTGACTGTGAGAGGCATGTAGTGCCCCGACCCGCAAGATGCCTTATGATGGATGGTTGGTTCGATGAAGCCTTGTTGGACTTGGGATTATGCGAAGGATCGCTTGGAAGACTATGCGATCGTGGCAGAAACCGTCCTATGAATGTGAGTAGTGTTGAACCCTTCAAAGATCCTTTAGCTTCACGCTTAAAATAAGGATGAGTATGCTATGTTTCTAGTTGAGTTTGTTCAATAACACCTTGCATGGAATTTGGAAAGATAATGAAAGATAATAATCACATGAACGTAAACTGTTGTGGCTAAGTGAAATATATGCTTGTACGCTGTTACGATGAATTGCATGACAGGTGATGGCAAAGTCCCAAATACTTGGGCGGTGAGTATATCGAGCGTTGGCTCAATGAATAGATGGTAAACAGATGCTAAGACCCAAGAACTGGGCAGTGAGTATGCTTGAATTGCATTCAAATGAATGAATGCTAAACAGATGCTAAGTCCCAGGAATTGGGCGGTGAGTACACTGAGTTTGGTTGGAAAGATGTTTGGTATCAAAGATGTGGCAAGGATTGGGTAACAACATTCTATTATCCTGTCGTCGATGTAGAATGTTGATTACGCCAAGACCCTGGATTGGACAGATGATAATGTGAGCATTGGCTCAAGGCAAGATGGCTAGATGGCAAGATGGCAATACGAATGAGAATGATGGTTTTGCTTAGTTTTCCTTATCATGCATTATATGTTTTCTTCTTAGATAAGTTGCATATAGTTGCATGGTCATGGACAACTTGTCGACAAGGTGGTTTCTCGAACGGTATTCCTGGGCCATGGAACCCGGTTCGTCCTAGGGGAAACCAATGCCGAAGTAGTGGCAGTGCTGAAGTAGTAGCACGGTATACAGGACTTGCAGTGGGGCTAGCTACCTGCACTGGCAAGGGCGCTGTATACCTGTAAGACGGTCCAGGATGGCGTGTCGCCAGTGACCTTCATATAGATAGGTCAGGTGCTAATGATGTCTTATGCAGGCAGAGTAAGTTATTACTCAAATACAGGGAAGGATGTCGGTTGTTGGTAAGAATCACCTGAACGGTGATATTCATATTGAATCATGATATTGTTTCTAACAATGTCTTGTGCAGGCAGAGTAAGTATTATAAATGTACAGGGATGGCTACACGACCGTGGGTAAGAATCACCAAAGGGTGATAACTGCATGCTTTTAATTATGTTGGCTATGAGATTTGCATGCTTTACTTCTTGTCGGCTATAACATGAAATTGACCCTAAGGCAACAAGAAAGACCACTGTTAATAATGTTCTGTAACATGATTACTTAGTGTTGTCTTCTTAGGTGAGTTGGGCCAGCACCGCTTGCCAGTACATTGATGATGTACTGACCCACGTTGTGGGCATTATTACAGGTGTTTGCTTGGGGGGAAATCCTGTGAATCAGTGCTTGGCATCGATGAATCGGATGGGTGTGCAGAAGCTCTTCTTGCAAGACGATGTCTTCTGCTATACGGGACATAATGTATGGAACAGTGGAACTCAGATGTACCAGTGAGATTGTAGCCAAATTGGCAAGTCATTGTAAAGAAGTCGTTATATTCATTTGTAGCCTAAAGGGCAAGTGTATACATTCAGTTGGCTATTCAAGAGCCTTGTAAACAATTGTAAACTCTGTATCCTGCTGCAAGTCTTGTAATCCATTTTGATTATCAATAAAGAGATATATTTCTTCATAAATTGTGTGACTTCAATTTATCTGCTTGGTTCTGCTGCCTTGTCGATGTTTTCTGAGAATTACCAGGAACTGTAATGGTTTTGCCTTGTACAAGTGCAATCTAGACTTGTACGGCATCACGCCCAGTGGCTTGTTTTCGATCCTCCGGGATCGGGGCGTGACATAATGGTATCAGAGCACGGCTTTACGTCCTTGGATTCCTATTCGATTTGTTTTGAATCAATGTTACTACTAAGATGATTCTAAGCTGCTTCCGCAATGATTCAAAGATTTCTTCCGCGATTATTCAAAAGTTGCTTCTGCGATGAAATCAAAGTTGCCTCTATGATGACTCATAGTGCTTCTGCGATTGTTCTGTGTTGCTTCCAAACTATTCTATGTTGTTCCCTTGACTGAAAGTCCGTTGATCATTCTAACCTCTCACTGGGTGTTCCATACAATAAGTCTAAATATGTGGGCTGTGATATGTGTGTTTTGTTGAATTTCTAAAAGTTACCAAAAAGAATAACAATGATGCGATGCGTAAGTTTGTGATGTATGCTGGATGTCTTATGTGTGGGATTCTTTGAATCGATTGTTATGCAGCAATCGACAGTGGGTGATGGCATGGTATGTTGGAACAGAATGTGCATAGATTTCAGTGAATGGGAATCGACAGAATCTTGAGTCGATATTTGTGGTCAGCATAACCACTGCAGGATGGATTGTCCATATTGGACGTTGGTTCGATGAGAGAGAATATTGTGTTGGGAATGGCTTGAGCTCTGAGTGGTATATTGTATATACCCTCGTAGTGATAAGATGTCCCTTGACCCTTGATATGTTTATGATTTTGTGTTTGGTTTACCTATAAGGTATTGGGTGGTATCGAATCGTAGTTGAGCTTACGATTGATACATGTTGGCTAGGAATGTCCCTTGATGATTAAGTTGGATGACCCATTGTGAGATTTTGGTGTGTTCGGGTGAACCATCGCTAGACCTTGTCGGTTAGCATTATGTTGGGTAATAAGAGAATTGAGAATATAATGAATGGCTTGGTTGGGAATGAAACAAATTTCAGATTCAGGCGAAGACTTGAATCAGTTGGGTAAGAAGGATGGTAGGCTTAGTAACGATAGTGTGGTGTTGCTATCGAATGATTTTACGGGAATAACTATGGACCGAATTTTGAACGATGTTGGAATTGAGTGAAAGAAATTGCATGTTGGATATCGACAGAATTGTTGGCGATGTTAGACGCTTATCGTGATGTTGTAAATGATTTAGAAGATGCCGAGAGTTGCATCAACGATTGAAAAAAATTGAGAATGGGCTTGAGAAAAAGATGATCTTAGCACGTAGTGCAGTTGTGCTTGAGAGAATTTGATGTGTCCCGAATTAACAAGTTATGATCCTTAACTATTTTGAGGCATAGAGAATGAGTACTTGTCCCTTGATGCATGAAAGAGTAGATGTTCCTTATGAGAGTCGAATGGCTGGAATACAAATAAGTATCGAGGTGCAGCGATATGTAATAGACCCTGTCGGTAGATGATGTGTCACATGAATAACAAGTTGGGTGGAATATAGATTGTTGGATTATGACTTAGCCGATGAGTTATGTCATGTCCACTAAGATGACCGATATATGATGCGAGATAATTGGTGCTATAGAGATTGGATTGGTGCATGAATAGTAAATCTTCCTATGGAATCAGAAAGAGATGATACAAGACTAATATTGGTGGTTAACGTGAATTGCTAAGAGATGACCGTGTTGGTGTTAGAAAATTTATAAATGATGCCTCGGAAGAAATATGATTATAGTTGCCTTATTTTTGTTGGTTAAAAGAGTACGGACCGTATCGATGATCTAAGAATGTAGGAAACGATTATGTCGCGAAGAGACCGTAGGAAGAGATCATAAGTGATAAAGTATTGAAATAACAATGTCGGATGATGATTCAAAATAGTTGAACCGATTGAATAGACAATTTGAGTACGATATGAGGATACAAGTTGGATCGAACAGATACTATGTCTATGCAAGTTGAAAAATTGAAATCTTGGATACTCGATTGAGGAATTTTATATGATAGCTTCGAGATTGGCCCATAGAATTGTTGGATAGAATTGTCAGATAGATTTTGTCGGTTGCGGGTAAGTCTAGAATGAGACTTCATTGGGTATGACTCGAGTATGAGTACGGATAGAAAGACTTGACCCTAGAATGTCGGCTGATCGCCTAGATTGCTGGCTAGTGCCTAGAGTGTCGGTTGGTTGCCTAGAATGTTGTTGGTTGTTTAAGTCTCAGATTGGTTGGCTATGTTCTTCAGTTGTCCGTGTTGGGAATAAGTTCATAAGATTGGGGTGGTGTCCCATGTCACTAAGTTGGTCAGACCATAGAGTTGTCCTATGTTGAGAATTGGTTGCCTCTAAGATAAGAGATAAGTATGTCCCTGATAGCTACTCATCTCATATGAGTTAGCTGAATGTCTGGTTTAGCTTAGATTAGCTGACCGTAGAGACTTGATTGTATGCTAAGTTGACTATTGGAAAACCGTAGGATGTCCCTATTGGTGTTGCGTGAGTATAGTTGGAATGAATAAGATATGTTGGAAGGTAGGCTTTGGAATTGAATAGATATTTGGGAAATTTTGATGTTATAATGTTGGATGGGATGACGGATCATGTTGGTTTCGGAAATTAAGTTGCCTTGGTTGAAATGTTGGGAATTGTTAGAACTGGTTGGATTGGTTGATTGATATTGAGCTGCAAAAATTGTTGGTAGTGCTTTGAGATAGTTGGAATAATTTCATTGACCGGATCAAGATTGAGGATAAGTGTAATGACGGAATTGGATAGTGCATGTAGCCGAGATCGGCGAATGTGAATATGAATGACCCTCAGAATTAATGTTGCTGGAATATGATAGTTGCCTATGCGAGAGGATAAATATGTTGGCTCCATCAATAAGAGAAAATATTGGAGGACAGCAAGAAATGTTGCTAGAGAGAAATTGTGGTACAATTTGAAGGATGGTACGATTTGAAAGATGGATCATGATCGAGAAATTTACAAGTTGCAAACAAAGTGTATGGAGGCGAACGATGATGAGTACAAGATTTTGATAGATGAGAATTGGGGTATCGAAATGAAATGTGGCAATGGGATTTATCAACTGTGGTGGCATGAATGACAATGAACTTGAAAGGAATACTTGATACATCTAAGTCTGAATACTTTGGAAAACGTTGGTATCGATTGAGGAATATTTATCGAGTTGGAATTGGCAACATCTATTGTGTTATCAGTTGGTTGGGATATTGAATAAAACAAGTGGGATTATACAAGATGCTCGAAAGGAATTACTGATGTTCGGAAGAGAAGTTAGACCGTAGCTCGTTCGTTTTCTCTATCACTAAACTTGGCTGAAGTGCATGTATTTCGGGGACGCCTAAAATATGTGTATGATTCCAACTAAGTGATATGCTGAATTCAAACGAAGCCACGGGAAGGATTATTATGTGCTAAGGATTTGCACGAGTGTTGGAGGAAAGATCAAAGATGGTAAACTATGCTAAATTAATTGGGATGCTGTAACGAGACGGAACATTACTGGAAATCAATCGAGAGATTGCGGAGAAATATTTAAATGGTGCAAGTTGATCGTGAGAATTTTCATGAAAAGTTGGTTGAAGTTTGGGGATGAGTTCTGTTTTAAGTTTCGAGGACGAAACTTTTTCTGGGTGGTATATATTGTAGTGCCCCGACCCGCAAGATGCCTTATGATGGATGGTTGGTTCGATGAAGCCTTGTTGGACTTGGGATTATGCGAAGGATCGCTTGGAAGACTATGCGATCGTGGCAGGAACCGTCCTATGAATGTGAGTAGTGTTGAACCCTTCAAAGATCCTTTAGCTTCACGCTTAAAATAAGGATGAGTATGCTATGTTTCTAGTTGAGTTTGTTCAATAACACCTTGCATGGAATTTGGAAAGATAATGAAAGATAATAATCACATGAACGTAAACTGTTGTGGCTAAGTGAAATATATGCTTGTACGCTGTTACGATGAATTGCATGACAGGTGATGGCAAAGTCCCAAATACTTGGGCGGTGAGTATATCGAGCGTTGGCTCAATGAATAGATGGTAAACAGATGCTAAGACCCAAGAACTGGGCAGTGAGTATGCTTGAATTGCATTCAAATGAATGAATGCTAAACAGATGCTAAGTCCCAGGAATTGGGCGGTGAGTACACTGAGTTTGGTTGGAAAGATGTTTGGTATCAAAGATGTGGCAAGGATTGGGTAACAACATTCTATTATCCTGTCGTCGATGTAGAATGTTGATTACGCCAAGACCCTGGATTGGACAGATGATAATGTGAGCATTGGCTCAAGGCAAGATGGCTAGATGGCAAGATGGCAATACGAATGAGAATGATGGTTTTGCTTAGTTTTCCTTATCATGCATTATATGTTTTCTTCTTAGATAAGTTGCATATAGTTGCATGGTCATGGACAACTTGTCGACAAGGTGGTTTCTCGAACGGTATTCCTGGGCCATGGAACCCGGTTCGTCCTAGGGGAAACCAATGCCGAAGTAGTGGCAGTGCTGAAGTAGTAGCACGGTATACAGGACTTGCAGTGGGGCTAGCTACCTGCACTGGCAAGGGCGCTGTATACCTGTAAGACGGTCCAGGATGGCGTGTCGCCAGTGACCTTCATATAGATAGGTCAGGTGCTAATGATGTCTTATGCAGGCAGAGTAAGTTATTACTCAAATACAGGGAAGGATGTCGGTTGTTGGTAAGAATCACCTGAACGGTGATATTCATATTGAATCATGATATTGTTTCTAACAATGTCTTGTGCAGGCAGAGTAAGTATTATAAATGTACAGGGATGGCTACACGACCGTGGGTAAGAATCACCAAAGGGTGATAACTGCATGCTTTTAATTATGTTGGCTATGAGATTTGCATGCTTTACTTCTTGTCGGCTATAACATGAAATTGACCCTAAGGCAACAAGAAAGACCACTGTTAATAATGTTCTGTAACATGATTACTTAGTGTTGTCTTCTTAGGTGAGTTGGGCCAGCACCGCTTGCCAGTACATTGATGATGTACTGACCCAC
Organism: Iris pallida; assembly: GCA_029216955.1. Lineage (NCBI taxonomy): Eukaryota > Viridiplantae > Streptophyta > Magnoliopsida > Asparagales > Iridaceae > Iris > Iris pallida. Next base: position 5,820,109 of record JANAVB010006798.1, on the reverse strand, counting down.
GTTGTGGGCATTATTACAGGTGTTTGCTTGGGGGGAAATCCTGTGAATCAGTGCTTGGCATCGATGAATCGGATGGGTGTGCAGAAGCTCTTCTTGCAAGACGATGTCTTCTGCTATACGGGACATAATGTATGGAACAGTGGAACTCAGATGTACCAGTGAGATTGTAGCCAAATTGGCAAGTCATTGTAAAGAAGTCGTTATATTCATTTGTAGCCTAAAGGGCAAGTGTATACATTCAGTTGGCTATTCAAGAGCCTTGTAAACAATTGTAAACTCTGTATCCTGCTGCAAGTCTTGTAATCCATTTTGATTATCAATAAAGAGATATATTTCTTCATAAATTGTGTGACTTCAATTTATCTGCTTGGTTCTGCTGCCTTGTCGATGTTTTCTGAGAATTACCAGGAACTGTAATGGTTTTGCCTTGTACAAGTGCAATCTAGACTTGTACGGCATCACGCCCAGTGGCTTGTTTTCGATCCTCCGGGATCGGGGCGTGACAAGGCACCCCTAGGTACCGCACCGGAAGATCACTCCTTGCAATACCCAGCACCTCAGCCCTCTCCTCCTTCCGGGTACACAGGGAGCTGAAGTAGACCCTACTTTTATCCCTGTTCAACTGGAGACCCGAAAATGCCTGCAAGTCTTCCATAATAGTCGAAAGCGTCTGAAGCCCCTCCGGCGAAGGCTGGATGAAGACTAGCAGGTCATCAGCATAAATAAGGTGAGAAACTGGGGGAACCATCCTCCGAAACATAGGTACCAGCCGTCCACGGTGCACTGCCCGATCCATCAAACAAGTAAAGTACTCCATAACTAACGTGAACAGGTAAGGGGACAATGGGTCACCTTGCCTGATACCACGGTTGCTCTGAAAGTACCCATAAGGAATACCATGGATGAGAACAGAGAAAGTAGGGGACGTAATGCACTCCCTGATCATCTCAACCCAGTGATCTGCGAATCCCATGGCAGACATCAGATGACAGAGGAAGTCACGATTGACCATGTCATATGCCTTCCTCAGGTCCAGTTTGACACAGGCTTTCTCCCCTCCCGGTCTGCTGAATCCCCTCACCATCTCATGGGCCAGGAGGCTGTGCTCAGCGATCGACCTCCCCTTTATGAACGCAACCTGATTCGGGGATACCAAGTCCTGCATGATCCTCTCCATCCGCCGGCACATAAGGTGCGTAATTATCTTATAAAGATAATTACAACACGCAATGAGTCTGAAATCCGCCAAAGCAGTCGCTCCCTCCTTCTTCGGCACTAAGTCAGGAAAGTGTGATTAAGCTCTTTCAGAAGCTTCCTTTTGGTGAAGAATTCCTGGACCACCTCCACGACCTGATGCTTCAGAATATCCCAATAACGTTTAAAGAAACCACTGCTGAAGCCATCCGGACCAGGAGCTTTGTTGGGGTCCGTCGCCTTGACAATAGATTCCACCTCCTCCAATGTGACAGGAGCCAGAAGAATGCTATTCCCAAATGGGGTCACCAATCTCTTCGTAACAACCTCTGGGAACACGGAAAGGTAGTCAGTCTGAAAATATAACTCAGAGTAGTACCTGACAGCCTCGCCCTGGATCTCAGCCGGCGTCCCCACCAGAGTGCCATCAGCATCAAGCAGCTGGGAGATGTGATTCCTATTCTGCCGGGTCCGGATAACATCGTAAAAGAACTTGGAGCATCGGTCGCCATCCTTCAGCCAGGAACATTTTGCTCTCTGAGCCGAGCTAATCTCCTTCTGCAGCCTCAAGATGTTGACTTCACCGACCAGGTCCTTCTCTCTAGCAGCCAGGTCCCCATTCAGCATGTCAGCTTGCATATCTTGCTGCAGGGTCCGCAACTCCACCTCCTTATCTTCTAAGGTGGACTTGGGCAACCCCTTCACCCAACTCCTAAGGGCTCTCTTCGTGGCCTTAAGACGACGAACCAAGCGGAATTGGGCCGTCCCCTCTTGTCCGCTAGAAAGCCCCTCCATAACAGCCTCCAGGTAGCCCTCAGAAAGATACCAACTGTTGTTATATCTGAACGGGCGAGACTTCCCAAGAGACCGAGCCATGAAGCCAACCCGGATAGGAGAGTGATCGCTAGTCCCAGCTGCCAGACCCTCAGCCGAAGTGTTGGGGAAGTGACGGAACCACTCCCCGTTGCCCAGCGCCCGATCGAGCTGACAAGCAACCCTGTTGTGAGTTGCTTTGTTGTGCCAAGTCCAGATGAAGCCTGATCGAGAGCTCCCGCAGCCCCGCAATCAGGAGGCATCTCTGAAAATCATAAAGGATAGAATCTGGAACCGGACGACCACCCAGCTTCTCCCCGTGATGCATAAGAGCGTTGAAGTCCCCGATCAAGAGCAGAGGGAGACACGACGACGCAGCAACATCGGAGACACGAGAGATGTCCCTCCAAAGAGATTCCCTTCTCCTTCTATCATTGTGGCCGTAGACCGCCCCCAATAAGAACCGGAAGCCACCCTTGTTCACGAAGGTGATGGCAATCAACTGCTCCGTCATCAATATCAAGTCACCATCCCAACTCTTCGAGTTCCAGCGAACCCAAATCCTGGCCATGTCATAAAGGGCCAGGTTGTGCAGCTGGGCCCAATGAGAAGGGGTCCGCCGAGTAAGGGTCTTCTCCCCTTTGATCTTGGATTCTAAAATAACAGAAATGTCACACTTCTCTCTATTGAGCACCCCACATATCTCTCTCCACCTCCCTAGAGAACACATCCCTCTCACATTCCAGGCGATAATGGCCATTAATTAATGAGAGGTAGGGGCCCCCTGAGAAACTCCCGGAACGGCACCTGGGGAAGGTGACGCATCCGTCGCTAAAGGATCCTCATCCATGCCAGACGGAACCGTCTGATGGGGAACGTCCTGAGATAACACCAACGCCCAGGCAGGATTGGCGACACACATCACCTCCTCTCTGTCTGTGGTACGGTCCTCCATCATGGAGGGCGCATCACGTAGCAGGCCGACCGCCCGTCTCTTCCTACAGTAAACCTGCCCTCCAGACGAACCGCCCTCTCCACGTGCCTCAGTCTCCGTCGCCACCATGCTTCTGGTAACTATACTACTCGGCCCCTGGCCAGTGGATACCATCCCACCCGTAGGAACAAGTTGGGTAGATACAACGAGGCTCAAACCGACATCACTCCCCTGATTAGTAACCTCCTCCTCCACTACCCCCGCTCCGCTATCATCTCTGAAATCCATATCACATGGGGCATCGGGTACCTCACAAGGAGGGGTACAAGGCTCCACCGGAGTGCCAGCCTCTAAGCAAGCACTGGCCAGATGTCCGAAACAGGAACAGCGAGAACAGGTAGGCGGAACCCATTCATACTCCACCTTCTGGGTAAGCACCTCCCCAGAAGGGAGTTCATACTCCACCATCTTCGGGAGCTCCCCCCCTGCCCGAATCTCCACAAAGATCCTCGCGTACATCAACCTCGTCCGAAAGGTAGTAGCCTCATCCGCCTTGATCGGGGTGCCCACCAGACTAGCAAGACGCATCAACAGGGGAATGCTCCAAAACCCAACCGGGAACTCAGGGAATCGGATCCATACTGGTATGGCATTCAGAACCTCCCTCTCGCATCGCAGCTCTGGAGTCCACTCCTTGAGAATGATCAGTCGACCGTCGAACGTCCAGGGGCCACCTTGGAGGATCCTAGCGACATCCTCCGCCAGCCCGAACTTCACATAATAGAAGCCGTTCTCACGAGCATAGAACTCCATACTCCCCTTCGGCTTCCAGACTCGCGCTGCATAGCCCCGGATCTGCCCATAGAAAGGCTTATTGCCCAAGACATACAGGACGAGAGTGTTTTCCCAGTAAGCTGTCACCTGCTGGATCTCCTCCGCAGGAAACACCGCCCGATACCCCCTCCCAACCTTGATCGGCGGGACGTACTCCATCGATGTGGGAGATTTCGGTCCCACCGGTTTGCAGATCTCGGCCCAGGACCGTCCAGCAGGCCGAGGGGGCGCCCCGATAGGCCTTTGGGCAATCACCGGACGGAAAGTCCCAGGTCCCTGAACATCCAGATCTACAACCTTACTCTTCCCCTTAGCCGCTGCGGTCGCCTTCGGCCGCCAGCCCATCGATCGCCCAGCAGACACCCCAGAACCCCGGCTGGGTCGAGACTCTGACCCGTTCTGACGAGTTTCGGGATGGCGATCCCGAGCCTGACCCTTTCCGCCACTCGTCTTCCCCCCGGTTTTCGCCACCCGCCGGCGCGTAACCGTCGTCCACCCTCCTCCCTCCGACCGGCTCCCTAGGGATCCGGATCCCACTCCGAAAATGAAGTTCGGATCCAAATGCATTCGACCCCTTCCCCGGGAGGTCCGACCCCTTCCCCGAAGAGCCCGGCCCCCCCCCCACCACCTGGGGGGGTCGTCGACACCACCGGGGGGTCCGCCCGACCCCCCCCCTGTGCTCCCGCCCCCCCTCCAGCCGCCGGGGGGTGCACAGCCGCACGCGCACGCGTGGGGGGGTCCGCCTGACCCCCCCGTTCTGGCTCCCGCCCCCCCCCAGCGCCGGAGGGGGGGCCACTCGACTTGCTCGCCGTCGAGGATCCGCCGGCCAGGGGGTCCGGCGGCCGCGGGGGCGGCCCACCTGGAACCCTAGCCCGATCGCCTGGAGGAACGCGTACAGGAGCCATCTTTATTATAAACCTATATATATATATATATATATATATATATATATATATATATATATATATATATATATATATATATATATATATATTGGAATAAGGGTGAATTTTATTCCACGCAAATCGCAGTAAAGGTATTACAATACACTATTCTCACATTTCTCCCTCCCCAGTTAAGGGCCATTACAGATACATCGAATTCTATATTATGTAGAATTCCTACAGGAGGAGTAGCCAACCCCTCAAATATACGTCTCTTACGCTCCCTCCAGACGTCCTAAACTGATGCTGCAAGTCGAGCTCTAGCAATCTTGGCCCGACCAGGGTCCATGCCTCGACGATCTCTGATCCAGCTGAGGATCCCCCGTATATCTCTAGCACTGCCAACTCCACCCATCGATCGCATGCACTGCTCTGATCAGATGTGCCAAGTCATCGAACACTCAAAAAATAGGTGTCCCATAGATTCGGCCTCACCTGTACACAGTACGTACTTCGGGTCTGAAATCTGCATCCCAAACCTGAGAAGTCTGTCCCTCGTCATCAACCTGCCAAGAAGGAGTTTGTATGAACAAAGCTATATTTTGCGAACAATTCCCTTTGCCCAAATAAAGTCATACTCCGCAATCCTGGCATGTGGGGCCCGAACCAGATTGTAGCAACTTGTAAACCGGAATATCCCTGACCCTCCATCCGAACCAGGGTCAACCCATCTCCAGGAGTCAGCAGGCTGGCTAGTATCAATAGTGATCTGACGAATCGCCTCTCTAAACTGAGCAGTGAATGGATACTCCTCAGGCCTCCAAATCCCATCCCTGATGATCCGACTACATTTCACCCCCCTACCCGCTTCTCTGTCCATCTGTGCACCCAAGATCTCCAGAAGGGAGCCATTACCCATCCACGGGTCGAGCCAGAGATCAGTGCTCGCCCCATCTTTCATAATCCTGCATATAGCGGACTGGAGAACCGGTCTGCACCGAAGGATAGCCTTAAATGAGACCGAAAAATTGTTTATCTATCTTGCATGTCCAGAAATTCGTCCGCCGCAAATATCTGCTAGCCAGCCTCTCTACCCAAAGCGAACCTCCCTTGATGAACTGTCACACCATCCTCACCCCAGATGCCTCCCTAACCGTCCGTAGAGGTCGCAACCCCACTCCTTCCTCCCGGATCCGGTAGAGTTGTTCCCAAGCGATCGCATGCATACCTCGTCTCCAGATGAAATTTGCACATATGGTCTCCACCTTCCTTATGGTAGCTACCGGAATCTGAATCGACTGCAACCAGAACATAGCGATGCCAGAAATAACAGACCTCACCAGCTCAATATGGCCACCAAAAGAAAGTCCAGCTGCCTGCCAGCCTTCCACTTTCCTTTGGGCAAAATCCACCAGGCTGTGACAATCCTGATCCCTAGCATAATTGACTGTCAACGGTACCCCCAAATACTTCACCAGTAACTCTCATTTCTCCACTCCCAGAGCAAAGGCCCTTTCCTCCTTGAGGGTGCATTGAGAGCTGAAATAAACCCTGCTCTTCTCCTTATTCAGCTGAAGTCCGGACAACCTCCTAAACTCCTCCATAATATCTGAAAGCGCACTCATCCCCCTCATAGATGGATGAAGGAACACCAAGAGGTCGTCAGCATAGATCAAGTGTGACACCACCGGCTTGACCAGTCTGAAGAGAGGGACAATCTTCCTACTATGCACAGCCAGGTCCATCATGCAAGTGAAGTACTCCATCACCAAAGTGAACAGGTACGGGAAAAGAGGATCCCCCTGCCGCAGTCCCATGTTGCTCTTGAAGCATCCATATGGGGTACCCTGGATGAGGACCGAAAATGTGGGGGAGCATATGCACTCCCTCACCCTCGCTACCCACTTCTCATCAAACTCCATCGCAAGCATAAGGTGGCAAAGGAAGTCCCTGTTGACCGTGTCATAAGCTTTCCGCAAATCCAGCTTCACACAGGCCTTCATCCCCCCCGGCTTATTGAAATCTCTCACCATCTCATGAGCAAGAAGACTGTGCTCAACAATCGAGCGCCCCTTGATGAAAGCCGCCTGATTCCGCGACACCAGGCCCTACATAATCCCCTCCATCCGTCGACACATGAGGTGGGTAATTATCTTATATAGATAATTACAACACGCAATAGGCCTGAAGTGGGTGAGGGATGTCGCGCCCTCCTTCTTCGGAACTAAGGTCAAGAATGTGTGATTCAGCTCCTTCAACAACTTTCCTTCCAAGAAAAACTCCTGCACCGCCTCCAGAACAGGGAACTTTAGCTCACCCCAGTGTTGCCTAAAGAACCCACAAGAGAAGCCGTCAGGCCCCGAAACCTTATTTGGATCTGCCTTCATCACAATAGCCTCCACTTCCTCCAATCTCACAGGGGCCAACAGCAAGCTGTTCCCATGGTGCGTTACCAGCCTCTTCGTGACAAGACCTGGGAACGTGATAGGATAATCAGTCTGCTGATATAGGTCAGAATAGAACCTGACTGTCTCCTCCTGAATCTCCAATGGGTCTCCAACGAGCCTGCCCTCGCCATTTAGCAGCCTGGGATGCTATTCCGGTGCTGTCTGACACAAATCACATCGTAGAAGAACTTGGTGCACCGATCCCCATCCTTGAGCCATGAACACTTGGCCCTTTGGGCCGCACTAATCTCCTGCCGAAGCCACATGATGTTGACTTCCGCAATCAGGTCCCTCTCTCTAGCCGCCAACACCCCGCTCAGCATATCAGTCTACAAAGCTTCATGAACCTCTCGAAGATCGGCCTCCTTATCCTCCAGGGAAGACCGCGGCATCTTCTTCACCCAATCCCGAATAGCTCTCTTGACCTGCTTGAACTTGTGAACCATGCGAAACTGAGCCGTGCCCTCCCAAGAATACTGCAGCCCTCCCATAACAACCTCCTCATATCCAGCAGAAAGGTACCAGCTATTGTTGTACCGAAATGGCCGAACCTTCCAAGTGGGCCTCTCAGAGAAACCTACCCGGATAGGGGAGTGATCGTTGGTCCCTGCCATAAGCCCTTCCGCCACGGAATTCGGGAAGTAGCGAAACCATTCGCTATTTTCCAAAGTCCTATCAAGCTGACAGGCGATCATGTTGTGAACCGCCTTATTGTGCCAGGTCCAGATGTGTCCTGCTCTCTCCAGTCCCCTCAGTCCAGACAAGAGGAGACACCTCTGGAAGTCGTATAAGATCGGATCCGGCACCGGACGACCTCCTACCTTCTCTTGTCGATGAAGCATGGAATGGAAGTCTCCTATAAGCAGCAGAAGAAGATGCAGGTCTCACGAAGCCGCCTATCATTGTGCCCATAAACTGCACCAAAAATGAAGTGGAATCCTCCTTTGTTCATAAAGGATATGCCAAGAAGCTGCTCTGTCATCAGAACCTGATCCCACTCCCAACTATCCCCGTTCCACCGAACCCAGATCCTAGCCATATCGCAAAGGTCCAGATTGTGAATTTGCGCCCAGTTTGCAGGAGTCCTACGAGAAAGCATTGTCGTCCCTCTAATCTTCGTCCCAAATAGAATAGAAATGTCACACTTCTCCCGCTTCAGAACTCCACTAATCTTCCTCCATCTCCCAATGGAACACCCTCCACGAATGTTCCACGCAAGGACCGACATTAATTAATTAATGTGGGGTCCCCCTCGACTCCATCTGGACTGACACCCGAGGGAAGTGTCCCATCCGTCAGATCTATATCCTCCCCCATCCCCGTCCCCAAGGAGGGTGCAAGATGGGCCTGAATCCTGAAAAGTGTCATGGTCCAATCTGGGTTGGCCACGGTCTGATCATCAAAACCCCCTGGCTGGAGCTCATCTTCCCGTGGGGACGGGGCATGCCTTTTCCTGCTATATACCTTTTCCACCATCGGAGTCTCCATCCCATCCTGTCTGCTATCCAGGGTACTCATACCCCTGGTCACCATACTCCTCTGGGGCCTGAACGGGACTATCGCGTCCTGTGAACTCTCCTGTCTCGGCGGGGTGTGTGTGTGTATATATATATATATATATATATATATATATATATATATATATATATATATATATATATAATAATTTATTATTAAGTTTTTATATTAATATGTATATAGATATTACAATTATAAAAACTTAATAATAAATTGTTATATCTAATACATATTAATAATTTATTATGTATATATATATATACCATACTCCTCTGGGGCCTGAACGGGACTATCGCGTCCTGTGAACTCTCCTGTCTCGGCGGGGTGTGTGTGTGTATATATATATATATATATATATATATATATATATATATATATATATATATATATATATATATAATAATTTATTATTAAGTTTATAAGGGGGTGTGTGAACTCTCCCCCTTCTTATGCGACTTGCCAGCCTCATTGGCAAGCCGATTAAGGCGGACGATGCCACCGCCTTCAGGACTAGATTGATGTATGCTCGGGTTTTTGTGGAGATTGACGCCAGGTTGGACCTGCCAGAGCAGTTGAAGTACAGGACCCCTACTGGCCAGATCCTTATGCAGAAGGTGGAGTATGAGTGGGTTCCCCCCAGATGTCCGACGTGTGTCTGCTTTGGGCATCTCCCGAGTGCTTGTAGGCATGGAGGAGTCCCTGAGGTGGTGACGGAGGAGGCAGTGCAGGAGACCGGTGGTGCAGTTGATACCCCTGTTGTTGACCAGGCGAGCCTGATGGAGGATGCGATGGAGGCAGACCTCCCCCCTGTCTCTGGGGATAACGAGGGGTCTTCGACGGAGATTTTTGCTGGAGCGATGGTTGAGTATATGGGGACGAGGACTATGACCACCAGGAGTATGAGACAGGAGGACAGGCGAAAAGGAGTGGATAACTCTTTAGCGCTTCAGGTTTACAGTCGGAAGCGCCAGGCTACGGAGTCACATAGTGAGGACAGCGGACAGGGTGAGACGGAGAGAGTGTGGAAGGTCAACCTTAAATGGGTAGCGGACCAAGCTCAGCCTCCCCAACAGGGGGGACCCGCAAGGGGTAGCGCCCCTTGCTCAGCCTCTTCGTCAGGGAGTTAGAGATGAGGATTCCAGAGATATGGAGGTTGCACTCTCCCCGGGTGCACCTTCAGAGGATGTTCAGGGGATCCTACCCACGGTTTAGATGTCGGCCCTTGCTTGGAATGTCCGGGGGGGGTGTTCTCTGGGGAGATGGAGGGAGATTAGAGAGGTGCTGAGGAAGGAGAAGTGTGAAATCTCGATCTTACTAGAGACTAAGATCGGGGGGCGAAAACCCTGTCTCGTAGAACTCCTACGGACTGGGTTCAGCTCCACAACCTTGACCTCTGTGATATGGCGAGAATCTGGGTTAGATGGAATGGAGCTAGTTGGGAGGGGGAGGAGGTTTTCATGACGGACCAGCTGGTGGCTATCTCCTTCACCAACAGGGGTGGGTTCCGATTCTTACTTGGTGCTGTCTACAGGCACAATGACAGGAGGCTACGGAAGACCTTGTGGCAGGACATCATCAGGCTGAGTACATTAGCGGTGCATCGTCATCTCCCCCTGCTTATTATGGGAGACTTCAATGCTACGCTATACAGGGGGGAGAAGCTGGGGGGCCTACCGGTCCCGGACCAGATCCTATCATATTTTCAGTCTTGTCTTCTCCAGTCCGGGCTCAGGGATCTGGAGAGGGTCGGGCATATATGGACATGGCACAACAAGGCGGCGGTTAGCAGGGTGGCATGCCAGCTTGATCGTGCTTTGGGGAACAGTGATTGGTTCCGCCTATTCCCCTCTGCTGTGGCTGAGGGGCTTCCTGCGGGGACCAGTGACCACTCGCCGATCCTGGTGCGCTTCGTGGAGAGACCCAGATGGAGAGCCCGTCCGTTCCGCTATGACAACAGTTGGTTCCTATCGTCTGGCTACGAGGAGACTGTGGCGGGGGGTCTTTGTCAGGAGGTGGTTGGCACTGCTCAGTTTTGTATGGTTCACAGGCTGAAGAAGACCAAACGCGCCATCAGAGACTGGGTGAGGGCTCTTCCCCGGACCTCCTTATAGGAGAAGGAGGCGGAGTTGAGAGACCTGCAGTCAGACCTTCAGGGAGACATGATGAGTGGAGAGATGGCGGCTAGAGAGAAGAAGTTGGCTGCAGAGGTCAACACCTTGCGGCTTCAGCAGGAGATTAGTGCGGCCCAACGGGCCAAATGCTCCTGGCTCAAGGATGGGGATCGCTGCACCAAATTCTTCTATGATGTCATTCGGGCTCGCCAGCACCGAAACTGTATCCAGAGACTTCTTGGCAGGGACGGGCGTCTTGTGACCGACCAGGTTGCTATCCAGGAGGAGGCTGTCCGGTTCTACTCTGAGCTCTATCATCAGACGGACTATCCCACGGTATTCCCGCAGCTGACTACGAAGACGCTGATTACGGAGTATGGCAACAGTCTTCTTATGGCTCCTATCCGGATGGAGGAGGTGGAGGCGATTGTGATGCAGGCTGATGCTTCCAAGTCTCCTGGGCCGGATGGTTTCTCCAGCGGCTTCTACAAGCGTCATTGGGGTACCCTCAAGGACCAGGTGCTAGAGGCTGTTCAGGAGTTCTTTGAGACGGACAAGCTCCTGAAGGAGCTGAACCACACCTTCCTGACGCTAGTGCCCAAGAAGGAGGGGGCGACTTCTCTTGCTGACTTCCGACCGATTGCTTGCTGTAATTATTTGTATAAAATAATTACTCATCTTATGTGCAGGAGGATGGAAGATGCTATGCAGGACCTGGTTTCTTGGAATCAGGCGGCATTCATCAAGGGGCGGTCTATTGCGGAGCATAGCCTGCTGGCTCATGAGATGATTCGGGAGTTCCACAAGCCTGGAGGGATGAAGGCCTGTGTGAAGCTCAACCTGAGGAAAGCCTACGACACCGTCAACAGGGACTTCCTCTGTCATTTGATGGGTGCGATGGGATTCTCCGAGACATGGGTGGACAGAGTCAGAGAGTGCATCACCTCCCCCACTTTCTCGGTTCTCATTCAGGGTATTCCATACGGGTTCTTCGACAGCAGCCGGGAGCTTCGGCAGGGGGACCCGCTTTCCCCCTACCTATTCACCCTCGTGATGGAGTATTTTACCTGTTTGATGGACATCGCGGTGCATCGGGAGAGGATTTGTAATGTCCCAAATTCGTGATACGTATTTAGTGTACGTATACGTGTTTTGGACCCATATTTTATTTTATTTTAGTCATGATTAGTTACCTTGGTTTATTTTGCATTGGCTTGATTTTTATTGGCATTAACAGTTCAATTGGTTTTAATGGTTCATTGGTTTATTATTTTGGATTAGTGAAGCTTGGGTTTATTTCATGATTCATTTGGTTTAAATTGCTAGAGAGAGTTATTGGCCTTGACTTGGTTCAACATGACTTGGCTTGGCTTGGTTCGGTTTATTTTGGTTTGACATGGTGAACCACCCCCTCCCATAAATATCAAACTTCCTCACTCTCTCCTTATTTTTATTTTCTTCTTCTTCCTCCTCTCCACCTACACCCAAGCTCTAGGCAAGTTGCATCTTGCTATCACTTAAGGGCTACATTTTATTTGTCTAATAGCTTTATTAGCTCATTCTAAGTAACATTAGAACTTGAGTTTTCTCCATTTGGAGCTTGAAATTTTGTAGATCTAGGTTTGAAGTATTTTCAGATTTTGGTGGATTTGATCTATAAAACTTGTTCATTTTCATGTTTTGGTTGTTCCATGTTAAAGAGAATTTAATTTTACACAACTTAGACCTTTGCAAAGTAGATTTTCATTGAGATTTGACCTAGTTATGGTCTTTTGAAATTTCGAAATTCCATGGCCATTGCTCTCAGCTTTGGGGAAGATGATCTTCTGTCCCGGGCGCAATCCAGCCTGTCCAGTGCTCTTTAGCGCTGGCGCAGTCCATCTAGCCAGTCCAGTGCTCTTTAGTGCTGGCGCAATCTATTGCTGCGCAATCCAGTGCTGGCGCAGTCCAGTGCTGGCGCAACCCATTGCTGCGCAACCCATCCTCTGCGCAACCTATTGCTGCGCAGTTCAACCTCTGCGCAACCCATTGCTGCGCAGTTCGTCCTCTGCGCAATCCATTGTTTCGCAACCCATTGCTGCGCAACCCGATCCTGCGCAATCCATCCTCTGCGCAATCTGACCCCTGCGCAGCTCACTCCTGCGCAGTTGGCCCCTGGTGCACTTGACTCCTGCGCAATCCAACCCCCTGACCCCTTGCGCAATCTATTGGCTCTTGGAGATTTGGTTTTATTTCTCTAAGCTTGGCTCTTCTATAGCCCTGTATATTGATATTTTATTAGATATTCTACGCCCATTTTATATCCTTACGCCTTTTGTCATGAACTTGATTTTACTTAATATGTTTGGAATGACTATTGTACATGGCATGGTATGCCAATGAACTTGCATAACACGACAGTGACCCGTAGTGGTGCACTCCTGACATGACCAACCTGACATGATAGTGGCCCGTCGTGACGCACTCCTGACTTGACATGACCTGATAACTTAGCTTGACTTGTCTTGACACCGTGGGTGGTTCTTTCTTGCTTGCTTGTTAAATCCACTTGTCCAGTCTCGCATCATGTCTAGGATGGGACTCCTGAGTACCACGGTCAGGGGTACCTATTGAAATAAACTAAGGTTAATGATTAGAATAATTCAGAAGTCATGAGAGATTTTCCCCAGTTACAGGCGATCCCGTTATCCCGGCCACAATTGTTGGACTTGTAGCCTGCCGTCGAGTAGGGCACATTTCCAGCCCACTGTCATGTGGGGCACACCTAATAACTCTTGATAATTGCTTAATGAATCCCAGTCGTCTGGATAACCTGGATTAGCTGCAGGGCTTGTGGCTGGTGGAACATCTCATTGCATCTTGATAGTAACTAGGATTGTGACAACCCTAGTTAGTTAATGTAGAAAGCCGTAGGCAATGATTGGCCGTGATTGAATGGATGGAGTCTAGTCCAGTATGGTATTGTCTAGAATTGATTGATTGCAGGATTGTACCAGAATGATTGGAAGATTGTCACCCCAGATTGTTACTTGACCTGATCTCTTATATTCATCTTGCCGATAAATGGTAAGAGAAACCAAGTTCCGTTCAGACGAAGGGTTACAACCCCGGTCCTTGTTTGGTTTACGGGTTGTAACCTAGCTATCTGAATAGTCCCATGGTTATCTCATCGTATATCATCCTGGCATGCTTTTCCATATGTCCTATCTTTTATTGATTCTGTACAAGAATGTCTTTTATATATCACTTACCATGTTTCTTCTTCGTTTTCTCTTCATATATTGTCCCGCTATGTTTTATTTAGCATGATTCTCCAGTTCTTTTATGTCAATGATGCTTCACTTAGTTATTTTCTCTGATTGGGATAAGTGCATTGGTAATGCACAAACCCCAACTGTGTTACTTATTATTTTTCTTACCTGTTGAATGCTAATGATTTGTTGGTTTTAGTCCTTAAGTGAAGCCTCCTTTGTGGCACTTGCTCTTTCTGGGGTCTGACACAGCTGGTTTTGTATGGCCAGATACCGGAGCAGCAGCAAAGGATCTACCTGCTTTCCAGCCCGATGGTGGTCACCAGGCGTAACCAGGGCATCGAGTGGATTTCTTTTGTTCTCCCACTGTAATATTGTAAATTATTCTTTTGAGGCGTTTAGCCGACGAGCAAGTGTTAGCTCGATTGTACTTACTTACCGTCTGCCTACGGGCTGTAACATGATTGACAAGCCCCGGGGGTTGATCATGTATGACTGAACTCTTGCTAGTCCTTACATTTTGTACGACTAGCTTCATGATCATCTGGATATGTAATGTTTGGGACGCCTTACAATTGTATATTTAGTGATCTGATATCTTGTTACTATTATTAGTTGGTTGAGATTGAGACAATAGGCTATTTTATGACCTTAAGAGACCGATGGATTGTAGTGAAACCCTCACATATCTAGATAGCCGTGACCGTATGGTGAGATGGATTCTATTTCATTATACGTAGCTGGCTATGTCCGCCCCCGCTCTCCAGTATTCTGGTTCTGGGGCGTGACAGGATTGTACCGATATACAGCAGGGTCTCTCCGGTGGTCTCACATCTCATATATGCGGATGATCTATTGGTATTGATGAGGCCTTCCATGCGAGGGATGAGGGAGCTTGCGGTAGTGATGGAGGAGTTCGGACAGCTATCGGGTCTTCGGCTGAATAGGGACAAGAGCAAAGTTTACTTCAACAATTCTTGCACTTTGAAGGAGGAACGGGCCCTGGAGCTTGGGGTGGAAAAGGGTGACCTCCCGGTGAAATATCTGGGGGTGCCCCTTTCTGTCAACTATGTGAAGGACCGAGAATGTCAGAGTCTGGTGGACTTTGCGCAGAGGAGGGTAGAGGGCTGGCAGGCGGCTGGCCTATCTTTTGGAGGGCGTATTGAGCTGGTACGATCGGTTATATCTGCTATTGTTTTGTTCTTGCTCCAATCTATTAAGGTTCCTTTGGCTACTATCAGAAAGATTGAGGGCATATGTGCCAAGTTCATATGGCATGGGGGGATTCATACCATCTCTTGGGAGCAGCTCTGTCGTCCGAGGAAGGAGGGAGGTGTGGGTCTGCGTTCTCTAGTATCGGTTAGGGAGGCGGCGGGGATCAAGCTGGCATGGAGGTTCCTTCAGGGCGGTTCTCTCTGGTCGGCTTGGATGGCTAGTCGTTATCTACGGGGTAGGAACTTCTGGGTATGTGAAATTGACAACAACTTCTCTGTGTCTTTCAAACATATCCTGCGGAACCGTACTGTACTTCGGACGGCTATTCGGAGGAAGATGAGGGAGGGAGGGGAGACGGACCTTTGGCTTGATCCGTGGATTTCAGGTCAGTCTCTTCTGGAGATTCTGGGTCCCCAGACGGACGGTGTGGCGTACAGAGGTCTGACTTGTAGGCACATCATCAGTGGTGGGGTCTGGAGGCCAGAGGAGTATCGGTTCACTGCTCAGTTAGGAGAGGAGATCAGGCAGGTGCAGATCACTCCTACGGTACTGTCTGATGTCTGGGTTTGGGCCCCTCCCGGCCACTCGGAGGGTGCGGGGGAGTTCAGATTTCGCAGCTGCTACGATCTTGTTCGCCCCCACTTCGATGATATCGAGGAGTACGACTTTGTCTGGGGGAAGGGGCTTGCCAGGAAGATGCAACTGTCTGCTTATAAACTGGTGTTGGGCCGATTGCTCACTAGGGACCGACTGCTTCGGTTCGGGGTCCCTGTCCCTGACCCTAAGTGTGTTTTGTGTGAGACAGAGAATGAATCTATTGGGCATCTGTTCTTTCAGTGCCATGTGGCGTGGAGCATCTGGGCAGAGCAGAGCCGGAGACACTTGGGAGGGGTTGGAAGGGAGCGTGACTTCAGAGAAATCCTTAAGTGGATTGGTGATTGCAGGGGCCAGGAGCAGAGCTGGGCCAGACGTGCTAGATTGAGGCTTGCTGCATCTGTGTGGCATGTCTGGAGGGAGAGGAACCGGCGCATTTATGAGGGACTGTCCACCCCACCAGTTGGGATCCTTCATAACATTGAGTCGGATGTACTAGTTATGTCCCCCTGAGTTGGGACTGTACCTTTTTGTTGTAACCTTATTGCGATGTTAGTGGAATAAAATTTACCCTTTTTCCAAAAAAAAAAAAAAAAAAAAAAAAAAATATATATATATATATATATATATATATATATATATATATATATATATATATTATTATGTATATATATATATATATATATATATATATAGATAAAAACTTAATACATATATATATATATATATATATAATTTATTATTAAGCTTTTATAATTGTTATATCTAATACATATTAATATAAAAACTTAATAATAAATTATTATTATCTATATTTATCTATACTAATATATTTATTTTTATATATAATTTTATCTATAACAAATTAATATAATAATAAAATAATATAGATAATAATAAACTAATATATACAAATAAATATACACATTAATTTGAATATTCTCTAGATTTTGTATATATTTATTTGTATATTAGCTAATATGGATAATTTGTATATTAATATTTATATAGATAATAACAATTTTATATATTTATATTAATTTATTATTATGTACATTAACTAATATGGATAATAACAAAATCTATTAGTTAATATACAAATTAATTTGTATATATTATTTTGAATAAATTAATTTATATAATTATTTGTATTGTATATATTTATTTGTTATTATTTATATTTTCTACTTATTTATATATATCAATATATTTACTTGCATACTAATATATTATTAGTGTATATATATTTTGATTTTCTAGATTAATTTACTGCAATATATATATATATATATATATATATATATATATATATATATATATATATGTTAACTAATATATTAATTTGTTATTTTCTATAATAAGTTGTTATTAGCTTGAATATTAGTTTGTCATTATCTATACTAATATTTTTATTTGTATATATTAATTTTTCATTAATAAAAATATATAAATTAATTTGTATATAAATAAATAAATATTTATTTTTGTATATTAATTTGTATATTACTAATATGTATAATAATAAAATCTATCAGTTGATATAAAATTAACATGTACAAATCATGGTTTAAAGTATCGGCCGATACCGATCCGATACGGCTGATACCGATACGGTTTCGCATATCCCGATCCGATACCAACCGATACCCGATACTGACCAATACCGACATTGACGATCTCTTTTCCGGTCAATTCGGAAAGAAAATTAAACAAAAAAGACAAATCAGCAAGGGTTTAAAGCATAATAAGGTTGTAAAAGCATGTAAAAGAAGAAAATCAAACTATTGTATGTAAACCAATCGGTAAGGGTGACTACTATTTCATTTAATTTCAAAACTACTAAGAAATAACACTGAAAATATTTAAAATTATGCCTAAATGTATAAAATATATGTTTTTAAGTGTAAATAATTTATTAATAATTATTTGTTTTTCGATACCAAAAAATCCGATACTCCGATCCGAAACTGCCGATGCTACCGATATCTCCTATACCAATACTCATAGGAATATTCCGATACCGATTCCGATACCGATACTGTGAACCTTGGTACAAATAAATATATTAACTAGTATTTTTTTATTATCCATAGTATAGATAATAATAAATTAACTAATAGATTAGACTAAATTAAAAGATTAAACCAAATCAAAACTAAAAGATAAACCAAACCAAATTAAAACAAACCAAACTAAACTAAATAAAACCAAACCAAAAAAATCACAAAAAAAACACAAATACTCTATTTTCGCAGACCGTCTGGCGGAAAGTTTTCCTATTCCAATTTTTTCAAACTTCCTTTTTTAGCCAATTTTGTTAAAAAAATTATCGTTGAACCAAATTTTCTGTTATATTATTCAACAGCTTATGTCAATGTTTTGCCGATTCATCCAGGTTGAGTACAAAGAATAAGCTCACAGTTCCTAAAATTACTCAACTAAGTTAAAACTCAAAACAACATACATGAGATTCGCTCCTTGTAAAGATGCAGCAACTAAAGTAGGAATGTCAGTCGTACATTAGAAATCACAAAAATGAGAAAACATATTATTTTACTTCCAACTAGAAGTTGTGTGTGTGCGCGCACGCATTAAGATAGTTGGGACCTAGGACGTCCACTGCACTGTACCTTTCTCATAGGTATAAAGAGAATTTACCTCAATAGGATGTGACTCGGCGAGCGCATCCAACCTAAGGCCCAACGTAAAATCATCAAGAAACTGTGTCCATATTTTCCATTCTGGAAATAAGGAATCTACAGCCAAATAACTAACCTGTAGATATATATATATAAATTAGAGCCTATTAGAATACAGTAAAAAATTCCACTAGAAAACAGAAAAACCATCTGAATTACCCATGTGGCAAAGCCTTCATTAAGCCATAGATGTGTCCACCACTCCATTGTCACAAGATTGCCAAACCACTGGTGTGCCAATTCATGCGCTACAACAACTGCAACCTGAAAACAGCATTTCAGACTAATCGAGATTTGGCACATAGAATAGTCATCATAACACAACCAAACTGAACTATAGTTGATATATGGGGCTAAGCATCTCCGAGTACTAAGCATTACACAAAAGCCTCTAACTAAAGGAACACTAGATTTTTTTTTTTTTACGTAATACATGTGATCAAATCCAATCAGTAGAGAACATAAAGATCACCCTTTGTTTATTTGCAGCTGCTGAATGGTGCTCATCATAGAGTAAAGCTGTTTCTCGGTATGTGACCAGACCATAATTCTCCATAGCCCCAGCAGCAAAATCAGGAATAGCAATCATATCCAATTTGGGAAGCGAGTAAGGCACGGCAAAGTACCTCAAGGGAGAACAAAAAAATGGTTATACGTGACATTCACGGCTGGCACTCACGTAACTAAAAGCTATGCAATATACAGAGAGTAACCAACATTTGAACATTACTCAGTCCGTAAATAAGGTCTACGGAGGATTCAAATTGCGTTCATCAGAGATGCCTCAACAGAAAGCAATGTGGAGCGAAGCATAGTTAAGCAGATAAGAGAAAATAAATAAATGAACAAATATTACTTTTTGTACACATCCAGTGTCTTCACAGCAACATCTAAAGCAAATGTTCCTTGGCTGGTCTTACCAACCTGACAGTAAACACGAACTTTGGTCCCTGGAAAAAACAAGATACAAAACACAGAATTGATACCCCACAATAAGAAAGAAGATGCAATAGGGTGACAGGAAATTATACCGTCGGGTGAAAATGCTTCTACATAATCAAATAAACCAACAACAACTGCTACCAAGTAAGTTGACATAATTGGCGATTCTTGGAAAGTGACAGTCTTAACAAATCCATCAAGCTTCTCTTCCACAACCGGCATATTTGACAATGCTACTAGCTCAGAGGGTACATCCAGTGTCATCTTAAATGTAGCCTGAACATTGAGTGTTATCATCAGGAAATGTGTAAACCATCAGATGTTGTTCTGATAACATACAGATCCACCTTATGTGGCAACATGTAACAAGAAATTTCATGCTTGTGTACTTGAGCAAATATATCCTTAAGATATTTAGTAGAACAATTGCAACACAACCACATAAATCAAAGTAATAATATGGAATGCTACTTGAATATTAGCCTCGAAAAAGATCAAAGGTGCAATGTTGATGTTGTTGTACCAATACAGGGAATCAGTAATTGCATCACGCCGCTTAGAAGACCAGTCAGACAATGGCATGTATGACCAATAATATATATAACTAAATGCAACAGTACTTTTGTAAAAAAAAATGCAATTTTGCGATACAACCATATATAAATCAGACTAATAAAATGGAATGCTACTTGAAAATTAGCCTCGACATCGATCAAAAGTGCTATGTTGACATTCCAGTGCCAACACAGGGAACCAGTAATTGCATCTCTCCGCTTAGAAGACCAATCAGACAATGGCATGTGATGACCAATAATATATATATATAAATAAATTCCATAATTCATTATATACTATGCACATGTTTTTGGAGTGAATCATTGTACATAAGTGAATTGTATAACTTTCCACACTATCATATATATGTTTGATATGGTCAACTAACTTATTCAACCAAATCCTAAGGACTAGGAAAATCCCGATGAGCGGAGAACTAGTATTGTATTGCCTATTTATAAAAACAAGTGAGATATACAGAGTTGTACTCATTGTTAAGGAATCAAGCCCATGAGCAAACCATTAAACTCTAGGAGAGAGTAATTAAGCAACCCTTAAGAATGGAAACAAGAATTTTAGAGGATCAATTTGGTTTTATGCTAAAGAGATCTATTATGGGAGCAATTTACTTACTAAGAAGATTAATAGAATTTTTTTGGGGAGAAGAAGAGGCAGCTAGTACATATGATGTTTATTGATCGAGAGAAGGCGAAGATAGAGAACCTAGAAAGATAACATGGTGGGCGTTTGAGAAG
Source organism: Iris pallida (assembly GCA_029216955.1). Classification (NCBI taxonomy): domain Eukaryota; kingdom Viridiplantae; phylum Streptophyta; class Magnoliopsida; order Asparagales; family Iridaceae; genus Iris; species Iris pallida. The sequence continues at coordinate 5,799,363 of JANAVB010006798.1, read as the reverse complement.
AAAAAAGGTCTCTAATAGCTATATTAAGATTGTAAATGATATGTATGATGAAGTTACGACTACAGTATAGACCATTGAAGGAGATACAACATCATTTCCCATCATGGCATCATCCTTGGTTTACTTTGGAATCAAAATGTCTTAAAATTAGAAGGAAAAAAAAACAGAGTATATGAAAGGACTTCAACCAAAAGACAAAAAGAGAGAGTACATATAGATAGAGAAGAGATACCTAGGAGTGATAATTTACCGTATTTATGATCAACCATTCATCATGACAAAGAGATTGAGAAAAATGATTATGCATAGAATTAAAACGGGATGGTCGAAATGGAAGATGTAGGGCTAACAGAAGATTCCATTTAGAGAACTTTGTGATCATAAGATACCTTCGAAGTAGAAAGCAAAACCCAAGACAACTATAAAACCGGCCATGTTTTCTGGATCAGAGTATTTGGCGGTTAAGAAACATGACCAAAGTATTAATGTACTTGAAATGAGAACGCTAAAATAGATGAGTGGCAATATATTACAAGATAAGATTAAAAAAAATATGTGAAAAGTTAGAGGTGACGCTCAATTGAGAACAAGATAAGAAAATATTGTTCTTTGGTGGTTTGGACATGTGTAACATAGACCAATAGATGTTTCGCTAAGGAGCAATAAGATAGTAGTTACAAAAACAGCTAAGATTATAGGTAGGCCTAAACGAACATACATTGATTGTTTTTATAAAGTTTACAAAGTACATGGCCCCTAGCAAAGCTAAATGGAAGAAAAGGATCCAAAGTGTCGACCATAAAATTTTGGCATAAAGTCTTCGTTGTTGTTGGTGGTGGTGTTGGTTTACACCAAGAATCAACATTAAGTTTATGAGTATTAGAGCTAGTTATGGATAAAATTACTAGGAATATTTTGTGTGAAGTTTCAAAGTTTAATGTTGTTGATAATACTAACATACTGTACTACTGGATTAGACTAATGAAGCGTTACACACAAAATAGAATTGTGGTAAGAAAATTTATAAGTATAGGATTTTAAAATTAGTGGAACAAAATAGAGTATATGATATGTAACTTCAACCAAATGACAAAGAGAAATAAGGGAGTGTAGCTTCGATAATTTTTTTTAATATTTAGAATAATTTCATTCATCAGAATGTAGAGATTGAGAATGGTGTTATAGTGGAGACATTGAGAAGGTTGTTCATAGAATTAAAAAAGGATGGTCGAATAGAAGAGTGCTCCTGAATTGCTTTGTGATCGTAAAATACTGTTAAAGTTGAAAGTGAAGTTCTACAAGACAACTATGCACCAGCCATGTTTTACATATTTGAGTGTTAGACAATTAAAAGACAATATGTTAAGAAAATAAGTATGGTTGAAATGAAAATGCTAAGATGGATGAGTTTTAAATACATTGAAAATGTAGAATAAGAAATTAGTGTATTTATGGAAACTTGTAGACAGCACCAGGTGATAATAAGATGAGATAGATCATCTAAGGTGGTTTGGACATGTTCAATATAGAACTATAGATGCACTTGTAAGGAGTGATAGAGAATATTAATCAAAGTGGTAAGATCTAGAGGTAAGCCTAAACGAACTTGGATTGACTATATGATGTGGTTAACGTCACAGCACACGACACTTACAACGTTATATGTTGGAAAAGAATTCAAGTAGCCAACTCCAAAAATTAGAATAAGAGATTTGTTGTTGTTGTTGTTGTCTTTCTCCCTATTTCTTTTTTTCGGAAATGTAATTGTATTACAAGCTACGCCTCGGACAAAGCCTGCGACTTATAACATCCTCTTTATCCGGTCTAGCTGCATCTCATAGTAGTCAAAGGCGCGTCTCGCAGCAAGGCGCAACATATGCGCCTCGCACCTCACTAGACGAGATGTCTTTCTCCGGACGTACCCAAGACATGCCTTAAGTGTGCCTTTCAGCAATGTGCAACAAAGAAAATGTGCGCCTTGTGTTTTCTGTTTTTTTAGAAAGAAAAAAATTGAGGCAGAGAGATAGCCCTTACCTCATACAAGTGGGAGGAAAGTAGCCATTTCTGCGGTTGTCGAAGTTGGCTACAATTGAACTTGAAAAACTAAAATTCACTAAAAGTGTGGTAGGGAGAATACAAATTCTTGTTAGTTCTATCGAGTGTTATTGTTGCTTTGCTAGTTCACTTGGTTATGTTTTGACATATTTTTATTAGTTTTAATATGTTATTTGGTTTTATTTCTTACATTACTAACTTATTTATTTATGTATGTATATTTTATTTTATTTTTATTTTGTGCTTCGCTTCGCTCGGGCGCGCCTTACGTGCGCCTTGCGCCTCGGACAATATGGACCATTTGCTCCTCGAGTGCGCCTTGCACCTTTGACTATTGCTGCATCTTAATCTTTGCATGCCGATCCTTAAATGTTTGTGTGTGATGCATCCTTCCTCAATACGCCGTCAATCTCGTGGATTTCTATTGCACACTCTACTCAGACTAACCTTCGGTACCACGATCTTCTTGCTAGGGTAGACCGCTCCCCCAAGTACGGCTCTCAATCAGCCGCTACTTGAATATCTTAATTCATCCCTCCATCAATATTTAAGGACATAACACGTCAGAGGATCCGAACCTCCGGCCATATATATATATATATATATATATATATATATATATATATATATATAGAGAGAGAGAGAGAGAGAGAGAGAGAGAACTAAAACCTCAAGGTTAGTCGAAAATTTTATATATATATATATATATATATATATATATATATATATATATATATATATATATAGAGAGAGAGAGAGAGAGAGAGGGCTAAAACCTCAAGATTAGTCGAAAATGATCACATGCACATCTAAGTGTATCTCCCGCAACAACTCTAGCAAATGAGCCTATATGGAGCACAAATCAAATTACCTAGTGCTTAAGACTGCCAATGCACCTAAGCGAACAATCACAAATTTTGTTGCTTCCCTGAGAGTCAATTGATTATCTTACCCCTAGTCTTTTCCCATAGATACTCATATATGGAGCACAAATCAACATCAAGAAACCTCCACGTATCATATGAAGCACAAATCAACATCGAGAAAGCTCCACGTAAGTATAAGCAAATTCCTCAGAACTAGCTATTCATTGGACTCAATCTTCTATGCATTAATGTTACGTAGACGTGAAGGCTATGAGCAAGGGTCTAACTATGAAACTTGTTAGTTGGTAGGTTATGCTCCTGCATAGACTCCGTATCAATATCGTGTATGTATCATATGACATAGGAGACTACAAACCAACAGTTATATTTCATCCGCGACTCCCAAGTTTTTTAACGCTGCACGAGACAGTAAAGTCATGAAAGGCCTAGGCGGGCCTAAAGACGGTGAGGCATGGGCCTCAAGAGTACTAGTTTGGGATGTGTAGTAGGTAAATAGAAACATATAGTTATTAAAACTTTTGATGTCTCAAGTCATTATCAACTCTTACTCTGAGTGAGAAAATATGTAAGTTTAACTAGACATACCAAGCTTGTTATCATCTATCCATATTGTGTCCTTACCTGTATTTGTGCAACATAGTTGGTAACTGATAGTCAACCTGTCAACTCATGCATGCAAGAAGTAACTAATAGCATGTTACATGTTCCCTTCCGTCTGTCCTCTACAAGTTCCTTTGCCTCACTATTTGTTACAAGATTAGGATTGCGACCATAGGAAATTCTTACAATAAACCAAGAAAATTCTGCTAACTCATCGCACTACAGAGGGAGGTTGTATGTGTGGGCTTTTTGGCAATACCTTCTGGATTCCCATTCATGCACTTAGATACAAAGAAACCCACAAAAGCAGGTTTATCTTTCCTACGGAAAGGGCATTAAATTTACACTGGCTCTAATAAAATGTGCAACTATCTAGATTACTTCTCTTTAAGGAAACATAACTCTACATTGGGTGCTGACTAATAAAAGTATTTTCTCAGTTCTTCCTCTTACATTTGATGCTTGCATTTCTATATCACCAGTTTCGTGATTCCTCCAGCCTATACTAACTTTATGCACTTGAAATACATGTGATAAATCCTCCTAGCCAATGCAATGTGCTTGATCTAAAATCCAATTTCTCATTGTAACAAGTTTCCAGATTTTGATATGGTTAAAAATTAACTCTTCAATGTCAGTTACAAAATCTAGTTGCACGCATTATGCGGTTCACTGGATGATTGTATGTCAATATTTACTTTAAGTAACTCATATAGATTAAACAAATCTGTACAAGTTGTAGCATAAAAGTAAGTCACGACAAGCAGACATCATCGTAAAAGATTACAATCTTTCTAAAGAGGAAAGCATAAGAGCACAACCTTGAACGCAGGTTCGTCCCAGCAAGGAAAACATCGTCTAGCATCCGTAGGCTCAAACTGGGTAACTGCCATGTTCTTCTTCTCACCATTGTGCTCATATGTACTACATAATAACAATATCAAAAGAAACAAATGGATGTAGAAAGTAATCAACAAAACTCCAATTAAAGTACCTTCTGTAGAATCCCTTCATTTGGTCATTCAGAATCCCTTCAAAACTAATTTCCAAAATCCCCACACCATGAGGAAGAACCTCATCGAATTGTACCACCAGGATTTCATCAACTTCAACAACAGTGATATCCAAAGGATGGAGTTCCTAACAAAATCTCATAAGCATTATGATATAAAATGACATGAAAAGGTAAATTTAGGGGCGTAGAAAAAAAAAAATCAGATTGTAACCGTGCATCTAAATTCAAGAAATTTGAATTCCATTCTGAAAAACAGATATAAATATGTACTTCAAAACCGGAAATCGGAATACTATCATATTAGGACCTTAAATTTATAATAGTAGGCCGAACTTAGTTTTTTTTTAATTATCAGCTTTATTGATCCATATTCATATCAGCTCCAACCAACTATGGACACTGATTTCAGCTATTTTACCATTTTTTGGCATCCCTCACGAGAAAATACATATAAATATGGTAATAGCTATTATCTATATTTGCTCCATTTACACCCTTAGCTAAATTGCAATATTAAAACTCCAGCCTGAACCAATAATTGCACATACATAAGTTTTGAAGTAGAGTTGTAACAAGTGCAGCTGCAACAAGAAAACATTTTCCATTCCTGCAGGTGAAAATTGCACCCACAAGTGGATATGTAACTAGGCTTCCCTTGCTGCAATTGTACCGCAACCAACTCATCGGCAAAAGCCGCAGCAGTTGGAGAGCAAAAAAAAGTATGACAGACCAGTATGTGACACGTAAGCACATAGCACTATTAGTCTGACATGTTGGTTACAATATCTCCATTTGAAAATAATCAAATATTTGGGCTGCAATTACTGTATTTGGAGGTGTAGACAACCAAACATGTCATATGCACCTTCACTTGTAGCAAGTGAAGGTGCAAACAACACAAAAAAAAAAGGATTCAGTCGAAACTATGACAGAATATATTCACTTAATATAATATGGATATTTCTTCCTTCTTTTGTGATTAAAATATTTCTCAGTAATACAACCCCAACTAACTCTCATTTAAACAGTATTATTAGTGATTTCGTTAAGTTTGTTAATGACTATTTTGGACTTTGGAGATATGGGTATATACGTGCAATTGGATGGAAGTTTAAGTTGTTTATCCCCAACCACTTTTGTCATTTTACTTATTAGAATAACTTATGAAAGAAAAAGTTTTAGCTGGCATTGGCACGCGAGTATGGAACCATACATGTGTGTCCATGACAAAACTGGAATTTGTTTAAGATTAGCCACCCTTCACTAGAATAACTCTCTTTTTTCTCAAAGCTGGAAATGGAACTATCATGATTTTAAATTCAATGAGATCCCAACTGCCATCTTACTTCTATACAAGTCATTTGCAGCTATTCAGAGCCAGGAATATCCAATTAAAGAAACACAGTGCCCCTCCATTATAGTGCCTTTTCTCTCTCCTCTAATTCTTTTCATTTGTTTCAACTTATTAACTGATATAAATTACTAAAGGACAAAATAAGCTGGCTGACAAACAATAAGCATCTTCTTATACCTACTGAATGCTTGGAACATAAAATGTATATCACAATCCAGATAATTTAATTGAAAGACGGTAACTTGTAAGTAACCATCTTAGCCGAACAAATAGTAAAAGATTTCGATTTATATGTACCTTTTTATATACACAGGAGCAGAAAAGCTATATCCTAGGAAACACGGGCACTAGTCGGATGGTGTTGGGTATGTATCAGACATGTATTGAACACACTGCAGAACACAGTATGCCATATCAAAATAGGTGATGTATCTGTGTCGCTATGTCATATTCATGTCCCTGCGACGTAGGCTATATCCTATACTAATTTACATGTGATCACTTTCCGGTTCAGGATTGTACTATTTGTGGCCTGCCATGGAGAAAAACAGCAGCTTTTCAAAAAGATAAGCAGAAGCTGTACCGAACCCATCCTAACGCTGGGTTTGGGATTGCTTACCATGGCTGCTTCTGCTTATTTCTCTGCAAAGTAGTCCCCAAATCTGTTTTGTAACAGCAACCTAGCAAAAGTTAAATTTCGGGGCAGCTTTTGAAAGCACGTGGGATGCTGCTTTCAAAAGGTGCTAACACTGGTGCTTAGCAGCAACAATCCAAACCAGACCATACTTCAAACATCATGTATCATGATGAAATTCCACTAAAGGTGCTTACTTTACCATATGAATATGTTGGGGTTTATTGAAATTGTTATCTAGAAAGCGGTCCCACATCCATGTGACAAACCCAAAGTGTGTATTTCACTATAAGATTTTTCCTTTATTGACTTGTACACATGGGGTGTTGTAGCACATGTAGTTGGTATGGTAGGATGTTTTACTAGAGGGCAAGTTCCAAATCCTCTCAGAAACATTTGTTTTTGTCACTCATTTTCTTGAGATATTTTTAGAGGAGAAAGGTCCCATAGGGGCACCAGCGACTCCGACTCAGACTCGGACAAAGGGCGCAAACTGGTGCTTTGATCAAGGTTCGAAGTATCGGTATCGAAATTGGTATCGGACCATTCCTATTAGTATCGGAATCGGCGGTATCGGTAGTATCGGAGGTTTCGGATCGGAGTATCGGATTTTTTGGTATCGGAAAGCAAATAATTACTAATAAATTATTAACATTTTAGAAAATATATTTTATACATTTAGGCGCAATTTTAATATTTTCAGTGTTGTTTCTTAGTAGTTTTGAAATTGAATGAAATAGTAGTCATCCTTACTGATTAATTTACATATGATAGATAAGTTCTTTTACATGTTTTTATAACTTTTCTATGGTTTTACACATTTGTTGATTGGTTTTTTTTTGTTCAATTTTCTTTGTCGATTTGACCGAAAAAGAGACCCCCAATGTCAGCATCGGTCGATATCGGCCTGTATCGGGTGTTAGATCGTGACATGCCAAACCGTATCGGTACCGGCCGTATCGGTACCGGCCGTATCGGATCGGTATCAGCCGATACTGCGAACTATGGCTTTGATGGCGCACTTCGCACGTACGCATCGGACGTGTCATCCAGTCGGTCCCGCACGGGTCAGCGTGGTTCTACGCGGTTCAGCAGAGTGTTAGGTTCCGCATTAATGATGCTCACGTGGAAGCTCCAGTTCTGTGCAGCCTGGATACACACAAAAATTGAAGTTGCACATGACTGTGCACGTAGAAACTGCAATTCTGCATGGCCAGTGTGCACACGAAAATTATAGTTCCGCTTGACTAGGGCTCACACGAAAATTGCATTTCCTTGTGACATGTGCTCACCCGAAAGCAGGATTTTTGTGCAGTTGTTTCAGTAGGTTTCAGTGTGGCATTTTAGCTTTGTAACTGTCCAGTTCGTAGGAATTACCATTGTAACCGTCCACTTAATGAAGAGTTATTCTCTTATTTCCCGCCCACTACCTTAATGGGACTTTATGGCTGCTAAGGACTTGTCTTCCTATATATACTCTCGATTTATTAGTCTTGAGTAGAGGACTAGAGTGTGCATACTACGTGAGGAGAGTTAGCAACAGCAGGTTGAAGCAACAAAGTATTGTCCGATGCTAATTCCTTTTCGAAGGTAACAAAGGAACGTTCAAAAGGTTCAACTATGTGAACTTGTTGGTTCCTGGAAGCAGATCGACGGAAGAGATCGAATCTCTCTTTGAGCAATGGTAATTGCCATCACCCCAATAAGCTTCTTCTATTTTGTTTCATGTTGTAGCAACTTGGTTGCGGTGTTGTTTTTATCATTTATGTTCCTAGGAAGTCAAATTGTAATGCTAGTTGTTGTAATCTTCAAGTTGTACGTCATTTGTACAATTTTCTGTAACTGGAAGCTACAACAATATCAAAGCAAGATCCGAACAACACAAATGGAAAACTAGTGTGAGCTTTCAAAAACTTAAGAAGTTCGATGGAGAGCACCACAACACATGGAAAATGAAGATTAGCTTGAATGTACAACTCCTCAACGTGGATTACGTTCTGACAGAATCAAAACCTGTAATTCCGTATAGTAACGACGTTCAAGTCCTTGCCGACGTGATTACTATACAACAGAAATGGAGGAGAGAAAACAACCTCTGCAAGTTGTTGATTCTCAACTCCATGGATACTCTATGGTAGAATCCTAAAAAAAGGAGTTTGCAAGGGATGTCTGGGAGTCTCTATAAAACAATACAAGGACTAGAAGAAGATGTCAAATATTCATCTATCAACAAGTTCCTGAAAATGGAGTTTGAAGACGATAAGACATGTTGCCACAAGTGAAGGAACTACTAAAGTTGCAGTAAAATCTTAAGGAGAGTATGCCTCAAGGAGACAAGTTCATGGCTGGATCTATCATCTCAAGGCTTCCTACTAGCTGAGATTGGTTATAAACCGACATATGCCGTAAGAAGACGAAGATATTACTTGATGACCTTCTACGCTTCATTCGTATTGAGGACAAAGCTAGAAGTAAAATCAACGTGGACTCACTGTCCAAGCAATTTGCTAAGGCTAATATGGTGCTGACTGGGATTACAAGGGGAAGCAAAAGGCTTTCTATAATAACAAAGGAAAGAAGGACTCCAACCATCTGAGGTGACATCAACTTCTTTCAAGCCCAGACCTAGCAACGGTGGAACTTGTTTCAATTGTAGCAAGAAATGTCACTTCAAGAAGGACTGCAAGTCCGTCGAAGTCGAAGCCGAAGCTGAAAGAACAAGGTGAGTTTAACCCGGTTGTTATAATCGCACAAGTTCGCTCATCTGGCGTGGACACAGACTGATGGGTGGATAAGGATGCATCTCGTCACGTATTCCAATAAGATATTTTTCATCACGTATGAACCTACATCTGAGAATGTTTCAATGACGAACAAATCTCAAGCTAAAGTTCTAGGAATCGGGTCGGTGATAATGAAACTAACTTCGAAAAAGTCACTTACTTTGGAGAATGAAACATATTCTTGTAATTTCCAAGAACCTAATTTCTGGAAGTCTACTGTACAACCTAGGCCTAAGGATGGACATCAATACATTCCAGATGGTGATGTCGTATAAAGGATCATACTTCGGAAAAGATTTTTGTACCGAATGAATGTTCAAATAACAAGTTGTAACTTATGCTGAATGTATTAATGAAGTATTTGTTTCTGGCTATTCTCTTAAGTTGTAGCACAAAAGACTAGAACATATTCATTGTAAAAGAATTAATAAGATGTCTAGTCTAAGCCTTATCTCCAAACGTGGGGGTAATGATAGAGAGAAATGCGAAGTCTGCACGCAACTAAAATTGTAAGAAAGTCATTCAAGCTAGTGAACCAAAGTACAGATCTTCTGGAGTTGGTGCACTCAGATATCTTTGACTTCAAGTACTCCTCTACAAAAGTCGGGATAAAGTATTTCACTACCTTCATCGACAATTATTTGAGGTACGCTTTTGTCTATCTTCTAAAATCGAAAGATAAAGCATTCAAGAAGTTCAGACTTCAAGGCAGAAGTTGAACGACATACAAGACAATAACTCAAGGGACTCTGAAGCGATCGAGGTAGAAAATATCGTTCGCTTGAATTCACATCGTTCTGCAAAGAATATGAAATTGTCAATGAAACGACTGCTCTGTATTCTTCTCAATCTAAAGGAATAGCAGAAAGGAAAAATCATACGCTGACAGAGATTATGAACTCAATGTTGTTAACAACTGGTCTTCCAAACTGCTTCTGGAGAGAAGCTGCACCAAGGTTGTAAAAGGCGTTAGGCGGGCGGTCACCCACCGCCTAGCGCCTAGGCCGCCTAAGCCGCCTTCTAATATTAGACGGTCCCGCATATAAAAAAAAGTAGAAATTAAAAATATGCTCAAGTGAAATTATACCCCAAATTCAAAATCTCTCATAACAACTAAACATAGTCAAATTAATAGTAGAAGACTACAAGTTCAAACATAATTCAAATAGTTAACACTAACAAAATATAGCAATAACAATACGAAATAACAATAATCTCCTCCCTTTATATTAAACAAATTACAAAAATTTAGTGTTTCACTACTAACTGTGTTCAATATATTTACAGTACTGTGTCGACATAACAGTGAAAATGTGGTCTGTCTGTTTTACTATTTTTTTAATATTTTTGTTATTTACTGTTTTTAAAATATTTTTGTTTCTGAACAGTAATTCAGTGAAGAAGAAAAAAGAAAGAAAAAAAAAAAGTAAAGCCGCTCCTTCTACTGTGAAGAAAAAGAAAGAAAAAAGAGAGAAAGAAAAGAACATTGAAAAAGAAGAAGACTAAGATCAGCAGAAGGAAAGGAAGAAGAAGAATGAAAAGCAAAAGAAGAAGACTAAGAAGTAGAAGAAGAAGAAGACTTACCTCCGATGCCGCTACTTCTTCTTCTCATGTTGGTTGCTGTTGCCACTCCTTCTGCTGCAGCTGCTCTTCTTTTAGTGGGACTTTAGGTATGTAAATGGGTTTCGGATCGGGTCGGATTAATGGGTCACGGCACTAGGGCACCGAGACCGTCCAACCTAGGGGAAAAGTGAGAGTCGTGCTTCGACGCGAGACATTGCGGGACCTACAGTTGGGATCATAACTCAGACTTAGAGGGAGCATCTCAATGGCCATTGGCAAGTCCTTCATGGTGTCAATAAACTAATGACCTTCATATAGATAGGTGCTGGTGGGCTGATTTTATGTCTAGCACAGGAACACAGATCATGTCACCCTTATAGTGAAATGATATCTTTAACATAAAGGGATGGATGGTAAGTATTCACCTTGCATCAATACAAGGATGAGTGTGTCGATGTAGATAAGAAGTCGTTGCGACGCGACACGGTTATGATGTTTTTCTATTCTACGTATGCTATCAAGTATAACATGTTTACCATGGGTACATGCTTTCATGCTTTCATAATGTGCCATAAAACTGATCCTAAGGCAAAATAGAAAGATCACCAAGTAAACTACATGCTTCACATAATTACTTATCGTCGGTTTAGGCGAGTGGATTTTCCATTCACCAGTACAAGATGTGTACTGATATCCAACCCTCCAGATACTGAAGCGATTTGGACGTGTTGAGGCGTCGGAGCTCGGACTTACAACATGAAGATGCAGCCAGGATACAGAAGACATGATGTATGGAACGTCGAGATTCTTTGTGAGCTAGAGAGATCATGAATGTCGTAAGCCAAATTGGCATATTCATTGGGGTTATTAAGAGCCTTTGTATTACACTGCCAAAGAGAATTGTTTCGTATACTATGTGTAACGTCAATATGACTCTGCTTTGTTTTACTGCGAATGTTGCTAATTTAAGATAACCATAACGGTTTAATCATCCTGCCTTGTACGAGTGCAACTCCAGACTCGTACAGTATCGTGTCCTAGCGAGGACGATCGATTCGGCAGAAATTGATGCGAGGACGAACGATTTCGCGAGTCAGGACGTGACATTTTCTACTCCTTCATGCAAACGAATTCTCGTTGTCTCGCAACGTCCTTTGATTGATGATGTCCGATAGAATTTAACTGATAAATGTTAGCCATATACATGTTGTAACACAAAGAAATGAATTAATGTATGATGTAACTGTTAAGTGTATCTATGCACGGAACAAGTGTAACTATGTGCTTCATATGAGAGGCGGACAGTTGTGGTGTGATGCCACATAACTGTTGGATGTGGTGTGGTACCACGGGATATCGAAATTTTTTGGGCCTAGGGTCGTAAATCGGCACAAATACTTAATCGAGAGAATGAACTGTCGTACAAGTAGATATTTATATTGCTTAGTTCAGTCTATGTTTCCATACTTAGGTTTTACAGTTAAATTACTCACACATTTGCATGATCATGGACAACTTGTGCACAAGGTATGGCTTTCCTCAAAATGGATACGTATCCGAGACACTGGAACTGAATCGACCTAGGAAGAAATTATGTGGAACGTGCTTCACGCACGAGATATTGCAGGACCTTCAGTAGGGCTTGCAATGCGGACTGGAAGGACGTGACGTAATACCACATAATAGTCCTTCATGGTGTCGGATTCACCATGACCTCATATAGATAGGGCGCATGCTAATGTATTGTCTTCTCCAGGGACGGTAAGTATCTATTTATGTTTTATGCAGGGACAGGTACATCGGCCGTGGTAAGAAATTACTAAATCACTATTAAGTGGTATAAATATAAGTTTACTATATTCACTTAAGGTAACGAATATGAATTGTAAATCAACATAGTTCTGAATAGCAAGATCACTTTAAATACATGTTTTATTTAATAAGAAGTGTTGGTTAAGACGAGTGGCTTCCCGCTCACCAGTGCATTCCCAAGTGTACTGACCCCCAACTCTACATGTGTCGAAAACCTCGAGGGTCACAAATCTAGCTGAAGTTTCGAAGAGGCAACTTACAGCTCTTCATATTTTGAAGTATTTTGAAACCGGTTCATTTTATAGGCATTTTGGTTTAAATTGTATACATAGGTGTAAGTACTGAACGACAAGTATTATTTCATTGTCCGAGCTCTCTAGCCTAGTGGTATTAGAGCGGACACCCGGAGGGGCCGGCAAGGTTCGAGCCCCCCAATTGTGTGTGTGAGTGTGATTTCAAAAAAAAAAAAAAAAAAAAAAAAAAGTATTATTTCATTGCATCTTGTGGATCCTTTTGTTATTTCAAGAATGTTGCCCGGACAACATATTAAATGTATTCTGATCTTGTACTCCATTGCAAGTTATTAATGAAAAGCTTTTTTTTTCCCTTGTGTCATAACTTTCTGCTGTTATAAAATTTCAACATGTTATTCAAAAGAATTAATCAAAATGGACATTCTTGTCTTGTACAAGTACAATTTAAACTTGTGCGGTATCACATCTGGTAGCGACTTACCAATTCGACTGAATCGGAACGTAACACCTTTAATGTACGCCCAAAGGCACAGATAATGTCATTGTATGAGTAGGAATAATAGCAGTTATGGTACTGAATTCAAAGTTGTCCATCATGTATCCTACTACTGTTTGACTCATGTAGAAAGATTCAAGTCGTAAACAACATTTATCCTAATGCACAATGTACAGTCACGGTAGGGAACAATCAGTCTATATATTAATATATGTGCACAACTGCTTCAGTGGGTTTCAGCATGGCGTTTCAGCTTCGTAACTGTCCAATTCATGAGAGTTACTGTTGTAACCGCCCAATTGGGAAGTTATTCCCTCATTTCTCGTCCATTATATTAATTGGAGGGTGGGGGGTATGGTTGCTAGGGGGCTTGCGTTCCTATATATACTCTTGGTTTTTGACTCTTGGGTAGAGGACTAGAGTGTGTATGCTATGGAGTGGTATCCAAGGTGAAAAGTGCGTTCCAGACGTTCAAACTCTGTAAACTTGCTGGTTCCTGAAAGGATATCGATGGAAAGGATCGATTCTTGCTTTGAGCAACGGTGATCGCCATCACCCTAGCCAGCCTCTCCTATTATGTTTCAATGTTGCAGCTTTGTTGTTGTTTTATCATTTCTGTTTCCAGCAAATCAGATTGTAATCTCGTACTTGTTAGTTGTTTTAATTACCATGTAAGTTGAACGTCATTTGTGCGAATTTCTGTAACCGGAAGCTACAACAGAATACGCAAAAGAATCCCTAAAAAAACAAACATTTTTACAGAAAAAATAATTTTTACTTTGGAAGAGGAGGCCATGCTCTTGAAAAGGACCGAGCTTTCCTTGACGGAGAGGTCGGCGGCATTGAGGACCAGGAACCGAGTGTCGGCGACGACGTCGACGGAGACGCGCACGGCTCCGGCGAACCTGCAGGAGACGAGATCGGGCTTGAGGTGAATGTCGTACCGCTTCGGCACGGCGAAGACGGGGAGCCGGGCCTTGCCTTTGAAGTGTTCGACGCTTTGCTCCGACGCCATAACTTCTTTTTTCTTGTGTTGGGAGTTTGTGATTGGAACTTTGGGTCTAGACTACTTATATTTGCGGAGTAGCCAACGGTGGATGTGATGTTGACTAATGGTATGAAGAGTTATAAAGAAGCACGGATCTTCCTCACTCTATTTTTTTTCCTTTTTTCTGAATTATAATTGCATTTATAACTACAATTTAAATTTGATTAAATTTTAAATTATATATTAGATTTTATTAGAGTTTATATTTCTAGAGTTGAGTATATCATTATTATATTCAACTCTTTGTAGATTATATTTTGAATAAAATTACACACACAAACATATATATATATATATATATATATATATATATATATATATATATATATATATATATATATATATATAAGATTTGGACATGGAATAGCCCATCAGAGATCCATAATCTTTACATAAAATTGTTTGGTAATGTACACACAATTTTCATTAGACATGTCCTCTGTTTACAAAACCAAATCATATAAAAAATAAATTGTACATGCTCTTTTGTACCTAATAAAAAAAAGGGCGTTTTTTATATGTTAAAAAAAATTGTACATGTTCATTCTTGGAAAAGGGGAATCGTGTTGCTGATGCCCTTAAAAATTAGTAACAATAATGATCCTGAATGTGCTCCACTCTAAAGATTCACCAAATTAGTAATCATTTTCTTACGAAAAAGCATAATATTATATGAAAAGAATATTAAAGCACTTCTACTTTCCATGATTCTAACTGCAGCACGGCATCAGGTTTTCTACCAAACTGAAATAAGGACAAAAAACAAAAAGCCTTTAAAGCATGAAATTGACTTCAGAAGGTGCTGCAAGTGTTATATACCAACAAGGAACAGAAAGAATCTAGTTGTACACACCACCAGAAAATTCATGGCAGGAAAAATTCATAACGGCTAGGATATTCCTAAAATATAAATTTTTATATTACAAACAAAAATCTTTTAACATACAAAGAATATCAGCCTCTAAAGCCGGCTTCTGTGACAACTATATTGATTACATACAGACAACACAACTTAATGTAGACTTCAAGAAAGCCAACTAGACCCTTCCTACACCCCAAAAAGCAGCAGAAGGGGACCTCCTATGTGTTTTAAATAGCACACTCTAAATCAATAAAATCAATCAACAAAAAAATGAAAGAAAGATTTAAAAAGGAACTGATTGGCTCTTTTGGCCACAGTTGAATGCAATTTACAAACGGAAGATGGCAAGATATATGCACAGGTTTCAATTGAGTTGGATGGTAGAGCCCAAGAGAAGCTTCGACAATTAGTCTGCCCGCTGAAGCAAGAATGAGAAACCTGAATTTTCACGAATCAATGGTGGTGGATCAACATCTGATGCGTCTATCTGTGCCATTGATTTGGATATGTCATCCACTGTGAATGGTATGCTGCATTGGAAAAGGAGATGATAAGAAAGTGTCTGTATGCATCAAAGACCTGCTAATTATCTTAAATAAGTTTCTAAAATGTTCACCTGGAATCATCATCCAATAAGAATGAACTGCTGACTGCATTATTAGAGTCCTCCGACATTAAGACTCTCATACTTGAAATAACCTACACCAGTTAACCATGCACAGATACATTGCAGGACTAGTTAGTAGCTTCCAGAAGAACAAGTAAACTTAATAAATTGAACTGAACTTACATCGGAAGACACACTATGGGTGCCATATTTATCGTCCCAATACATAGTACTGATTCTATACAATTGTTGTACGCTAAGAACCTGGTGATAAGGCAAAATAAAGGGATCAGTAATTGTCAAATTTGTGCCTCTCCCAACTCCAAAGAAGCCCACTTTTTTTTCTCATTTATTGTAGCATTAGTTTCCTAGAGCAACCCACCGGACATAAATCATTGGAGATCTCCTTTAATGTCTTCTTTGGTTTCTGGTGTATGACCTGAGGGGGCAATAATAGCTGGGTTAGAAAAAATCTATCTAGCAAATTGCCTAGTTTGCTCCTTAACATCACAACATACCAAGAATCCAACTGCCTGCCGAATATGCTTCAACTCATCCCAGGCTGAACCTGAATACTGTGTGCAGAAGTATGTTAGGTACAATCCACTAAGACGAATTATAAAACTATGGGACGTTGTTCACCTCTTCCGTTGCATCAAAGCACCATCGTTCTAATTCTGCCAACCCTGCTTTAACATATTCCCCATTGCTAAACGAACAACACTCTCGTCGCAGAAGGAGACTAGAGAAATTTAAAAACTTTCTTGAGTTTATGCCACAAGCCAGGCTTATAAAATTTTGATTATCACGGGACAATAGACATTAGGGACAAAGTACAAATAAATTAAATTGAAAACTAACAATTACCTGTTGAACAACTGAACATTAATAAAGGAAAATATTTGGGTAAACACCTTTCGGACTAAGAAAGGGGGAACCTGCAAGGTCGAACATGTCAGTAGTGAAAGCATTTAGTGTTAACATGTGATGATCAACTGCTGTAGAGCTTACAAAGTTGGCTCGTAGAGTTTTTAAATAACTAGTCAAGCTTTTGACAATGCTTTGCCAATGTGCAATCAAAGCTTGTTGGGCCATGGCAGTTGCTTGAGAACGAGATCCTTTAACCAAACTCGCTCGGGAAGTCCTTGGTGCCTGTATTATCAAATGAAATTATATCTGATTTTCACTTAATCTGAAATACTCTAGCAGATACCATACTGGCTGATCTTTTTCATATTTTAATTAGTATTATTAAGCATACAGGATTGGCAACCAGTACCTGGATACACAATCCAAGCAATGGGGATATCTCTTTCTTCAGATTATCTCGTATCATTCCATAAATCTTCTCAAGGAAAGCTGTTAGTTGCTGTTTAAAGAGCAAAGCTGGATATTTGGCTTCAACTTGACGCAAGTCATTCAGTCCACCAAGCATTCTACCATTAAGGAAAGGAAGCCCAGCGCTTTGAGGAGATGCTCGCATTCCCTGAAGATAATGAAAGATAATAAAATGAGCTTTGGTTACGATGTTGAAGACAGCTACAATTGCACAATCAACACAATATTCTAAGAGTTGTTTTATACTTGAGACATCCTTCCAAACAGAGCTGATGATCTTCGCCTTTGTGGAGTAAGGCTAGCGGCCCCACTTGCTTTCAGTGTTCGTTGGAGGAGCAATAAAAGCGTAGATGAATTGGATAACCAGTATGACAGTACATCATTGTTATCTTGGGTCTGGAATACGAGGGAGAAAATGAGATACTTAGAAAATGCAGTAAAATTGATTAAACTACTTGCTCTTAAAGCTCTTTCATAAACAGTACACAAGAAAGATGTTATTTTGAGTGATTACACTATCTTACAATAAAATCCTTGACATAGAAGCACAGATTACCTCTAAAGAAGAGCCTATTGCTTGAATAATACGGTCAAAAACACTGGTTCTTTCAACTTCAAATGATCTCCAGTGAAGAAGGCATTTATATATGACACAAGCAGCAATAGGCCTCCCGTTCGAGAAGCCAAGATCTTGTGATATGCACCTAATGAGTATTTCCTGGTTTTCCTGCAAGAGAAAGCAATAGTAAATGAAAATTTAAAAACAACAAAGTGGCAGTAAATTTCATCAAATATTTAACAAATGACCATCTTCTGAGAAATATTTCAAAATTATGCATTGGTTAAAGAGTAAATTCAGCACCATACTTGTTGCTTCTCATTGAGAGATTTCTGCGGCTTCTCCTCACTTTCAAGTTCCTTGGGAGTAACTACGGCAGGACTCAGATCCTAATTTTTTTATACAAAAGTATAATATCTTGTTATTTCACGTCTGAAGAGGCAATGAAAAGTATGCATCGGAACTTACCATCGTGTGTTTAGTTTCACCATTCAAAAGATTGCCATTCTCTGGAGTTCTCTGCAAACATCAAATAAAAGAGCTCACATCTAAGTGCAATAACATAAACTAGAAGCACCCAGACAGAATGCTCAAGGGAAGCAGTAAGTACCTGAACAATAGTTGTTCTAGGGCGTACAGATAAAGCTTTTCCAGTAGGTGAGATGGCAAGTGCTTGTTGTCGAAGTACTTGATTTTCTGACTCTAGATTGGAGAGTTTCTCTTCGAGCCTGTTGCAGGTAGAAGTTATGTATGGTCCATCATAGAAGTGCTTAGCCTACCTAATGTCGGAATGTTCTACATAATATTTGCAAAACAAAATTAAAACATAAATAACTTTGAATTCTTTAAAACAAAGAAAACCTTTGCACAGAATCTTGAAGCTGATCAACTTTGCCTTCAGCATCTCCAAGTTTCTTCAAGAGTTCACCATTTCTATCCATTGCATCTGCATATGCTTTTTTCGCTTCATCAGTTGATTGCCTCTCCAAGAGCAGCAAAGACTGTAAATAATATAAGAATATATTATGTCGCATGTTGATAACATTACTTGCATCTTTCAGAAAACCAATGGTCACCTCTTAATTGGCCACATAATATGTATCAAAGTAAATAGAATTTCCATCTTCAACTTAGCCAGTTACTTTTACATTTCCATATAAATTTGAAAGTACATTTCAGTGTATTATATCTTCCAGTCAAAACAAATTGTCAACTCTTAATTATAATATAAAAGGAATTATATCTACTGTTGAGAATCAATAAGGGACTTTTAGTCCCACATCGGAATTTGTAGTATGTAGAGGAGCTAGACTCCCTATAAGTAGTGAAGTAGTCCATCAATAAAATTACACCAACTATTATTTTCTACATGGTATCAGAGCCATAACTCTCTCTCTCTCTCCACAAAAAAAAAAAAAATTTATAACTCTCTCTCTCTTTCCCCCCCACCGGTAACTCTCTCTCTTTCCCCCACACCGGAGCAGCAGGCCCCCCCCTACCCCCCCCCCAACCCCCCCCCAACCCCCCCCTCCAGACCCCCCCCGGAGCAGCCCCCCGACCCCCCCCCCCCCGGAGCAGCCCCCCCCCCCCCCCGCCCGACCCCCCCTACCTCCCTCTCCCACTCTCGACATGGAAACCCTAACCCTAGCCCTAGCAGCCCCATCAAAACCCTAACCCTAATCCTAGCCGCAAAAAAAAAAAAAAAAAAAAAAAAAAAAAAAAAAATCAGTACCTTCTTTTTAGAAGATCTAATGCAGTTGCCTTCGAGAATCAGTACCTTCTTTTTAGAAGCTCTACTGTTGTTGCCTTCGAGACTCAGTATCTTCTCTTTAGAAGACCTACTGCTACGCATACGAAATCTCTTTAGATTTTCGTCTTGCTTCTGTTACGAAATCTCTTTAGATTTTCGTACACTCAGAATCCTTCTAGGATTTCTGTTGCGACGTGCTGCATACTTCGCCATGCAAGGAGGCACAACTAAGTTTGGGCTGTCCGAACACGTCATAATGACGCGGTTCTAGTTGGTCGCATACACTCCAACATATCAGTGAGAAAGCTAGTTTGTTGTTTCCCCCCTGATCTCTATCTCACCTGTCAGAATATACAGTTGACGAAGACGCTACCTGAGATCAGGATTCACAGCAGATTGCTGACTAAGACGAAGACGAAGCAAACGACGACGACTCAAGAAACAACAAAACCTCACTGATTACAGTTGCAGAAACCATGGATTCCATCTATGGGAAGTTGACAGCAGAAGAGATGAAGGCCCTGGTCGAGGATCTCCTGACCAAGAGATTACCGGAGGCAACCTCACGCGTGACCCATACTGATGTGGATCCGTCACCGTATAAAATGGGAAAGTTGGACAAACTGGACACGAAGCTGGAAGGCACGACCAACTACTTAAAATGGTCGCGGCAGGCGATGCGGACGCTGAAGGGACGTGGCTTGGTTGGCTATGTAGATGGCCACACCAAGGCCCCGGTCGATCACTCCTCGAAGGAGTTTGCTGTATGGGAGATTGTCAACAATGTCGTGGCTGGTTGGTTGACAGCCTCTTTAACCGATCAAGTGTCGGGTAATGTTGAAGCAATGGATGGAGCTGCTGATATCTGGAGAACATTGAAAGATATGTACTCCGGTTCAGGTAACCCAATGCGAGTCTTCCAACTGCAGGATGAACTCGATCGGGTAGTCCAAGACGATCGTACCATATCTGAGTACGCCGCCTTGTTGAAGAAGTACTGGTCTGATCTTGACCATTATGATCCTCTTGGAATGGAGGATGCTCAGGTTGAACCGGCCTTCGCAAAATATTTCCAGAAATTTCTGGATTATATCTCGCGACAACGGATGATGAAGTTTTTGAAGGGGCTCAACCCTGCATTTGAGCAACGGAGGAATGTACTTCTTGCACAACCGAACCTGCCGACCTTAGAGGATGTCATAGCTGCCATGGCACAAGAAGAAGCACGGTTGAAGCTGATGCCCACCAGGGGCATCTCCCAGGGGGAGCAAGTCGGAGTTGCCACATCTGCTCTTGCTGCTTTCAACCAGCCTCCTTCTGCGGGAGGCGTTTGCCACAACTGTGGTGACACAGGACATTACATCCGCTTTTGCCCAAAACCAGCACGGAGTTCCTCGCGTGGTCGGGGCCGTGGTCGGGGTGGACGACGAGGTGGTCGAGGCAGCTACACTGGTGGAAGGGGCACTTACTCTGGAGGCAACACGGCGAATCTGGCGGATGAAGGCCGGGACAATCAGCTGGCGGACATAACTCCATTTGAGAGAGAAGTTCTTGAGAAACTGCGGGGCTCAAAGATTGGTTCTGGTGACCGACAAGTCAATTCTGAGGTGCCGCCCACCTCAGGAGATTACTGCACTTACTTTTCCCAAACCAGTGACGGTATACCTCCGCGTGCTCTTGCATCTGTCTCTCAGCCAGTCTGGATTATGGACTCTGGGGTATCCCGCCATGTCACGGGGTCCCGAGGTGAGTTCCGGGAATACTCTAACCTAACGCCGCCAGAAAGCATTCAGACTGCTGATGGTACCTCCAGGCCTGTTATGGGTAAAGGTACTATTGATTGCACTCCTTCCATCACTCTATCTAATGTCTTACATGCTCCTTCCTTTCCTGTCAATCTTATATCCATTAGCGCCATTATCATTGATCTAAACTGTACTGTTTCCTTTGATATTCCTAAGGTAATCTTTCAGGAGAAGGAAACGGAGAGACGACTGGGCACTGGCACATGGCATAAGGGTCTATGGTACTTGGACAGGAGCGGTCTGGACAGAGCACTGGCATCATTGGTTGCAGACACACAACCAGAAGTCCGAAGTCGAAGTGTCGAAGCCGAGCTACTCCTACACCATCAGCGTGTAGGACATTCTTTCTTTTCTGTTATTAGTCGCATGTTTCCATCCTTATATCAAAAAGCGAATAAAGAGTTGTTAGTTTGTGATGCTTGTGAGATGGAAAAACATACCAGAAGCTCCTATGTGAGTTCTGGGCATCGATGTACTGCTGCTTTTGATATGATTCATTCAGATGTGTGGGGTCCTTGTCCTACAACCGGTGTTAACGATTATAGATGGTTTGTCACTTTTATTGACTGCTCTACCCGCGTAACGTGGGTCTACCTACTGAAGAATAAAAGTGACGTTTTTGAAGCATTTCAGAGCTTCCATCAACGCGTAAAGACACAATATAATGCTCGTGTTAAGTGTTTCCGGTCGGATAATGGGACGGAATATACCCATAAGAGGTTTGCTGCGTATTTATCCTCTCATGGTATACTGCATCAAACCTCTTGTGCCTATACACCAGCTCAAAATGGTGTTGCCGAACGAAAAAATAGGCACCTGCTGGAGGTAGCTCGGACAATGATGCTGGCTATGAATGTCCCTAAATTTTTGTGGGGGCAGGCTGTTTTGACAGCCTCTTATCTCATCAACAGGATGCCCTCTCAATTACTGGACTGGAAGACGCCTTTGGAAATGCTCACGGGGACAACTGCGTACACCGTTCCTCCTAAAGTATTTGGTTGCGTATGCTTCGTCCACGATAACAGGCCTGGTGTTGGTAAGCTGGATCCTCGAGCACTTAAGTGTGTCTTTGTTGGGTACACCGGGACACAGAAGGGTTACGTATGCTGGAGCCCGATTGAACGGAAGCTGTTTGTAAGCATGGACGTTACATTCAGAGAGCTAGAACCTTATTATGGTTCGGACGAAGGTTCTGCGTTTGGGAACACGCCTCACCCAGCGGGTGTTAGACGTGAGGGAAAGGTAGTACGTCCAAACGTAGTTGTCGGATCAGTACCTTGTCATGTCGTGACAAACTGGCAGAAAGGGGGAGAAAGCATCAATGATACTGATACGGAGGATGAAGAAGACAATACGTACATTACGCAGGAGGAGAAGCAGACAAGGGAAAAGGAGCTCCAAGTTTACAGAAGAAGAAATGAGCAGAGGTCCAGTACTGTGCCGTACCCTGTGCCTATAGTGCCAAGTCCCTCGTCTACTCCTGCCCCGACTCCTGAAGATGTTACCCCCCGCACCGGATCGCTCGGATTCGGAAGCGGATCTCTCCGATTCGGATGGTATGCTTTCTCCACCACCCATTGCTCCCTTAAGGAGGTCTTCTCGCATTAATGCGGGAAAGGCTCCTATTCGTTATAAAGATTATGAACATGATATCGCCAACTACCTATCTTATTCTAATATTTCTCCGACTTATCAAACATTCCTCACTTCGTTAGACTCCACTTCTTTACCTAAGAATTGGCAGAAAGCAAAGAAGGACCCAAGATGGAAAGCCGCAATGATGGAAGAACTTGGGACACTAGAGAAAAATAAGACATGGGAGCTGGTGCCATTACCTGAAGGGAAGAAAGCTGTGGGATGCAAATGGGTTTACACAGTGAAGGAGACACCAGAAGGAAAAGTTGAACGATACAAGGCGAGACTGGTTGCAAAAGGCTATACCCAGACATATGGTATTGACTATGATAAAACTTTTGCCCCAGTAGCGAAGATGAGTACCGTAAGAACACTGGTCTCCATTGCAGCAAACTATGGGTGGAAGCTACACCAGTTAGACGTAAAGAACGTATTTCTTCATGGAGACCTACAAGAAGAAGTATACATGGAGACTCCTCCGAGGTGCTACTCTGTGTCAGATTCAGGTGAAGGAACGTCAAATGGAAAAGTGTGCAAACTGAAGAAGTCGCTGTACGGGCTGAAGCAATCTCCTCGAGCCTGGTTTGACAGATTCAGAAAGGCTGTCACTGGCATGGGGTACCATCAGACAAATGCAGATCACACGGTCTTCCTCCAGCATACAAGAGGCCACATAACTATACTTGCTGTATATGTTGATGATATAGTGATCACAGGTGATGATGCTGATGAGATCACTAAGCTGAAGTCGAAACTCGCTAAGGAGTTTGAGGTGAAGGACTTAGGACAGATGAGATACTTTTTAGGTATCGAGGTGTGTGATGGTGAACAAGGAATTGTTCTCTCACAAAGGAAATATGTACTAGATCTGCTGAAGGAGACAGGGATGCTGGGATGCCGAGCAGCAGTCACTCCAATTGACCAGAAGTGCAAGATGGGAGCAGAAGCAGGAGAGCATGTTGATCGCGAAAGGTATCAAAGGCTAGTAGGCAGACTGATTTATCTAGGGCATACTCGCCCTGATATCTCATTTGCAGTAAGCGTTGTAAGCCGCTATATGCATGATCCAAGAACGGGTCATATGGATGCAGTATTTCAGATCCTAAGATATCTGAAAGGGACGCCGGGAAAAGGACTGTGGTTCAAGAAGAATGGATGCACAGATATTGAGGGATACTGTGATGCAGACTGGGCAAGCTGCATAGACGACAGAAGGTCTACCACGGGGTACTGTGTTTTTGTAGAAGGAAACCTGGTTTCATGGAGAAGCAAGAAACAGTCAGTGGTAGCACGGTCGACAGCTGAAGCAGAATACAGAGCAATGGCTCTAGGGGTGTCAGAACTACTATGGGTGAAAGCACTGCTGACAGAGTTGAAGTTGGATAAGGGGACACCGTTGCATCTTCTGAGCGATAGTCAAGCCGCAATAAGTATAGCGAATAATCCGGTTCAGCACGACAGAACGAAGCACATCGAAATCGATCGATTCTTTATCAAGGAGAAGCTGGAGCAAGGGATACTGAAGATTGGCCATGTCCGCTCAGAAGAACAAGTGGCAGACTGTCTGACTAAGGGTCTTAGTTCATTAAGTCTGTCGAAGCTATGTAACAAGATGGGGATGATCAATATCTATCGTCCATCTTGAGGGGGAGTGTTGAGAATCAACAAGGGACTTTTAGTCCCACATCGGAATTTGTAGTATGTAGAGGAGCTAGACTCCCTATAAGTAGTGAAGTAGTCCATCAATAAAATTACACCAACTATTATTTTCTACATCTACCAACTAATTCAACTTCAGATTTTTTCCATAATAAATTTTGTAGTACATGTCAAGTGTATGCAACTGAAAATCTAAGCGTGGGCTTTTTTGTGGAGGACCCAGTGTTCCCTTGACAATTTTAAACTGTGGCCGTGACACATTGTCTATTTACTTCTAGCTGTAAAAGCCCATTGCATACTTTAATAAGCATCAAAAAATTCTTTAAATTTGAAGAAACTTCCTCATAACATGAAGCTTCCAGAGTGAGAAGGTCAGCATGCCAAAATGGCTGGGTTTGATAGGTTATAAGACACATAGATCACATTGTAACACATACATGACATGTTAATTCTAGGAATATTTCAATATAATCGGTAACCAACTCCCAACATATTTAAACAATAAGCTAATTCATGAAAATACAATAATTAGGACAATCTAGTGTTTTTGATATGTAGGTCCATCACATTTTTGAAAATAGTGATTGGAGACTGACTGGCCACAACACACATTATGAGAGAGGATAAGAGTTAAAAACTGCTACTGAATAAAGAAGTAGATAACTGAAATAAAAGATCATTATCCAATATAAACCTGAATAAAAGCAGTTTATACGTGTAATTTACCAATTTAAATCATATCCCTCTGAAGGTCCTTATATTGAAGAACATGCAGATCCAGTAGATGAAGTTTGGCCTACCTTTAAGTGCTCGACTTCAGCAGTTAGTGAATCAACCTTTTCAGTGTCTTGCACTATGATAGGGGTTTCCTTAATCACAGGAGGTGCTTCTTCAATTGCTTTACGAGCAGCCTCTCTTTCCTTAATAAGCAGGGATTTTGTGTCATCCACTTGTAGCTGCATCTCTTGCAAAGCGTCATGCAGCTTAGCAATTTCTGCTGCTTTTGCCTCCTCCACATCTGTCTGCATTAACAAACCATCTAAGGTTAACAAAGAAACCATGATATTCCGACTCTCCAGTGTAGCTAGGTAAAATGGTGACTGCTTGCAATATATGAGGTATATGTCATCTTTCTACTGCAGACTTGTGAATCAAAAGGAATCAAGCTTAATAAACAATAATTGATTACTCTTAATCGTTTCTCCAATTGCAAACGCCACGTCAGCTCCTCAACACGTTTTTCCAGTTTGTCTTTTGCTTCTTTAAGGGCACCCGTTTCTCTTGCAGCCTGTAAATATTTTCGTAAATATCTATCAGCTGTCAATAAGGAACATAAACAAAATGTAAACACTATCGTAAATTCAACAAGTAAAAGAACAGAAGAAAGAATATGAGTATAACCATTTTGAGTTTTCTGAGCTCTCTCCTTGCAATCCTTTGTCTCCAAGCACACTGATAAGTGAGTGTCGCGTTCTTCAGATCATTATAGTATGAATAATCTCTGTGACATCGCCACTGAGCCTGAGGCCAGGAAAAGGGACCAATTTTCAAATATATCTTCACAATAAACTGGGCAGGTATTTTAGAAAATGTATAGTATACCAGATTATGAACAGAAGAAAGCAACCTAACAAGAATGAGGGGGGGAAAAGAAATTTCTATCTCACAAGGAAAATTACCTGGATAGCAATCGCTGCTTTAGTCTGTTTTCTGAACCTAAATTCATTGCGAGCACTCATAGCCCTGAACCCAGTCTGCAGTATAATTGCAGATGATCTAAGGGTTGTGTAGGAGATTCTGGAACTGTATCCACGCCAGTTCTTCTGAACTTTTATGGCTGCTGCTTCCTGCCTCATTTTCTCATACATTTTACATGCCAATTGTCCTACGTATAGAAAGGAAGAGTAGAATACAATCTGAGATAGTTCTTAAAGTCACATATACCAAAGGACTTGTACCGAATCATCTGCTGTATGTTCCACAA
This sequence comes from Iris pallida, assembly GCA_029216955.1. Classification (NCBI taxonomy): domain Eukaryota; kingdom Viridiplantae; phylum Streptophyta; class Magnoliopsida; order Asparagales; family Iridaceae; genus Iris; species Iris pallida. The sequence continues at coordinate 5,772,663 of JANAVB010006798.1, read as the reverse complement.
AGACATTCCCCGTATAGAGTATAGACAGGGATCTCAATGAAAGATAACCATGCAAAAAAATGAAATGTGTCTTCTCCAAACCAACAAGGTAACTTACAACATAGAACGGGTTTTGCAATAATAAGAACAATACCTCTACAACAAGATTGCAAAAGAATAGCAGTCTTCCGTAGCATGATGAACTCCTTGCGAGCCATATGAGTACGGATTTGTCTCTGTATAGTTCTGGCTGCTTTACCCAGTACCTCCGCTCTCTTTGCATCTAGTTGTGCCATCTGCCCAGCTCTCAGGAAAACCTTGTTCTTGCCTATCTGTCAAGGCAAAACATGCAATATGGTGCATGGAAAAGGTCACTTTGAAGATCAAGACAACATAAGAATTGTAGTTTGTCACAGTATAAGATAATATAAAAGATATTGCTTCAGGTGAATTCTTCTTGAGAAAGCTGCTTCACCAGATTATAGTTTTTCTCTCTTTTTTCAAAGGAGTCTATTTCACCTCACAACTAAATGTACTTAAGAAAGGGACATGTTAAGTGTTATATTAGAACTATTAGTTAATGGACTTTAGTCCCACATTGCTTAGAACAATAGGAGAGGGGCTAGCCTCTCCTATATATATGTAGTCTCTCATGATTAATAAATTATCCATTATTTCCTCTATACAGGACAAAACTCCAATTTCCCCTCCTTTGTAGTATGCATGTTAGTTAAGCTGCTATCGTAGAGCAGAATTTCACAATTCATTATTTTCAAGGGAGTCTAGGTCAGCACTTATCTATTGTATAAATGAACAAAAGACTCCACTTTTCTTCTTTTGTGCATGTATGTTTTGGCATTCTGAAATATTAGAATACAATGCGTAACTGGAAGAACATACCTGATAACCTTGCATTTTCATTTTATCTAGAATCTTTTGGCATGCAACCTTGTCATCGAAGCTATTAAATACATAAATCAAGATTAAGTTCCAATAGTTAAGGCAATATCGAAGCTATTAAATACATAAATCAAGATTAAGTTCCAATAGTTAAGGCAACTCAAATAAAACACAAGCGAGTGGAAGACAACATTCAGGATAAGCGGACTTACTTTCCTTCCAAATACTCTGGGGCAAGAACACTGAAACGATGAAGAAATTCATAAAACGTCCGTCTAGTTGGGTAGCCAGCACAGCTGATCCTAATTGCTTCAAGAACACCCTAAAAATAATGGCCATCAATGAATTATTAGTAGGAACATGCAGGTAGATAATAGATGGCAAACATAAGTTAGGCACTTACACCACAGCGCAACTGCTGGATAATGTTGGAGTTCTCAAATACAGCAGGTTTGAGGACATTGTTGGGCTTTACACATCTAATGTAATGAGGTTCCGTTGAGTTTAAAGTTTCCATTAGTGATTGAAGTTGTACCTGTGATAAAAGAATTCTAGATCAATGTTTCAAGAATGATGAACTTCTGCTACTCAGCTTGAAGAACTTCCTTTATCTACAATAAATCATGAATGTTTCCGAGCATACTAGATGCTTTCGATAGGAATTCAAAGGTTGAAATGTATTCATCAAGCATCAATCCCTCACCAGCGTTCTAAATGCAAGGAAAGTACAAAGATCATAGCTATGGTAGTTCACTCCATCGGTACAAAAAGGAACATTTGCAGTCTCTCGATTCATCAGTAGCTTCCGCTTAAATTCAATATCTAATACATGATTACTTCAAAACATGGTTGATTGGCTTATTGAGCCACAAAGATGAATGTGTTTTCTGAAAGCAAATCTTAGCAACATGTATGTTTCTGTGTTCCTAGTCTAGAGAACTTGGAACCTTCCTCCTCGATTGCATGAGCTTAACCAAGGTTTTAAGTACCGACCAAACCCAACAACAATGAAAATCGACTGTTAACACGACCCATCCACCCCCAAACCCACCCCACCAACGAAACTGCAAAAACAGAAGCTCGTGAAACTGGCAAAATTGACAATCATAGGGAAGGCCCAAAACTAACACTGAAACCGGTCTTTTGAAACTTGTTTTAAACTGCATCGCAAAAAAGGAAGGATTGCCTCAAGCCAACTAGCCTCATGATTTTATAGCAAGGTCATCGCATAGGTGTCATGTGTCACAGACTTAGTGTTTTTTCCTACACTTCGACCAGTGCAGCGCACAAACTTCCTACTCGAATACGTGCAAGCCTTCTCCAAACGCTTAGCTAAATCGCTAAGGCGAAAATAAGAACAAAGTAGAGCAAACGAGAGAGATTGAAAGAATGAAAACTACACTATACCAGAGAGAGTTTACAACTACTTGGGTGGCGAGGAACAAATGAGCCTCCCAATTATTTATAGGGTCTCAAAGGACTTACATGGAGCATCTGGAAATAGAATATTCCAAAAATTATAAAAGGTCTTACATATTTCTGAGGAAGACTCTACAACATCTAGAAGGCTATAGAGACTTCAGGAATCTTCAAAAAAACTCCACCACATTCTGGAGGATTCCGGAAACTTCCATCAAAATTTCGATCTGTGGAGGGTTATACAGATCTGTCTCGATGGGGTGAAAAATTTTGTGCGTGACTCTCCCCTACCAATTTCGTCGATGCCCTCGTCAACAGATGCACTGAATCTCGTACGCCTTCTACCTTCGTAGACATGGTCGTCGCGCATCGTTTCTTCTTCGTGCTTCTCATGCGGCCTTTTTCAGGCTTGTCCATCTTCTCCTTAAGACTGGAAACAAACTGGTTTGCCGCATCAACTTTTACCATGGTCTGTGCCCTGCTCGGCACAGAAAGAGGCTCGAGTGGGCTATCATGTCGTCAGTCCACCTCATCTCTTAGGTGAACATAGCTCTCCACATCTCCGCACATGCGAGTACTATTGTAACTATGTCGACCCAAACATCCACATGGAACTTTGAGCAACTCCTTGCATGAGACACTCCGCTTTGTCGTCTCTGCCTCTTCGTAGTCCACAACATGCTTCTCAAGATCCTGGCTCAGCTTGGTAGCACGATCCACCTCCCTCCGCGAAGTGGCTCATCCGGACCCTCTTTTGCAACACCCTTGGTCTCGCTTAGAAGATCTTCCCCCTCGAAGTCCTTCTCTCGAGCACCACTAGGTAGGTCATCGCCCTTTCGCTACCATTCTTGAGCTGAATTGCGGAGATAGCTTTTTTCCTTGATGGCTCGTCTCTTACAACGTTTACCATGCACGATGAATCTTCCTCCATGAAGTTGACGACTCACAATTCTAGCACCGGAACCCGCCTTCACCGCGATTAGAAAATCCATGACAAGTATCATCTTGGAGTCGTCCAACGACGTAGCGGTAAAATTGGCAACACCAGACCAATGTTCCACCTCTACACGAACTCCCTTGGCTACCCCCTACACGGGACTCGCCTCTACATTAATCGCCTTCATCTTGCTTGAATCTTTCTCCAAGGCTAGACCCAAGCGACGGACCTTCATGTCCGAGATGAAGTTATGAGCGGCATCTCTGTCAACCAACACCCATGTGCTCATGACATCGATCCTCATGTCAATGTACATGAGTTCCCTGCTCGGAGTCTTCGACACAGAGACTTGGTCTTGACGGCGTTGAGTAAGCGCAACGCTCCCATGTGAGCTCCCACTTCATACTTCTCGTCCTCCACCTTCTCATTATGACGACAAAGCCATATTTGCTCCTTTTCTGACAATCCCAAGCAAAGTAATTTTTTCCACATGAAATACGAAACTACTCGCTCAGGTTAGGCATTTTCACGCTTCTTTCCCTCGTACTGACCATCCTTAGGAGAGCTCTCCTTCTCTCTCCCATCATTCTTCTTGGTGGCCTTTGGCTTGGCCTTGACATAGTTGTCATCCTACACGTATTTGACGAACCTTTCTGCTGCTGCCACGACGGTATTCAAGTCTTGTACCCTCTGTCGTTGTAATTCTTGAGCCGCCTACGGTTGAAATCACCATCAAGGAAAAAGAACAAGCGATCCTCCTCACCCATGCTAGATATCACGAGCATCAAACATGTGAACTCCGAATTGTACTCTTTGATTGCCTCGCTGTGCTTAAGTTGCCGCAAGCTCCGCCTCGCTGCAAACTTCACATTCTCCGGATAGAACTGAAACTTGATCTCCTTCTGAAGATTCTCTCAAGTCTCTATCGAGTACAAATCCTTCTCTATTTTCGGACACCTACGACGCCACCACAACATAACATCGTCAGTAAGAAAGAGTGAAGTAATGTCCACCTTCTTGGCTTCATTATTGATATGCAACATCTTGAAGTATCGCTCCACTTTTCACAAGAAGTTCTCAACTTCTTTGGCATCTGTTACCCCACTGAAGAATTTTGGCATGGAATCTTCCTTCTTGGTGCCTCCCTACTAGAAGGTCCACCATTTGCAACGGCCTTCTCCAAATTGACAACGTTGGTCTTGAGTTCTCCACAACTCTCGACCACGGTCTTTAGCTTCCCATAGCCTCGAACCTTCCTGTGCATGTCCTTAATCTTTGTACGATGTGCCTTGAGCTCCTCCTCAAGTGCGGATCGAATCTCTTAGAATTGCTCTTGGAACATTGAAATGGACGAAGCAACGCTACTCTCCAGCTCATCATAGAACTCCTCTAGCCTCGTTGCTTTGCTCCACGGAGCTCATGCGCATCTCTATGTCCCTCGAACCCATCTCCGAGATCTCGAGACGTTCCATAAGATCGGCAAGGCTACGGTCCATTGTAGGTACCTTGCTTTTGCCCCTCTTGTGGATCTTGGTATTCCTTTCCTTAGGCGACGCGACCCTCTCTTGGACATTTTCAGATGTCGATATGGCACCAACCGACCTTCACTTTGATACTACTTGTCACGAATTTAGTATTGTTTTCCTACACTTTGACCCATGCGGCGCACAAGCTTACTACTCGAACCATGCCAGCTTCTCCAAACGCTTAGCTAGATTGCAAAGATGAAAATAGGAATAATGTAGAGCAAAAGAGAGACATTGGAAGATTGAAAAGTTCACTATACTAGAGAGAGATTACAACTTCTTAGATGGTGAGGAACAAATAAACCTCCCACTTGTTTATAGGGCCTCAAATGGCTTACATAAAGCTTCTGAAAATATAATATTCCATGGATTATTCTAGGTCCTATATATTTTTAAGGAAAACTCTAAAACATCTAGAATGCTATGGAGACTTCATGAATCTTTAAGAAGACTCAACATTCTGGAGGATTCCGGAAGCTTCCAGCAAAATTCCGATCCATGGAGGGTTATGCAGATCCGCCTCGCCTCGGTGGGATGAAAAATCTTGTACATTACACATAGCACAAAATAATAATAGGGTAACACATTATAGTTGGTTATCAAGCAACTGTTGTAGTATTTGTGAGACATTAGATCATGCACCACGACCAACCCCATTCCAACAGGAACAGGCTTCGATGATGATGATGAGAACGAGTCACGAGACAATGCATGTGAATGAGCCTTTCCTTTGAGCATCATTTTTGGATGAAGATAATAGGGTGTTCCTTGGTTGCATGAGCTTAAACTGCATAACCAAAAGGTAGCTCTACCTACCCGCCAACTGGCAAATTAGGTTTTATCATTTATGGCATGCATGTCCCTATTATGGCAGAGAGTCAATGTATGCCCTCGAGTTCTGGTGAAATTTTTTCTCCTGCTTGCACAATGATTTATCCCAACGGCAAGCGACCACATTGCAACATATGTTGCACAAATAAGGAAGCTGATACGGATTAAAAAAAACAAACGGATACATATTAGGCACAAGGTAGTCACCTATGTTGCACGAATACAGACACAGATATGGGTACAGACACGATACAGATACGAGCACCATTTTTCCGTGTTCATGAAACATAGATTGCAACTATCAAGACAATAATAAACTACATTCATCTTGATCACCAGTGTCATCATTATCCAAGCCTTTCCCTATCAAAATGGGATTATCTGCAGAGCACAAACACGAGAAAGTTCCACAAATAATTGACCAAGTTTTCACGACCAGCTATTGATCTGATGTCAGCCCACAATCTGTTGGCACCAAGCTTAGCAAAGTCACCATGAGCAGGGGAAGGCCATGTCATACAACATGGCAGACAGGGTGTTACGAGCTTAGACAAGTGACTATGAGAACAATGGGTAGGTTGACCTACTTTTTCGGTCATGCAGTTTTAAGCTCAGGCCACTGAGGAGCAACAGCTTGACTTCTCCTAGATTAGGAAAGAATCTAAAGGAAGTGGTAACATCTACAGGAAATTGCATTCATTTCATGCAACTGGACAATGAAATCATGTTGACCATAACTTGACCACAAATACAACAATAGATATAAAATTCCTTTAAGAAAGTGAAGCCCAACTTTCTCGCAAAAATTTAAGCCTAAAAAGGAACAAAGAATATACCCTATACAAGTAAAGCAGAATCTAAATTGTAAAGTAACAGTGTTTTACCTTAAATCGTGAACCAATGGAAGAAAATTTGGAAGCCTTAGTTGTTTCTACAGCAAGTGGTGGAAATAAACTCGCAACAAAAGAACACTTGGAAGCATTCATTAAATCCTGATGTTCAGCCACAACATAGTCTTTATTTTTGTCTAAGAAATGATCAGCTTGATATGTTACCTGCAGAACATATGATAACCTGTATTAGTACCCCAAGCCACTACTACAACTCAATTATTACGCAGATAAATGCTTACCTCTCCTGCGTAATGAGAAATAGTAAAATTAGTTCGTGAGAGCTTTGGCTTGATAAATCGCTTGTTTTTTGTAAAAGTTTGATATAACTTCTGAGCAAATGTCTCATGTGTTGACTTAGGAAACATACTGCAAGATTCATACAGACAAGTATAAGAGATAGTTACAACTTTGAGGAAGCCATCAATCAATAGATAATGTTTAACATCCTTCTTAAATCTGCCAATCATAAATGTTTACTGCTGATATGTATATAATGCCACTCAGCATTTAGTCACATACCAAGCTTCATCAAGAAGTGCTATTATACCACCAGGTTTCTGCAAACCAACAAGCCAATATAAGTGTCAATCAAAGCAAGATTGAAAAAAGCATAAATCTATATATAAGACTTTTTTACAACATGATGTGCCTCATACCATGCAATAAGTAGCGTGCCATTGCATCTCACCTATTTGGACATCCCCCCTAAAACGACAAGAAGTTGGGCATGCATGGCACATGCTCCAGCTTGAGGGGGAATATTAGACAGCTAGAGTTGTTAAACATACTGTGTCTATAATTAGTAATACTATGCTTTAATCTGACATCTATGTTCTTTAACCCACATCTGTTATGTACTAACGAGGAACTCTCTCCCAAAAGTATGTACTCAACCAACATGAATAAACTATCCTATTGAGTTGAGCCTCCTACTCAAAAACTCAAAATCAGCAAAAAATCAGTTTACCTCACAATCCAATATTGAAGAATAAATGTTACTTGAGAAAGTAGATCTCATATTTTACCAACTTGTTGCACCAGTGAATATCAAAGAGTGGAGCAATTTAGTTTTAGTAATAGTTGTTGAGAAACTCAAGGACTTAAACGTATATGAATAAGAAGAAGGTCAACAGGAAGAGTCAAGAGTGTTATATATCAAATATTTGTGAATTATAAAGTGCCCATACTATTTACTTTAAAACGTTCTAAAAGACAGCTTTGTTAACAAGATCCAGTAACAGAAACACCAGACATTTTCCGGAATGCTTGTTTTATGGATTTGTTGAGCAAAATATTTCTTTGTTCTACAATCAAATTTTAAATAAGTGATTACTGTGTTTTGGGTTTCCAGCCAAAAGGCATAATCAGTCTGAAGGAAAATTTTATGGAGGGATGACCACATTGCTAACACCTAAGCTAATAATAATACCTTCTCAATCAAGTCCAGCACATCTTGATTATCAACAAACTCTATGTAGCTCCAATTTATCTCCTCCTTAGTATATTCCTCCTGCTCCATCTTGAAGACATGCTGCAGATATATATAAATACATTATGGTCAGAATGAGAATAAATTTCAAATGCTGAAGTGAAACTCCTAGGCAGAATAAGTAAACCTGGTTGAAATGCTGCTGTAACTTCTCATTTGTAAAGTTGATACAGAATTGCTCAAAACTGCTCCCATTAAATCACATTAGTTAGAATCATGATATACTGATATTTCAGATAGGTAGCTATCAGCATATTAATAGAGTATTTTCATCATTTAAACGAATTACCTATTACATTTAAAACTTTCAAATCCATAAATATCAAGGACTCCAATTAAGGATTTTGAGTTTGGATCCTGCCCAATGGATACATTAATTTTGTCCACCAGCCTGTACACATGACAACAAGTAGTGATATTATGAGCTTTGCAGTACACTGTTCATATCAATTCATCTGCATACACATGAATCATAATCCATCTATAAGAATATGTGATCATTACCAATCAAATAGGCGAGAATACACTGTTTTAGCTAAACCATCCCTGCTGACAATGGCAGAACCAGGATCAAGTGTTCTGGTAATGACTTCTTCTGGTGTCACCATCACTCGCTTAATAAGTGCATCTTCCAGACCCTGGGCATCACACCTACCTCAGCAAATAAGATATGTTAGGCATCTTTGTGATATACCAATTAGATTCAAATTTGGGTCAAGATTTAATGAAAAACACATACATAAGAAGTTCAGCTGCCATGTTAAGATGGAACCGCGACTTCTCATCCTTAAGAACAGATGAATCTATCTCCTCCCCCTTAGCAAAATCAATATTACCAATATGAAGAATTGCAGCTACAACCCTGAATATTGCTTCCTGTAAATAGTATTCAGTAAAATCAATAAATGAAAAAAAATCAAGGAAATTTTAGAGGAGGAAAATCCTCAAAATCCAGAAAAAGTTAAACCTGTTCTTCCTCAGTGATTCCAACAATGTCCATTGCTCTTCTGGTTGCTAGATACTCATGAGCATCATCAATTCCATCCAATTCATAGCAATCAGACTGGTTAAGATAATGAAATGACTTGGGATTTTCCAATTTATATTTTGCAATTTCCTGCAAGTAAAAGGTTGTGTTTCATATTAAATTGACTTTGTATATATAGTATTGCTCATATAAAGTTTGTTTAAGAGCAATGTAAGATGTGCATGTCCAATTAACAGACAAAAGCATTCCATATGTACCTCAGGTGGAGCTGCACAAAGAAGGTAAAAGCAATGGTAATTTCTTTCAGGACTGTTAATTTGACAGACACGGGAACGTTCCAGCAAGTATGTTCTTATAGCTGCACCAGATATCCTCCCATTTTTGTCAAATTGGATCTCAACAAACTTCCCGAAGCGACTTCATTGTGATTTCATAAACAAAAAAGGAGACATCAGCTAGACAGATGCATATAAGAAGCAAGTTACGAGCAAAATAAAGAAACGGCCTTATATCCAAAACCTTTCATCGCAAACACCTACCTCGAATTGTTGTTTCTAACAGTTTTAGCATTCCCAAATGCTTCAAGAACTGGATTTGACTGTAATATGTAGCAGGTACAAATTTAGTAATGCCATGACAATCCATTTTAATACATCCAAGCTTTTGATAATCTAGCTGCTCATGACTTGCAATTTACAAATAAAAGATCTCAACTTACTTCAAGAACTTGTTGTTCAACTGTCCTTCCTTCTATTCCAGAACGTCCACCCAAGTAGGCAAGATATCTCATGAGCATCTTTGTTGTTTCTGTTTTACCAGCACCACTTTCTCCGCTAACCAAAATTGAGTTGCTTTTCCCTTCAGTTATCATTGCCCTGTTTTCTTACAAGGAAACACATATCAACCCAAGTAGTAGTCAGCATGTACTAACTTGAACTACAAATTGAAAATTACCTGTAAGCCACATCCGCAACTGCGAAGACATGAGGACTTAGCTCACCAAATCCTGCTCCCTTATATTGCTCCATCATATGTGTATCATAAAGATGAGGCAATCTTTGAAAGGGGTTTATTGCAATCAATATATTACCAGTGTATGTCTGAAGAAACAAACAGAATAAATAGACACTTGACTAAATCCTCTATAATAGTTTTCGTCAACCAGTCACAGATAATAAACCAAGAACCTTACATAAATCTCATTAAGTTCGTATCTTGCAGCCAAGTTTTGCAAAACTCCAGGTTCATGTAGATATGACAGTTTTGTCATATCGTCCACTCCTCCAGGGGGAGCTTCTGTATCCTTGGGAAACACTTTCGAAATATTTGCAACAACCTGTACACAGGAAAACCACAATAAAATACAATAACAGTATGGAAACAACTCAAGCATATCAGTTGGGGAGGAAGTTTTTGGTTTAAAACCTAGGATTAGTCCCTTTAGGGTACAAGTATTTTGCATATCTTTCCAGCCACTATGAGGCAAAATACTTCAAATATCAGACAGTGGTAAACAGGTTATACTGTAAACTCGTAGGATCTTCGTAACTCCAACTTACACTTTGAAATGGTTAAATGGCAGAACAATCACAAATGTAGTAACATACAACAAACAACAACAACAAAAAGCTTTTATGCCAAAAAAAATGGGGATCAGCTTTTGAATCCATTTCTTCCATTAGCTCCGTTATGGGACATGTCCCACTATAATATTAACAAAAGTCATGTCTTTTATTATAGCATCAATTCAAGCTCATTTAGGCCTACACCTAGTTCGAGCAACTCATTTGACTAATATCATATCGCTCATCCTAACCGGTGTATCTATTGGTCTACGTTGCACACGACCAAAGAACTTGAGATGATTTTCTTTCATCTTATCCTCAATTGGTGTCACCGCGAACTCCCCACGAATACGCTCTTTTCTTATCGTATCTTTCAATATACTCCACACATTCATTGTAGAATTCTCATGTCAGCTATGTTGATTATCTAGACATGTTTTTAATCACCCAACACTCAGATCCATAAAAGCATGGCTTGTCTTATAGTTGTCTTATAGAATATTTCTTTCAACTTCAACGGCAACTTGCAGTCACAAAGAAATCCAGAAGCATTGTTACATTTCAACAAATGCAGTAATACATGATGTCCAAAAGTGCTAATGTGGGAAACTGCTAGAGAAGGTAGGACACTGGAATAAAAGGTCTGTAAAGGAGAAGAGACTTGCTGTATGCATGTATTTTTAGATCATTCTAAAACAACTCATTTCAGATTATCATCTCAGCTATGTAGTACGATGAATAAGGAAATGATTGTGTAAGACATATACTCCACAATAGGATCATTAACTATACTATGATATGCAATGGCTAAATTCATCATGTGCAGTTAGTTGGTGAGCTGGCTCGTGTTAAGTTTGTAAAGGAAACTATTCGATGACTAGACCCAACTCGTGTCATGGTAAGTTCGTCTCAAGAAGTTATTTTGGAATTGTCAAAATGTTGTTAATTAAAAGGTAAAGTATCCAAGATAGCCTTCTATGAGTTATTGATATGAAAATCATTAGCAAAAGATATATGACAAAGAACAATGGAAGAGGGATTATAACTGCAACTGCTACGAATAGGGAAAAGATCAATTTGACCAATAAAATCGAAACAATAAATAGGTTATGGTAGCCGTTGGAGCTGAATAGAAGAAAGAATCAACATATTTGATATTAAAAAAAGGATTTGTGCAACCATCCAACAGATTCAGGCTAAATGGATGTTGTTCTTATTGTTACTTTGATTGTTGCTAGTATTATTTAATGACATGCCAGACTAGTGAATTCTTGTATTTCTCTTCCTACGGATAAAGTAAAAAACCACAGTCATAACCCATCTTTTCTACAAGTTCGTGAAATTGTTACAACTCCTTGATGTTTTTAAACTTGTATCTTTGAAGCATATGACTCCCAACAAATGTTTAGTTTGGTTGATATTCACTGTTGGCCAATAATCTAGCATACTAAGCTTTTAGGTTAAAGTTGTTATCCATGTAGCATCAAATCAACAAGCTTCAAAGGTCCTGCATGCAAAACTCATCATATAACTTTTACTCCGCAATTTGATATATTCTCTCTCTCATGAGATATCCCATTTCACATCTGAGTAGGTGTTTGACTGGTTCCATTCATTGTTCACCCATATTCCAACAACTTAACTTTAGATCAAAGTGTTTAAGAATCTAAGACAGTTAAAATAACTTTCGGCAGTGGTTTCTCATTAATAAAATGTAGCGACTGATAAGATACCAGAGTTATTATATAAAGGAATTTGATATAAATTTCAGTATGTCTTAATAAATGAACTTCCAGTAAGAAAGATTCACATAATCTAAACAACCTAATTCATTGTTCCTAAGTTTTGTTGTATTCGTGAATGATTTATATCTCATTCATATAAACTCTCTTTCCTTGTCAATTCAGCAAAGAAAAAATTACAAGGACAAAGGAGAATGGGAAAATGGTGTCTAATACAATGATCCGGTGTGTCAAAAATCTACATTCTGCTTGTGTCAACACAATGATTCGGTGTGTCAAAGATCTATATGGTACAACGTGTCAATAAATTCCTTATGGACATACTGTAATGATTCCATTTGTTGAAGTGCATCTTTATAGATTCACAACATCCTAATATTATTCCTTTCAAAGTGTAGAGAATAATTGTTGTATATTTTATTGATTGGCTACTCCACTACTTATAGGGAGTCTAGCTCCTCTTCATACTACATTTTCCAATGTGGAACTAAATCCCTTATTAGTTCTCAACACTCCCCCTCGAGATGGACGATAGATATTAATCATTTCCATCTTGTTACATAGCTTCGACAGACTCAATGAACTAAGACCCTTAGTCAGACAGTCTGCCACTTGTTCTTCTGAGCGAACATGATCAATCTTCAGTATTCCTTGTTCCAGCTTCTCTTTGATGAAGAATCGATCGATCTCGATGTGCTTCGTTCTGTCGTGCTGAACTGGATTGTTAGCTATACTTATTGCAGCTTGACTATCGCTCAGAAGACGTAACGGTGCTCCCTTGTCCAGCTTCAACTCTGTCAGCAACGCTTTCACCCACAGCAACTCTGACACTCCTAAAGCCATAGCTCTGTATTCTGCTTCAGCTGTAGACCGTGCTACCACTGACTGTTTCTTGCTTCTCCATGAGACCAAGTTTCCTCCTACAAAGACACAATATCCCGTGGTAGACCTTCTATCGTCTATGCAGCTCGCCCAGTCTGCATCGCAGTATCCCTCAACTTCTATACATCCATTCTTCTTGAACCATAGCCCTTTCCCTGGCGTCCCTTTCAGATATCTCAAGATCTGAAACACTGCATCCATATGATCCGTTCTTGGATCATGCATGTAGCGACTTACTACACTCACCGCAAATGAGATATCAGGGCGAGTGTACCCCAGATAAATCAATCTCCCTACAAGTCGTTGATATCTTTCACAATCAACTGGCTCTCCTGCTTCTGCTCCCAACTTGCACTTCTGGTCAATTGGAGTGACTGCTGCTTTGCATCCCAACATCCCTGTCTCCTTCAGCAGATCTAGTGCGTATTTTCTCTGTGAGAGAACAATCCCTTGTTCGCCTTCACACACCTCGGTACCTAGAAAGTACCTCATCGCTCCTAAATCCTTCACCTCAAACTCTTTCGCGAGTTTTGACTTCAGCTTAGCGATCTCGGCTTCATCATTACATGTGATTACTATATCATCCACGTATACAGCAAGTATAGTGATGTGGCCTCTTGCATGCTGAAGAAAGACCGTATGATCTGCATTTGCTTGATGGTATCCCATGCCTGTAACAGCCTTTCTGAATCTGTCAAACTAGGCTCGAGGAGATTGCTTGAGTCCATGTAGCGACTTCTTTAGTTTGCACACTTTTCCATGCGATGTCCCTCCGTCTGATTCTGTAGCGTAGCACCCTGGCGGGAGTTCCATGTACACTTCTTCTTGTAGGTCCCCATGGAGAAAGGCATTCTTCACATCTAACTGGTATAGCTTCCACTCATAGTTTGCTGCAATGGAGACCAAAGTTCTTACGGTGCTCATTTTCGCTACTGGAGTAAACGTCTCATCATAGTCGATGCCATATGATTGTGTGTATCCTTTTGCAACCAACCTTGCCTTGTATCGTTCCAATTTTCCTTCTGACGTCTCCTTTACTGTGTACACCCATTTGCATCCTACAGTTTTCTTCCCTTTGGGTAATGGAACCAGCTCCCACGTCTTATTTTTCTCCAGTGCCCCAAGTTCTTCCATCATTGCAGCTTTTCACCTTGGATCTTTCTTTGCTTCCTGCCAACTTTTGGGCAACGAAGTAGAGTCTAATGATGCAATGAAGGCTCGATAATTCGAAAAAATGTTAGAATAAGACAGGTAGTTGGCAATATCATGTTCATAATCATCAAAACGACTAGGAGCCTTACCCGCATTGATGCGAGAAGATCTCCTTAAGGGAGCAATAGGAGGTGGAGAGATCATACCATCGGAGTCAGAGAGATCCGCATCAGAATCAGATTGATTCAGTGCGGGGGCAACATCTTCAAGAGTTGGAGCAGGAGTAGACGAGGGACTTGGTACAGTAGGCACAGGGCACGGTACAGGCACAGTACTGGACTTCTGCTGTCTCCTTCTGTAGACTTGGAGCTCATTTGCCATTGTCTGTTGCTCCCCCTGTTTAACATATGTATCTTCTTCATCTTCTGTATCGGAGTCACTGTTTTCTCCCCCTGTCGTCCAGTTTTCCACGACCGGGCTTGGGACCGATCCGACCACCACAGATGGGCTTATTTTCTCCCCCTCACATCTAACACCCTCTGTGTTAGATGTGTCACCAAACACTGAACCGTCATCCGAACCATAATATGGTTCCAGTTCTCTGAATGTAACGTCCATGCTTACAAACATCTTCCGCTCAACTGGGTTCCAACATGCGTATCCCTTCTGAGTTGCCGTGTACCCGACAAAGACATATTTAACCGCTCTAGGATCCAGTTTGTCAACTCCTGGCCTATTATCTTGGACAAAACATACACACCCAAATACTTTCGGTGGAACAGTGTATGTGGTTGCACCAGTAAGTATCTCCAACGGTGTCTTCCAGTATAATACCTGAGATGGCATTCTGTTGATGAGATAAGAGGCCGTTAACACTGCCTGCCCCCATAAGTGTTTCGGGACATTCATAGCCAGCATCATCATCCGTGCGACCTCCAGCAGGTGTCTGTTCTTCCGTTCGGCCACACCATTTTGTGCCGGTGTATAGGCACATGAAGTTTGGTGTAGTATTCCATGAGTGGATAAATACTCAGCAACCTTCTTATTTGTATACTCCGTCCCATTGTCAGATCGTAAGCACTTAATTTTAGTGCCATATTGAGTTTCTATCCGGCGATGAAAGTCTCGAAACGCCTCAAAGACGTCACTTTTATTCTTCATAAGGTAGACCCATGTCACGCGAGTATAACAATCAATAAAAGTGACGAACCATCGAAAACCGTTAATACCGGTTGTAGGATAAGGGACCCATACGTCCGAATGTATCATATCAAATGCAGCTGAACGTCTACTTCCGGAACTCACATACGTGCTTCTGGTATGTTTACCCAACTCACAAGCATGACAAAATAACTTCTCTTTATTAGCCCTTTGGTATAAGGACGGATACATTCGACTAATTATTTTAAAAGAAGAATGACCGACACGCTGGTGGTGGAGTAGCAATTCATCTTCTACACTGTGCCGTGAATCATCCGGTGGTGTGTCTGCTACCAGAGATGCCAATGCTTTGTCCAGTCCAGTCCTGTCCAAGTACCACAGTCCCTTATGCCATGTGCCAGTCCCTAGTCGTCGTCCTGTCCCCTTCTCCTGAAAAGTCACCGTAGGAATGTCAAAGGAAACAGTACAGTTAAGATCAAGAATAATTGCACTAATAGAAAGAAGATTGACAGGAAAAGACGGAGCATGTAAGACATTGGTGAGAGTGAGAGAAGGGGTGCATGCGACAGTGCCTTTACCCATGACAGGGCTGGAGTTACCATCAGCAGTCTGAATGCTCTCCGACGTCGGTAGGTAAGTATAGTCCTGGAACTCACCGCAGGACCCCGTGACATGGCGAGATGCCCCAGAGTCCATAATCCAACCTGGTTGGTGGACAGCTGCTGCAAGAGCACGCACAGGAATACCTGTGCTGGTTTGGGCAAAGCAAGTGATGTGATCCCACGAGGTAGATGACGCCCCATGACTGCCGTCCGAACCCAGCTTCGTGCTGCGTAACTTCACGAGGAACTCCTTCTCAAGAGGGGTTAACTCAGCCACGTGATTTTCTCCCCCTTCCTCCGCCAGATTAGCTTTGTGCCCTCCAGAATAATTTCCCCTTCTACCAGCATAACCGCCTCTACCACCGCGACGTCCTCCGCGGCCCCGGCCACGATCACTCGACGGATTTTGTAGAGATTTTGGACAAAATATGATGTAATGTCCCGAGTCACCACAGTTGTGGCAAACACCGGCCACGGAGGGAGGCTGATTGAAGGCGGCAAGGGCAGACTTGTCAACAGCGGCTTGCTCCCCCTGGAAATAGCCCTTGTTGGACATCAACTTCAATCGAGCCTCTTCTTGTGCCATGGCAGCTATGGCTTCTTCTAAGGTTGGAAGCATGGGCTGTACGAGGAGGACATTCCTTCTATGCTCAAACACAGGGTGAAGATCCTTCAAGAACTTTATCATCCGTTGTCGCGAAATATAATCCAAGAACTTTTGGAAATGTTTCGCAAATGCTGGTTCGACTTGTGCATCTTCCATCCCAAGAGGATCATAGTGATCCAGATCAGACCAGTACTTCTTCAACAGTGCTGCATACTCAGAGATGGTACGGTCGTCCTGGGCCACCCTATCAAGTTCATCCTGCAGTTGGAAGACCCGCATAGGATTGCCGGAGCCTAAGTACATATCCTTCAAAGTCCGCCAGATATCAGCAGCAGCCTCCATCGCCTCGACATTGCCCGACACCTGGTCGGTCAAGGAGGCTGTCAACCATCCAGCCACAACATTGTTGACAATTTTTCAAATAGCAAACTCCTTTGAGGAGGGATCATCTGGCGCCCTGGTTTGGCCATTGACGTAGCCAACCAAGCCTCGTCCCTTCAGCGTCCGCATTGCTTGCCGTGACCATTTCAAGTAGTTGGACGTTCCCTCCAACTTTGTCTCCAGCTTGTCCAGCTTCCCCATTTTGTAGGGTGACGGATCCACATCAGTATGGATCACACGTGGGGTTGCCTCGGTCAATCTCTTTGATAAAATATCATCAACCAAGGCCTTCATCTCTTCTGCAGTCAGTTTACCACTGATCGAATCCATGGCGTCTTCAACTGTGATTCGTCGTCGTCTTCGTCGGCGTCGGCTTCGACGGCTTCGTCATCGTCGTCTTTATGTAAAGTCTTCAACAGAGACCTTACGAATGCGCGGTTAACGTGGCCAACACCGGCGCGCGCATGTAGATCCTAATTCGCAGATCGAGAACGAAAAAACAAAAAAGTATTTTGTAATTCCGGAGGGCGTAATCTAGGAACAGATGGTGCAAATAAAGCATTTGACGTCCATCCGTATTCGAATAACCACCCACATAATCTCTCACGCAAATTAGGGTTTTTTTTTTCCGAAAAAAAGTGGGGGGGGGGGGGCGGCAGCAGTTGGGTCGGAAGAGGGTGTGGGGGGCGTCGGGGGGGCGGGGCAGGGGGGCGTCGGGGGGGGGGGGGGGGGGGGGGGGAGGGGGCAGGGGGGGTCGCCGGGGGGGGGGGGGGGGGGGGGGGTAGAAAAAAAAATTTATGGTTATGGCTTTGATACCATGTAGAGAATAATTGTTGTATATTTTATTAATTGGCTACTCCACTAGTTATAGGGAGTCTAGCTCCTCTTCATACTACATTTTCCAATGTGGGACTAAATCCCTTATTAGTTCTCAACACAAAGCTAACCAGAAATAACAAATAGTGCATAGAACTATGCCCAGGTATATAAAATGTTTTAAACATTTTTAATAATTACTATTTTAATTTTTTGATTTTCTGAAACGAAGACCTCTGATACTCCGATCCGAAACTACCGATGATACTCATAAGAAGGGTACGATACCGATTCCGATACTGACATTGTGAAACTTGCTTTCTAGTGCCTCTTAGGTTCTTACTGTAAGGCAAAACCATTTTTCACCCATGATACTTCTAATATAATGTATTGAGTCGTGTACCTTCCAAAATAAAAATATATGTTAGTAAGGATTTTTTAGGAATCCTGCAAGATCAATTTGTTCTATCTCAATGGTTTTATGTTTTCAAGACTTAACCTTATGTTCTCTATGTTCTTGCTATAAGACGAAATCATGTCACCCAAGTATGCATCTTTTGTTTGTTTCCCCTCTAACATCGTATTTTCTTTTTCAAGTTTTAAAAGCGTACAAGCGACATCGGTGTAGGATCCCCCCTTCTATGAGGTTGAGTATCAATATTGGCAGTTTTGGCAATTTCAAGTTGTGCTATCAAATTCCTAAGTTTCAGTAATACAGTAAAAGAATCTAACATTAAAGTTTCAAAAAAAATAAAAGGTTAAGTTACATAAGTTCATAAATTAATTTTGTAGTATTGTATAGGGGTTGGTGAATAATTGCATATTTGTATGATTATTACATAACTATGGATAATAATTTTCTAATCAATAGGCAACTATATATATATATATATATATATATATATATATATATATACCGATGATCTCCCCGAGCGACGCTAGGGCTTCTGCCCCATCGACGAGCGTGCCCCCCCCCCCCCCCGGCCCCCGGACCCGCTCGGGGGGGGGGGGGGGGGGGGGGGGAGTTCCTCAGGCGGTGGTGGGCCGGGAGAAGGGGCTGCGGGGTCAGGCGGACCCCCCCCCCCCAGGGGTCGGCGGCGGCCTCCCCAGGCGGGAGGGGGCCGGGGATGTCGTCGGCGGGGACGGGCGAACATCCCCATAGGGAGGCGGAGGGCCGGGCAGCCCTTAAGGCGGCGGCTGCTGTCACGACGGCAGGAGGCACGGCAGGGGGTGCGGGTGCGGAACGGGGTGGGTCGGGGGGACCCTCTCAAAGTGATGGGTCGAAGTTCAACCCTTCGGGTGTCAACAATGCTACGATGTTCGAATTTGGATCTGGCTCTGGATCTCGAGATGGACAGGACGAGGATGGAGGCTGGACGACGGTGACGAGGCGTCGCCCTGGAGGGAGAAGAGGGGTCCAGACCCCAGTTATGGGTCGGACGGGGCATGGTAGGAACGGCACTAGGCCGTCTGTACCCCGACGAGCGGGAGGTATACCGGGACGTACAGAGACTGGATGGAGACCCAAGGTGACGGCGGCTGAGAAAGGAAAAGGTATTGCGGAGGTAGCCGGGAGTCAGGGTCCGGAGTCCCCTGGGGCCTACGCCCGCACGATCACAGGCGAGCCGAGTCCTAAATCTTGGAAGGACGTTTGTATGCCGGCGGAGACCAAGAGCCTGACGTCGATAGAGTATGTGCCACCGAAGAAGGTGGGTGGAGGCCTCCGGGCTTATTTTCCAGCAGAGAAGATCGCGGAGGTAACAAACTTCTGGAAGAACACACTGGTGATGTATGTGCTGGGGAGTAAACCATTTTACGGCCAGATACGGGGATATGCAGAGCGGGTATGGCGGCCAAAGGGGAGCATGGAGATCTACTCCAGGGAGAATGGGTTCTATTTTGTGAAGTTCGGTCTGACGGAGGATGTAACCAGGATTATCCAAGGTGGGCCCTGGTCCTTTGACGGGAGGCTCATTATTGTGAAGGAGTGGACCCCGGAGTTGAAATGTGAGAAGGAGGTTCTCAACGTGATTCCTGCCTGGATTCGCTTTCCTGAGTTCCCAGTGAAATACTGGAGCATTCTCCTACTCGTGAGATTAGCCAGTTTGGTTGGTAGGCCGATCAAGGCGGATGATGCTACGGCTTTCCGCAGTAGACTGATGTATGCCAGGATATTTGTGGAGATAAAGGCTGGGACGGAGCTTCCGAGCCTTCTGGAATACGAGGGTGGCGTCCGGGGAGGTTCTAACTCAGAGGGTTGAATATAATTGGGTCCCCCCAACGTGCTCCCTATGTAAGTCCTTTGCCACGTGTCTGGTGCCTGCGCTTCTAGAGGGAAGGAGACTGTTGGGCCCGCGGTTGCACAGATGGAGGTGGTTGTCACGCCCCGCTCCCGCAGGAGCGATCGTCCTCGCTAAGGCGTGATGCCGCACAGGCCTAGGTTGCGCCCGTGCAAGGCTATGTCCAGAAACGGCCGATTCGAGCTAGGCACAGAGTCGCACAGAGTGTCCCCATTTGCAGCGGAAAGTAAATGAACACAAATAGAAACGAATTCAAACTCTTTATTGATACTCAAGAAGTTTACAAGCGGCACTAGGCCGAGTTTACAAGTCTCTCAAGCTCTCTCTCTCTGAAACATAAAAGACGTGCCAAATGGCTTACAAGATGGAATGATTCATGGCGACGTTCCGATACATTATGTCCTGTATAGGATGCTTCAGCTTCTTGCAACGTCCCAAGGCCCCGAAGTTGGCTTCGCGCCTTAACACGTTCGATGGAAACTCCGCACCCGCCGGCGTCTCCTGCATCCTGCAAGCAGACTGTGGGGTTATCAGTACATTGTTATGCACTGGTGGGGAGGCTAGCTCGCCCACAATGCTATCATTACCAAACACGTTCCATTTACTTTTGTGCACCGTCTATCATTCATTGTCTTTCTAATCTTGCCTTAGGATCAGTTTCATGGCATATTTTATAGCCTATCTCGTGTTGCCAAATTCAAGAGTCGCATGGAAATACATGCACGACTTATCCATACTTACCGTCCGGCCTTCCCTGTCCAAAGCAAACCAAGTTAGTCAACAATTCAATATGAACTTTTCGATGTCAAGTGCGTGTCCCTGCCTCGGATTCTAGCACGTCGTAGGCACGTTATCTACACTTGCATGAATTTCTCATTATCATTTGGTGTGTTACCTTTCAAGCATATTCATAAGGCACTTCATTTAGTTAACTTAGACTACTTTGATTTCAATGCAAGGACTTGCACGTGGATCGCCACCAGCAAAGCCCACTTAATCTATATGCATCGGTCGCTGGCACCACAAGCCAATTTGGACATGTCTTCCCATGTGGTAATTTCTCACCTATCATGGCGTGCGGCTTGGTACACCCTGATAGTCTTTTGAAATACCCGGCCTTACGTCCCCTGGTGGCCAAGCCCGCACTCAGGCAGTCCGTAAACCAAACTTTGATTTCCGTCCGGACCGGCAAGTCCTTCACACTTTGATCATGCCGCGGAAACCCTTTCTCTTCACGGCCACGGCATCGCCACCCCTCGCCCGTGCCGTTTGTCCACGACCATTTCGTATTAACTTGTCTTTTTAACTTAACGGCTATCTCTGAGCCGTAGGCTAACCCTTAGCCTTAATGCGTTATCGACCAGGTTGGCGTCCGTGCAGCGCGGGTAGCGAGCCCCGTTGCACGTACCCGTCATACCTGTCGCTAACCATTTCTATCCTTCTTATCTTTTATTCATTCTTTCTTTCACTTGTTCATTCATTCGTTGATTCATTCATTCACTTATTCATTTACTCTTTCATTCATACATTACGCAACTCCTTGTGCGGGAGTCGCCTTGGCGACCCATCGGTCCCAATAGATTTTCAATGTTGCTAAACTCTACTCGGAACGACTATGTTGATAGTCTTCTCGTTTCATTGTTGTAAACCATTCATTGTTTCATTGTTGAACACAAAAAGGGACTTGAACGTAAGCTTGTGCCTTAGCACGAGCGTGGAGCGCGGTGCGAGAGTTCTCGTATTTTCCATGTTCCTTTCCATATTCTATGCAAGCATACAAGATGGGATTAATCCCTTAGCTAGGTGCGTTGGGTCATTTATTAGCATGCGCGGTGTTATCGCCTAGCGATTTCAGTGATAGTGTCCGTATTGTTATGTGTCTAGGCTAAGCAAAGACGGGTTCATCGGAGCCACCCACCTTAGCGATGTTCGCATCGGTCGAGCAATACTCCGAGCGCGCCTTTGAAAGTCTAACTCTGGATTCATCTTGACGGGCCAATGTAAGCCTTGCATCGATTCTTCATCAGGTCGATGCCAACTCTTTGGGTCGACGGCTCGTTCGAGTCGTTGCACTTGCCGTTTGAATCGGCGTTCCGCTAGGGCGGAGCGGGTCACTACATAATACACCACTCAAAACAAGTCTCGTCCTCGAGACTTCCTGAGTGCAGGTCATCCTACCATTCCTTAACTCGTGTCATCGTGTTTTATAGACATTTCTATCGAACGGCTCTATCGTTCGATGGCATCGAACCATGCTCGGTACCTTTCCAAGTCCTGTGTCGCATACGTTTGGTCGATTTCATTGAATAACTTTTCATTCATTTTAGAGTTGATGGTACTTATTCAATTCCAGTGTTTCTTCGATTTGGTTGCTGTTTCGACGTGTCATGGGACTGAAACGGTCGCGCGAGGTGCGTCGTAATTTATCAAACTCGAGAGTCGTAGGCTGAGGCAAACTCATTCATTCGTTCATGCGCATCACAACACCCACTTGCAGCTGCATTCGAGTTCATCATATCGCTGAGTTTGGATCGTGCACGCATTCAAGGCGTCCCCCGAATACGTACATTTCAACCAAGCTTAGCGACTAGCGAAGTCGGACAAGCCACTCGTGATAGTTTCGATTTGCCGATCGTTTTGCTAACTTCGATTTAAAACCGAACTCATGTGTGTAACACATATCGTTTATCTCGGTCCTCGAGATGATTCGATTCGCTTCTCAAGCGCTCTTGTCAATGAAATCAATACGATTTCTTCTTAGCGGAGTCGACCAAGTTAAGAAATTCTCGTCCGATTCAAGATCAAGTATCGCACTATCACCGAGTACGTCTTCCAATCAATGATTCAATTCGTTATCCCAACTTTACTTGCGCATCACCCATTCCTATCATTCACTTCGTTTGGGCCACTCTCGTCGTCGTTCACGCACACTCCCTGTTTCCCATCCTGCTCTAAGTCTTGTTTCCCAAAGTCTATCGTCCGTCCAGACGATACTGTAAATGCCATCGCACAGGTTCAATCACTCGGCATAGGGTCGTCCGCCTATCCGCTAGGTCAGCTCACAAGGTCATAGTTACATGTCAGGTCCGTGGCTCGTCGTGCAAGGTCGTTGCACGACGCTCTCCCCCAAATCCTATGGTCAAACCATTTGTTCGCTTGTACGGGAGTTTCTACCCAAGTCCGTTTCACTCAAATTTCTAAACATCGAGCATGATCACCTAATTCGCATCAAGACTTACGTTGCACATATTCAATTCCGTTCAATCACCAGTTCTAACCAATTCATGTATTCGATCACGAGGTCATCCAGCTCGACAATACATTGTGCCCCAATCTCACGCGAGTCCGATTATCCACGGCGGTTCATGAATCACCATGCAACGCTCCCGCGGAATAATCATTCTCATCGGAACGTAACTCTTGTTTGAGTTTTAGACTAACCCATTCTCGATACGCGGATTGGACCTACTCAATCCTCAAGTTCAATTTTTCTTTCACAAATTCATTCTCGAGTCCACCTTCGCGTCAAACCACAAGTCGAAGCAATCAGATTGCCACGCTATCCAAGTTCAATCACTCCCGCTGTATGAATCACCATATCAGCGCTCACGCGGAGTGATCGTCATAATCCGACGTGACGCATGTGCGAGACTGGAGTTGCGCTCGCATAAGACAAGAATGTCAACGTTGTGGTTGTCAACGAAGCAAATCCAAGCATTCACATTTTCATCCAAGTCAAATCAATTCGATAGTCTGACCGTCATACGTTCAACTAGAAAATCCTCGAGCTAAATCTATCTTTTCCTCGACACATTTTTAACATCCCAAGTATAGCATCCAACGGAACAATAACATTTGCACGATCGTCATTCGCCGAGTCAGAGTACCCCCGAGTTATCGCATATCGATCTTTGATACGCCTCAATACCATCGACGATATGCGTAACCTGACGATCTTCCTTTGCAACCGATTTCGAGTCGTGTGTTGATGCTGTTGTCCGAGTTGGATATTCCACAATTTCCTCGATATTCAAGATCAAGTTTGATCGCTATTCCTCAAGCTAGTTTCAAGATCGTTGTCCAAACTCAAGTCACAATTTATTTGAATCAATCCAAAATCGTGCGCGTGATCCTCTAAGTTTCCTCGATCAAGACCATTCATTTTCATTCATCGTTCCGAATCGTTTTCCAACTTGCGTTGCCCATTGACAAGTTGTCTGAACGACATCTCGTTAGGGACATTCGAAGTCACGACCAACTAAGCGTGACGCGTTCTAAGGCTCTGCGCGATCGCATTGCCTCGCCGATGTACTCGTTGTGTTTCGAAATCCTCAATTTTCGCTCGAATGATTTTCCAAGAACATCCATACACCACTCGGATTCGAGCCATATGATCTAGTCGTCGATATTCATTCTTATTCTTCTCCGAACTTATCACATACACCACTCGGGGTCAAGTCATTCTACAAATCCTCAAATAATCATTCGATTCCCTGTCGATGTGTTCAATCGCACGTTCGCCCGTTCCTCAAAATCCAAATCAATCATCCATGCACGCCTAAGCGTTAGTCTGATAGCGTTCCTATCGATATACGCTCTAAGTGTAGCTTCGTTCCCAACCGAGCGGTACTTGATATCGCTCGCAACTCGATTGCACCAAAAAGTCGAGGTGCGCGACACGCGGACTAAGTTGTGCCGCATAACCATCCCGTGTGGGCTATATTCAAGTTTGCACGCTCACTTGCTAATGTCGACGTAGGACTATTTGGGCATGCACGCGACTTGCTAACTTAGCATGTGTTCTCTATCGAGTCATGTTTAACATCGTTCGGCACAAAGGCCTTCGCCTATCGATCCCGTTCAATCGAGTACTTGTACGAGCTTTTGAAAATATTAGACTTATTGTATGGAACATCCCAAGGCACAACGAGAGAGAGCGCACACTTCTTTTGTTTCCAACCGAGCTTTCAAAACTGAAAAAATCGAAATGAAGTCCAAGGACGTGAAGCCGTGCTCTGATACCAATCTGTCACGCCCCGCTCCCGCAGGAGCGATCGTCCTCGCTAAGGCGTGATGCCGCACGGGCCTAGGTTGCGCCCGTGCAAGGCTATGTCCAGAAACGGCCGATTCAAGCTAGGCCACAGAGTCGCACAGAGTGTCCCCATTTGCAGCGGAAAGTAAATGAACACAAACAGAAGCGAATTCAAACTCTTTATTGATACTCAAGAAGTTTACAAGCGGCGCTAGGCCGAGTTTACAAGTCTCTCAAGCTCTCTCTCTCTCTGAAACATAAAAGGCGTGCCAAGTGGCTTACAAGATGGAATGATTCATGGCGACGTTCCGATACATTATGTCCTGTATAGGATGCTTCAGCTTCTTGCAACGTCCCAAGGCCCCGAAGTTGGCTTCGCGCCTTAACACGTTCGATGGAAGCTCCGCACCCGCCGGCGTCTTTTGCATCCTGCAAGCAGACTGTGGGGTTATCAGTACATTGTTATGCACTGGTGGGGAGACTAGCTCGCCCACAATGCTATCATTACCAAACACGTTCCATTTACTTTTGTGCACCGTCTATCATTCATTGTCTTTCTAATCTTGCCTTAGGATCAGTTTCATGGCATATTTCATAGCCTATCTCGTGTTGCCAAATTCAAGAGTCGCATGGAAATACATGCACGACTTACCCATACTTACCGTCCGGCCTTCCCTGTCCAAAGCAAACCAAGTTAGTCAACAATTCAATATGAACTTTTCGATGTCAAGTGCGTGTCCCTGCCTCGGATTCTAGCACGTCGTAGGCACGTTATCTACACTTGCATGAATTTCTCATTATCATTTGGTGTGTTACCTTTCAAGCATATTCATAAGGCACTTCATTTAGTTAACTTAGACTACTTTGATTTCAATGCAAGGACTTGCACGTGGATCGCCACCAGCAAAGCCCACTTAATCTATATGCATCGGTCGCTGGCACCACAAGCCAATTTGGACATGTCTTCCCCTGTGGTAATTTCTCACCTATCATGGCGTGCGGCTTGGTACACCCTGATAGTCTTTTGAAATACCCGGCCTTACGTCCCCTGGTGGCCAAGCCCGCACTCAGGCAGTCCGTAAGCCAAACTTTGATTTCCGTCCGGACCGGCAAGTCCTTCACACTTTGATCATGCCGCGGAAACCCTTTCTCTTCACGGCCACGGCATCGCCACCCCTCGCCCGTGCCGTTTGTCCACGACCATTTCGTATTAACTTGTCTTTTTAACTTAACGGCTGTCTCTGAGCCGTAGGCTAACCCTTAGCCTTAATGCGTTATCGACCAGGTTGGCGTCCGTGCAGCGCGGGTAGCGAGCCCCGTTGCACGTGCCCGTCATACCTGTCGCTAACCATTTCTACCTTCTTATCTTTTATTCATTCTTTCTTTCACTTGTTCATTCATTCGTTGATTCATTCATTCACTTATTCATTTACACTTTCATTCATACATTACGCAACTCCTTGTGCGGGAGTCGCCTTGGCGACCCATCGGTCCCATAGCTTTTCAATGTTGCTAAACTCTACTCGGAACGACTATGTTGATAGTCTTCCCGTTTCATTGTTGTAAACCATTCATTGTTTCATTGTTGAACACAAAAAGGGACTTGAACGTAAGCATGTGCCTTAGCACGAGCGTGGAGCGCGGTGCGAGAGTTCTCGTATTTTCCATGTTCCTTTCCATATTCTATGCAAGCATACAAGATGGGATTAATCCCTTAGCTAGGTGCGTTGGGTCATTTATTAGCATGCGCGGTGTTATCGCCTAGCGATTTCAGTGATAGTGTCCGTATTGTTATGTGTCTAGGCTAAGCAAAGACGGGTTCATCGGAGCCACCCACCTTAGCGATGTTCGCATCGGCCGAGCGATACTCCGAGCGCGCCTTTGAAAGTCTAACTCTGGATTCATCTTGACGGGCCAATGTAAGCCTTGCATCGATTCTTCATCAGGTCGATGCCAACTCTTTGGGTCGACGGCTCGTTCGAGTCGTTGCACTTGCCGTTTGAATCGGCGTTCCGCTAAGGCGGAGCGGGTCACTACAGTGGTGGAGCCGGAGAAGGAGCCCAGCTCCAACCCCGGAGCGGGGACGGCATGCAGACAGACGGAGGAGGGCACTATGATGGAGGTTGCCAGGAGGCCGGAGACAGACACCCAGACGAGTCAGGAGAGTCCGCAGGGCGTGATAGTTCCGTTCAGGCACCAGAGGAATATGGTGACCAGGGGTATGACTTCCCTTGGAAGCAGTCAGGATAGTACGGAGGTTCCTGTGGTGGAAAAGGTATATTGCAGGAAGAGGCATGCACCTTCTCCTCAGGAAGATGATCAGACCGAGGCCAACCCGGATTGGACCATTACACTCTCCAGGATTCAGGCTCACCTTGCCCTCACTTCAGGGAGGGGGGAGGATCTAGATTTGATGGACGAGGCACTTCCCCCGGGTGTCAGTCCAGGTGTTGTCCAGGGAGATCCCACATTAATTAATTAATGTCGGTCCTCGCTTGGAACATTCGTGGAGGGTGTTCCATTGGGAGATGGAAGGAGATTGGTGGAGTGCTGAAGCGTGAGAAGTGTGACATCTCTATTCTGCTTGAGACGAAGATTAGAGGGGCGACGATGCTATCTCGCAGGACTCCTGCTAATTGGGCCCATATTCATAACCTAGATCTTTGTGATATGGCAAGGATCTGGGTTCGGTGGAACAGGGATAGTTGGGAGGGGGATCAGGTTCTGAAGACTGAGCAACTTATTAGCATCTCATTTGTAAATAAAGGAGGATTCCGCTTCATCCTGGGTGCGGTCTATGGGCACAATGATAGGCGGCTTCGTGAGACCCTGTTGGAGGACATTGTGCGTGTAGGACGTATGACGGAGCATCTGCATCTTCCTTTGCTTCTTATGGAGGACTTCAATGCCATGCTGCACCGGCATGAGAAGGTGGGGGGCCGTCCGGTGCCTGACCAGATCTTATATGACTTCCAGAGGTGTCTCCTCCTGTCGGGGCTGGAGAGGGCTGGGCACATATGGACCTGGCATAATAAGACGGTCCATAACAGGATTGCATGTCAGCTTGATAGGGCTCTAGGGAACAGTGAATGGTTTCGCTGCTTCCCAAATTCTATGGCGGAGGGGCTTGCGGCTGGGACCAGTGACCACTCCCCTATCCGGGTAGGCTTCTCGGTGAGGCCCACTTGGAAGGCTCGGCCGTTTCGGTACAACAATAGCTGGTACCTATCTGCTGGTTATGAGAAGGTGGTTATGGGGGGGTTGCAGCACTCTCAGGAGTGCACGGCTCAGTTTCGCATGGTTCACAAACTCAAACAGGCTAAGAAAGCCATTCGGAACTGGGTGAAGACGATGCCGTGGTCTTCCCTGGAGGATAAGGAGGCCGAGCTACGGGAGGTTCAGGGAGCTTTACAAGAAGATATGTTGAGCGAGGAGTTGGCGGCTAGGGAGAATAACCTGATTTCGGAGGTCAACATCCTGAGGCTCCAGCAGGAGATCAGTGCAGCTCAGAGGGCCAAATGTTCCTGGCTCAAGGATGGGGACCGGTGCACTAGGTTCTTCTACGATGTGATCCAGACCAGACAGCACCGGAACAGCAGACTGATTATCCCACCTTGTTCCCTGAGGTTGTCACGAAGAGGCTGGTGACGCCTTATGGGAATAGCTTATTGTTGGCCCCTGTGAGATTGGAGGAGGTGGAGGCTATTGTGATGACTGCGGATCCCACTAAAGCCCCGGGACCGGACGGCTTCTCTAGTGCTTTCTTCAGACGACACTGGGGTGTGCTTAAATACCCAGTGCTGGAGGCGGTGTAGGAGTTTTTCTTGGAAGGGAAGCTGCTGAAGAAGTTGAACCACACTTTCCTGACCCTGGTCCCGAAAAAAGAGGCTGCGACATCCCTCGTCGACTTCCGGCCTATTGCGTGTTGTAATTATCTGTATAAGATAATTACCCACCTTATGTGCCGGCGCATAGAGGGGATTATGCAGGGCCTGGTATCTCGGAATCAGACGGCTTTCATCAAGGGTCGCTCGATTGCTGAACACAGTCTGCTTGCTCATGAGATGGTCAGAGATTTCAACAAGCCAGGGGGGATGAAGGCCTGTGTGAAGCTGGATTTAAGGAAAGCGTACGATACGGTCAACAGAGACTTCCTCTGCCACCTTATGCTAGCCATGGGGTTTGACGAGTTGTGGGTAGCGAGGGTGAGGGAATGCATCTGCTCTCCCACTTTTTCGGTTATCATCCAGGGTACTCCTTATGGTTTCTTCAGGAGCAACAGGGGACTTCGGCAGGGGGATCCCCTCTCCCCGTATCTGTTCACTCTGGTGATGGAGTACTTCACTTGCCTGATGGACCTGGCGGTGCATAGTAGGAAGATTGTCCCTCTCTTCAAGCTGGTAAATCCGGTGTTGTTTCACTTGATTTATGCTGACGACCTCTTGGTGCTTCTTTAGCCTTCTATGCGGGGGATGCGTGCGCTTTCAGATATTATGGAGGAGTTTGGGCAGTTGTCTGGGCTTCAGCTGAATAGGGAGAAGAGCATGGTTTACTTCAACTCGACTTGCTCTCTCAAGGAGGAAAGGGCTTTTGCACTGGGAGTTGAGAAAGGTGAGCTACCGGTTAAGTATCTGGGAGTACCTTTGACGGTGAATTATGCTAGGGACCAAGACTGCCACAGCTTGGTAGAGTTTACCCAAAGGAGAGTGGAAGGCTGGCAGGCAGCTGGACTATCTTTTGGGGGTCGCATCGAGCTAGTGAGGTCGGTCATTTCGGGCATTGCTATGTTCTGGTTGCAGTCGATAAAGATTCCGGTGGCCACCATCCGGAAGGTGGAGAGCATATGCGCCAATTTTATCTGGCGAGGGGGTATGCATGCGATAGCTTGGGAGCAACTCTGCCGACCTAGGGAGGAAGGAGGAGTGGGGTTGAGACCTCTTCTTGTGGTTAGAAAGGCCTCGGGGTGAAGATGGCTTGACAGTTCATCAAAGACGGTTCTCTTTGGGCAGATTGGATGGCTAGCAGATACTTGAGGCGGACTAATTTCTGGTCCTGTAGGATTGATAACAATTTCTCTGTCCCTTTTAAGGCTATTCTTAAATGCAGATCGGTTCTTCAGACCACTATATGCAGGATCATGAAAGATGGGGCTAACACCGATCTTTAGCTCGACCCGTGGATGGGTAATGGTTCCCTCCTGGAGACCTTGGGAGCACAGATGGACAGAGAGGCGAGTAGAGGGCCGAAGTGCAATCTGATTATCAGGGATAGAATCTGAAGGCCTGAGGACTATCGGTACACTGCTCAGTTTGGAGAGGAGATTCGCCGGGTCACCATTGATGCTAGCCAGCAGGCAGATTCCTGGAGTTGGGCTACTCCTGGGGTGGATGGTGGGGCAGGTCCCTTCCACTTCAAGAGTTGCTACAATCTGGTCAGGACCGCTCATGACAGGATTGCGGAGTTCGATTTTATCTGGGGAAAGGGGATTGTTCGAAAAATGCAGTTATGTGCATACAAGCTGCTGCTTAGCAGGTTGATGACGAGGGACAGGCTCATCAGGTTTAGGGTGCAGATTCCAGACCCGAAGTGCGTACTATGTTCATCAGAGGCTGAATCTATTAGCCACCTATTCTTTGAGTGTCCGGTGACTTGGCATATCTGGTCAGAGCAATGCACGAGGTCGCTGGGAGGTGTTGGCAGGGCTAGAGATATACGGGGGATCCTCACTTGAATTAGGGATCGCCGAGGTATGGAGCTTGGTTGGGCTAGGATGGCCAGAGTTCGTCTTGCAACTTCAGTTTGGCACGTCTGGAGGGAACGTAACAGACGTATATTTGAGGGGCTGATTACCCCTTCCGTTGTAATTCTAAATAATTTAGAATTCAATGTATCTATAATGGCCCCTTAATCGGGGTGGGAGAGATGTGAGATTGTGTACTGTAATACTTTTACTGAGTTCTGCGTGGAATAAAATTTTACCCTTATTCCAAATATATATATATATATATATATATATATATATATATATATATATATATATTGGAAAAAGGATAAATTGTATTCCAATATCATCTTACAATCAACCAAAGTCTCCCACCCATTTAGGATGCCATAGCAGTTACATCAAATTCTATATTGTGAAGTATGCCTAAAGGGGGGTGGTTAGCCCCTCGAAAATACGGCGATTCCGTTCCCTCCATACATGCCAGACGGAGGCTGCAAGCCGTAATCTGGCGGTCTTGAACCAATCCTTCCCCCTCCCTCTGCGATCTCGGATCCCTGTGATGATGGATCTAATCCCTCTGCCTGTGTCACATCCAGTGTTGCAAAAAAACGGCCTGGGCGGCCGACTAGTCGGCGACTAGTCGGCAGTCGGCCGCCGCCGACTCGACTTTGCTCCTGGGCGGACAAAAAATCGGACAACTCAAGAAGTCGGTCAAGTCGGCCGACTAGTCGGACCTAGGCGGCTAGCCGACGCTAGTCGGCAGAAAAGCCTAGGCTGTTCCCAAAGAAAAAAAAAAAAAGGAAAGAAGTAGAGTTCGAAGAAGAAGGGTTCGAAGAAGAAGGGGTTCGAAAACCTAACCTCTGCGTCGGCGTCGCTGTTCCCGCCGACCTCAGCGCCAGCGCCACCGTAGCCCGTCGCCGTCAGCCGCCGACCTCAGCGCCAGCGCCACCGTTGCCCGCCGAGCCAAGTCCCGCCGACCTCAGCGCCAGGTAATATTGCTTCTTCTTCTTCTTCTTCTTCTTCTTCTTCTTCTGCTTCTTCTTCCTTTGCTGCTTCTTCTTCTCCTTTTTTTTTGTGTGAACTGTTAACATTGATTGAAGCAAAACGAAGTGGTGCACTTTTAAACCCCCACAACCACCATACACGTGATGGATAGACTTGAGCACAGTGCAAATTTTTTTTTTTGTCTTTGCTTTGAAATTTGAGAGCAACAGCAGCAGCTTTGACAAATTGACTCTTGAGAGCAGTGAGCACCCACCACCACCACACACGTATGCAATTTTTTTTGTTTTTGTCTTTGCAATGAATTGAGACTTTTGTCTTTGCATTGAGTTGGGAGCAGTGAGCACCCACCACCACCAGCACACACGGTTTTTTTTTTTTTCTCCTGCACTGTCTGCACAGTAGTGACAGTACAGTGAGTGCAACATTCAACAGCAGCAGCATATATATATATATATATATATGATTATTTTTTATTGCATATATATATATATATATATATATATATATATATATGCAATAAAAATAATATATATATATATATATAGTATAATTATTATTTTTCCTGATCGAGAAAATCCACGGAAAAGAAAAAAAAAATAGAAAAATTGGTTTTTTATGATCAAAAATGCATTTATGTTGGTTATTCCACAAGAAGAAAAAGAAGAAAACTGTGGGTCTGTTGAATTTCAAGTTTTAGGGTTTAGCAATAAGATACGGAGACTCACTTTACATTTGAAATTACATAAAAAGATTTTTTATCACAAAGAGGTCTACGAATAATTCTGGGAAAACGTCAACGGCTGCTGAATTATTTGTCAAAGAAAAATAGGGTACGCTATAAGAAATTAATTGATCAGTTAAATATCCGGGAGTCAAAAACTCGTTAATGAAAATTTTAAATTTTAAGTATATATATATATATATATATGATTATTTTTTATTGCATATATATATATATATATATATATATATATATATATATATATATATATAAAATTCAAAACCGACTAATCCGACTAGTCCCCGACTAGTCCGATTAATCCCTAGTCCCCGCCAACCGACTAGCGGCCGACTAGCGATTTTTACAACCTTGGTCACATCCTCCCAACGTTCTGCGGCACTGCTCAGCCCAGATATACCAGGACACATCGCACTCAAAGAACAAGTAGCTCATAGATTCATTAGCTACGTCACACAGTATACACTTCAGGTTGGGGACTTGGATCCCAAAGGTGGATAGTCTGTCGTCAGCAGTCGTCCAAGCAACAGCCGGTAGACACACAGTTGCAACTTGCGGGCCAATCCCTTGCACCAGATGAAGTCGAAGTCTGCGCTAGTAGGAGATGTACAACGCACAAGGTTGTCGCAGCTCTTGAAACTGAACTCCCTAGTGCCTCCAGTAACCGTCTGCGGATCCCAGATCCAACTATCCGCCAGCTGATTCGGATCTATACCGACCGCGGGAATAGCATCACCAAGCTCCAAAGTATGTCTATAGGTCTCAGGTCTCTACACTCCATTTCTGATAATATGCTGACAAGTCAACCCCCTACCAGCCTCCCTGTGTGCTCGGTCGCCCATAATCTCAATCAGAGATTGGTGCTCTATCCATGGATCCCGCCAAAGGTCAGTCCCTGCTCCAATACTTGACTGGGAACTCAGGAAAACGAATCCAGACAGAGATAGCATTGAGGGCGTCCTTCTCACATCTCAGATCTGGCGTCCACTCCTTCGTGATAATCAATATACCATCAAATGTCCAAGGACCTCCATGGATAATTCTGATCTTCTGTCAAGCCAAACTTGACATAGTAGAACCCGTTTTTCCTTGCGAAAAACTCCATGTTACCTTTTGGACGCTAGACATGTGCCGCATACGTCCTGATTTGTCCATAGAATGGCCTGTTCCCCAGCACATATATGACGATGGTGTTTTTCCAGAATGTTATAACCTCTGCTATCTCCTCCGCCGGAAACGAGGCGCGCAAGCCGTTCCCGACTTTCTTCGAGGGGACGTACTCCATTGTCGAGGGGTTGTTAGTACCTCTTGTCGAGCATTATCCGCCCAAGATTTCCCTAACGGCCGCGAGGGAGATCCTGGATTCTAAGTGGCAGCCCTTGGAGGGGAGGGCACGTGGCCCTGGCCTCTCGACGCGATAACACCACCCTTACCCTTCTCCAAAGCCGTCGTCTTGTGCCTCCACCCGTGCACCGTACTTCAAGCACCCCCACCAAGTTGGCCTCCCCGAAGCGAAGTACCACCCTGGGAGGGGCGCGGGGGAACACCATGACCCACAGAAGGCTTCCTCATCCCTGATCCCGACCCCGCCGTACTCCTGACGTGGATGTTGCGCGTCGTCGATTGAAGGGGCGGACCTCTCCTCATATCCGGACGAGATCTAGCCTCCCTTCTCGGAGCCCTACCCCGACGTCTCCTCATGACCGTCGTCCATCCCTCACCCTCCGACATCACAGCCTGTGGGCCCGTCGAGGGGCCAGGTTGAAACCCAGGAGCCCCCCCCCCCCCGGATTCGGACTCCACCTCGGTGAGTCGACCCGATCCTCCCCACCCAACCTCACTTTGTCGGAGCCCGGCCGGGGGTCACCCACTGCCGGGTCCCCCCCCGACCAAGCCGCGCCCCCTCGCCGCAGTCGCACCGGCCTGACGCCCGTCGGGCGCGTCCGCCCCTGCCCTGCCGCCCACACCCGGGACACCTACCTCCTCCCCCCCCCCTCCGCCCGGCCACCTGGGGGGGTCCCGATTGCCTGGGGGCCGCGGCGGCTGAGACTGCAGTAGACCCCTTTTTAGGGTTTCCACCCAAGTTGCCCAAATCGCCTGATCGCATCTCCGCTTTTATAATATATATATATATATATATATATATATATGGAAAAAGGGTAAATTTTATTCCACTAATATCGCAATAAGGTTACAACATAAAGGTACAGTCCCAACACAGGGGGACATAACTAGTACATCCGACTCAATGTTATGAAGGATGCCCACTGGTGGGGTGGACAGTCCCTCATAAATGCGCCGGTTCCTCTCCCTCCAGACATACCAAACAGATGCAGCAAGCCTCAATCTAGCACGTCTGGCCCAGCTCTGCTCCTGGCCCCTGCAATCACCAATCCACTTAAGGATTTCTTTGAAGTCACGCTCCCTTCCAACCCCTCCCAAGTGTCTCCGGCTCTGCTCTGCCCAGATGCTCCACGTCACATGGCACTGAAAGAACAGATGCCCAATGGATTCATTCTCTGTCTCACACAAAACACACTTAGGGTCAGGGACAGGGACCCCGAACCGAAGCAGTCGGTCCCTAGTGAGCAATCGGCCCAACACCAGTTTGTAAGCAGACAGTTGCATCTTCCTGGCAAGCCCCTTCCCCCAGACAAAGTCGTACTCCTCGAGATCATCGAAGTGGGGGCGAACAAGATCGTAGCAGCTGCGAAATCTGAACTCCCCCGCACCCTCCGAGTGGCCGGGAGGGGCCCAAACCCAGACATCAGACAGTACCGTAGGAGTGATCTGCACCTGCCTGATCTCCTCTCCTAACTGAGCAGTGAACCGATACTCCTCTGGCCTCCAGACCTATATATATATATATATATATATATATATATATATATATATATATATATAGGCGACCCTCCCCCGGGGGCGGGCGGTTGCCGGCGACCCCCCCCAGGCGGGGAGGGGTGGCCGGGAAGGGCTGCGGAAGGAGACCTATCGCAAGGGCACGGGTTCGGCCGGGAGTTCGACGGCGGTGGCCTCCGAGGGCTCCCCGATGGTGTTCACAACCCAAAGAACATCGTCGGGATTGGAGGATGAGGAGGGGGCTTGGACTACGGTCCAGAATCGGAGAGTTAGGCGAGGAGGAGGGCAACGACCGCAGATCCCTGAGGTGCGGAGAGGCACCGCTTATACGCAGGGATCTGACAGGAGGGCGGGGATAGCAAGGAGAACGGGTCCATCGAGGGGTCAGACTCACACGGTGGATCGGGAGGGACAAGCCAGGATTGCGTGGCGGCCCCGTGAGAAGGGGTCGGCGGGGACGGCGGTTCCAGTTATCGGGGGTAGAGCGACTGCTGCGAACATGAGTGCCCGACCTCCACCGACGACCCCACCTCGGAGTTCGGGTCCGCGGCCGGTTTCCTGGGCCGATGCTTGCAAGGTGGGGGTCGCCAAGACGCCGGCATCGATGGAGTATGTAGCACCTATGGCGATTGGGGGTGAGCTATGCGCCGACTTTCCTGCCGACGAAGTGGCGAAGGTGACGGCATTCTGGGAGAACACGTTAGTGCTATATGTGTTGGGGAGCAAGCCCTTCTACGGGCAGATCAGAGGATATGCGGACAGAGTCTGGCGGCCGAAGGGGAGCATGGAGTTCTTCTCCAAGGAAAATGGTTTCTACTTCGTAAAATTTGGGTTGGCGGAAGATGTGACTCGGATACTCCAGGGAGGGCCATGGACGTTTAACGGCCGCCTCATCATTCTGAAGCAATGGACCCCCGACTTGAGGTGTGAGAAGGAGGTGCTTAATGCTGTGCCTGTGTGGGTTCGCTTTCCTGAGTTCCCGGTACGCTTCTGGAGTGTCCCACTACTTATGCGACTTGTCAGCCTCATTGGCAAGCC
This sequence comes from Iris pallida, assembly GCA_029216955.1. Lineage (NCBI taxonomy): Eukaryota > Viridiplantae > Streptophyta > Magnoliopsida > Asparagales > Iridaceae > Iris > Iris pallida. The sequence continues at coordinate 5,736,095 of JANAVB010006798.1, read as the reverse complement.
GATTAAGGCGGATGATGCCACCACTTTCAGATCCAGACTGATGTATGCACGGGTGTTTGTGGAGATTGATGCCCGATTGGACCTGCCTGAGCAGTTGAAGTACAGGACACCTTCTGGCCAGTTTGCTATGCAGAGGGTGGAGTATGAGTGGGTCCCCCCCAGATGTCCGGCATGTGCCTGCTTCGGGCATCTCCCGAGTGCGTGTAGACGTGGAGGAGCTTCTGAGGTGGTGACGGAGGAGGTAGTGCAGGAGGCAGGTGGTGCTGATGCCTCCCCTGTTGTGGATCAGGGGGGCTCGATGGAGGATGAGATGGAGGCAGACACTTCCCCCATCTCGGGGGCATTTGCGGGGTCTCCGACGGAGGATATTGCTGGAGCGATGGTTGAGTATATGGGGACGAGGACCATGACCACCAGGAGTATGGGGCAGGAGGACAGGCGACAGGGAGATAAAGATGCACTAGCACTCCAGGTGTACAGTCGGAAGCGCCCGGCTACGGAGGCGCATAGTGAGGACAGCGGACAGGATGGGACAGAGAGAGTGTGGAAGGTCAATCCCAATTGGGTGGCAGTTCTAGCACAGCCCCCCCCCACAGGGGGACCCACACGGGGCCGCGGCCCCTGCTCTGCCCCTCCTTTTACAGGGGGATAGAGATGAGGATACCAGAGATATGGAGGTTGCACTCTCCCCGGGTGCCCCTTCAGAGGATGTTCAGGGGATCCCACCCGCGGTTTAGATGTCGGCCCTTGCCTGGAATGTCCGGGGGGGGTGTTCTCTGGGGAGATGGAGGGAGATTAGTGAGGTGCTGAGGAAGGAACAGTGTGAAATCTCGATATTACTAGAGACTAAGATCAGGGGGGCGAAAACCCTGTCCCGTAGAACCCCTACGGACTGGGTCCAGCTTCACAACCTTGGTCTCTGTGATATGGCTAGAATCTGGGTTAGATGGAATGGAGCTAGTTGGGAGGGTGAGGAGGTCTTCATGTCTGACCAGCTGGTGGCTATCTCCTTCACCAACAAGGGGGGGTTCCGCTTCTTACTGGGTGCCGTCTACGGGCACAATGACAGGAGGCGCCGGGAGTCCTTGTGGCAGGACATCATCAGGCTGAGTTCTTTAGCGATGCATCGGCATCTCCCTCTGCTGATTATGGGAGACTTCAATGCTACGCTATACCGGGAAGAGAAGCTGGGGGGGCGGCCGGTCCCGGACCAGATCCTCTCAGATTTTCAGTCTTGCCTACTCCAGTCAGGACTCAGGGACTTGGAGAGGATTGGGCACATCTGGACTTGGCACAACAAGGCGGAGGTGAGCAGGGTGGCATGCCAGCTGGATCGTGCTTTGGGGAACAGTGATTGGTTCCGCCTATTCCCCTCCTCTGTGGCTGAGGGGCTACCTGCGGGGACCAGTGACCACTCGCCGATCCTGGTGCGCTTCGTGGAGAGTACTAGATGGAGAGCCCGTCCGTTCCGGTATGACAACAGTTGGTTCCTATCGGCTGGCTATGAGGAGACTGTGGCGGGAGGTCTTGGCCAGGAGGCGGTCGGCACTGCCCAGTTTTGTATGGTTCACAGGCTGAAGAACGCCAAACGCGCCCTCAGAGACTGGGTGAGGGCTCTTCCCCGGACCTCCTTACAGGAGAAGGAGGCGGAGTTGAGAGACCTGCAGTCAGAGCTTCAGGGCGACATGATGAGTGGGAAGATGGCGGCTAGAGAGAAGAGGTTGGCTGCAGAGGTCAACACCTTGAGGCTTCAGCAGGAGATTAGTGCGGCCCAACGGGCCAAATGCTCCTGGCTCAAGGATGGGGATCGCTGCACCAAGTTCTTCTATGATGTCATCCGGGCGCGTCAGCACCGGAACCGTATCCAGAGACTGATTGGCAGGGACGGGCACCTTGTGACCGACCAGGTTGCTATCCAGGAGGAGGCTGTCCGGTTCTACTCTGAGCTCTATCATCAGACGGACTATCCCTCGGTTTTCCCGTAGCTGATCACGAAGACGTTGATTACGGAGTACGGCAATGGTCTTCTCATGGCCCCTATCCGTATGGCGGAGGTGGAGGCGATTGTGATGCAGGCTGATGCTTCAAAGGCTCCTGGGCCGGATGGGTTCTCCAGTGGCTTCTACAAGCGCCATTGGAGTATCCTCAAGGCCCCGGTCCTTGAGGCTGTTCAGGAGTTCTTTGATACGGGCAAGCTCCTGAAGGAGCTGAACCACACCTTCCTGACGCTAGTGCCCAAGAAGGAGGGGGCGACATCTCTTGCTGACTTTCGACCGATTGCTTGCTGTAATTATTTGTATAAAATAATTACTCATCTTATGTGCAGGAGGATGGAGGATGCTATGCAGGGTCTGGTGTCTCGGAATCAGGCGGCCTTCATTAAGGGGCGGTCTATTGCGGAGCATAGCCTGCTGGCCCATGAGCTGATTCGGGAGTTCCACAAGCCTGGAGGGATGAAGGCGTGTGTGAAGCTCGACCTGAGGAAAGCCTACGACACCGTCAACAGGGACTTCCTCTGTCATTTGATGGGTGCGATGGGCTTCTCCGAGACTTGGGTGGATAGAGTCAGAGAGTGCATCACCTCTCCTACTTTCTCGGTCCTCATCCAGGGTATCCCTTACGGGTTCTTCGGCAGCAGCAGGGGGCTTCGGCAGGGGGACCCGCTTTCCCCCTACCTATTCACTCTTGTGATGGAGTATTTCACATGTTTGATGGACATCGCGGTACATCGGGAGAGGATTGTACCGATTTACAGCAGGGTCTCCCCGGTGGTCTCTCATCTCATTTATGCAGACCTTTTGGTCCTGTTGAGGCCTTCCATGCGAGGGATGAGGGAGCTTGCGGCAGTGATGGAGGAGTTCGGACAGCTATCGGGCCTCCGGTTGAACAGGGACAAGAGCAAAGTCTACTTCAGCAACTCTTGCACTTTGAAGGAGGAGCGGGCCATGGAGCTTGGGGTGGAAAAGGGGGACCTCCCGGTGAAATATCTGGGGGTGCCCCTTTCCGTCAACTACGCGAAGGATCGTGACTGTCAGAGTCTGGTGGATTTTGCACAGAGGAGGGTTGAGGGCTGGCAGGCGGCGGGCCTATCGTTTGGAGGGCGTATTGAGCTGGTTCGCTCAGTCATTTCTGCTATTGCTCTGTTCTGGCTCCAATCGATTATGGTTCCTCTGACTATTATCAGAAAGATTGAGGGCATATGTGCCAAGTTCATTTGGCATGGGGGGATACATGCCATCTCCTGGGAGCAGCTCTGTCGGCCTAGGAAAGAGGGAGGGGTGGGTCTGCGATCACTTGTTTCTGTCAGGGAGGCGGCGGGGATCAAGCTGGCATGGAGGTTCCTTCAGGGTGATTCTCTATGGTCGGCCTGAATGTCTAGTCGGTATCTCCGGGGCAGAAACTTCTGGGTATGTGAAATTGACAACAACTTCTCTGTGTCTCTCAAGCATATCCTGAGGACCCGTCCTGTGCTTCGGACGGCTTTGCGGAGGAGGATGAGGGAGGGAGGGGAGACGGATCTTTGGCTCGATCCGTGGATCGCAGGTCAGTCTCTCCTGGAGATTCTGGGCCCCCAGAGGGACGGCGTGGCATACAGAGGCCTGACGTGTAGGCACATCATCCGTGGTGGGGTCTGGAGGCCTGAGGAGTATCGGTTCACTGCTACGTTAGTTGAGGAGATCAGACAGGTGCAGATCACTCCTATGGCACTGTCTGATGTCTGGATGTGGGCCCCTCCCGGCCGCTCGGAGGGTGCTGGGGAGTTCAGATTTAGCAGCTGCTACGACCTTGTCCGCCCCCACTTCGATGATATTGAGGAGTACGACTTTGTCTGGGGGAAGGGGCTCGCCAGGAAGATGCAACTGTCTGCATACAAACTGGTGATGGGCCGGTTGCTGACTCGGGACAGATTGCTTCGGTTCGGGGTTTCTGTCCCTGACCCTAAGTGTGTTTTGTGTGAGACAGAGCCTGAATCTATTGGGCACCTGTTCTTTCAGTGCCATGTGGCGTGGAGCATCTGGGCAGAGCAGTGCCGGAGACACTTGGGAGGGGTTGGCAGGGAGCAGGACTTCAGAGAAATCCTTAAGTGGATTGGTGATTGCAGGGGCAAGGAGCAGAGCTGGGCTAGGCGTGCTAGATTGAGACTTGCTGCGTCAGTTTGGCATGTCTGGCGGGAGAGGAACCGGCGCATTTATGAGGGACTATCCACCCCAGTGGTGGGCATACTTCATAACATTGAGTCGGATGTACTAGTAATGTCCCCCTGAGTTGGGATTGTATCTCTATGTTGTAACCTTATTGAGATGATGGAATAAAATTTACCCTTTTTCCAAAAAAAAAAAAAATATATATATATATATATATATATATATATATTAGAGCAGAAAAGACCTTTTTTCTCCCGATGAGCGACTCGGGACAGGCTAGGGCACAGACTCGGTCGAGCCTGACACCTCCTCCCCGGCCGCCGGACCCACTCGCGGAGGGGAGGAGGCGGCTGGTGAGGAAGGGAGGGGGCGGGCGGCCCCCCTGGCAGGCGGCGATGGCGACGGCGGCTCCCCGCCTGGCGGCGGAAACAGGGGGTCATGCGGACCCCCACTCTGGCAGGAGGAGCAGCAGGAGGGGCCGGCGACGGCCAGGGGGGGCGGCCGACCCCTCCCAGGCGGGTGGCGGCGGTGGCGACCGCCCGGCGACATCCGTCTCCGGCGGTGGCGGGTTCCGGGTCGGATTCACCTATTTTCAAATTCGGATCGGGATCCGGGACTAGGGATAGCCGGATTGATGATGATGGTTGGACGATGGTGGTGAGACGACGTCCGGGAGGGGGAAGAGGGGCTCAAACTCAGGGTATGAGCCGGACGGGCCCTGGAAAGAGCGGGAGTAGGTCGACCATCGGCCTTGGTATCACACGACGAAAGGGAGGAGGTCCGGGACGCACTGCAGCTGGATGGCGGCCAAAGGCGACGGCGGCGGAGAAAGGAAAGAGTATTGCTGGAGAGATTGGGAGTCAGAGGCCTCCGTCTGCCACTCCTCGGTCGGCCACCGACGGGCCTCGTCCCAAATCCTAGAAGGATGTGTGTATGCCGAGTGGGAACAAGAGCCCAGTGTCGATGGAATATGTGCCACCGATGCAGGTTGGAGGAGGACTTCATGCATATTTTCCGGCGGAAGAGATAGCGGAGGTCACGAACTTCTGGAAGAACACGTTGGTGATGTATGTGTTGGGGAGTAAACCGTTCTATGGGCAGATACGGGGTTATGCAGAGAGGGTATGGCGGCCCAAGGGGAGTATGGAGTTCTTCTCACGAGAGAATGGGTTTTACTATGTGAAATTCGGCTTGGAGGAAGATGTGTCCAGGATTATTCAAGGAGGGCCCTGGTCATTTGACGGACGGCTTATTATCCTGAAGGAGTAGACACCGGAGCTGAGGTGTGAAAAGGAAGTGCTGAACGCGATTCCCGTCTGGATTCGCTTTCCTGAGTTCCCGGTGAAATACTGGAGCATCCCTCTGCTTATGAGATTAGCTAGCTTGGTCGGTAAGCCGATCAAGGCGGATTAGGCTACGGCTTTCCGTACCAGACTGATGTACGCCAGAGTATTTGTGGGGATAAAGGCCGGGACGGAGCTTCCGAGTATTCTCGAGTATCAGGTGGCATCCGGGGAGGTGTTGACTCAGGCTGTGGAGTATGATTGGGTCCCCCCAATGTGTTCCTTTTGTGAGTACTTTGGTCACTCTACTAGTGCTTGCCGGACAAGAGGGACGGAGACAGCTAGGTCCCCGATAGCGCAGATGGAGGTAGTGGAGCCAGAGGTGGCACCCAGCCCCATCGCAGGAGTGGCGGCGACAGCCAGGCCGATGGAGGAGGTCTCCCTGATGGAGGGGACCAGGAGGTCCATGATTGACACCCCGCAGAGACAGGAGGGTTCTCAGGGCGCGATAGTCCCGTTCAGGCCCCAGAGGAGTATGGTGACCAGGGATATGAGTTCCCAGGATAGCAGACAGGATGGGATGGAGACTTCTATGGTGGAAAAGGTCTATATCAGGAAAAGACATGCCCGTCCCCACGGGAAGAGGAGCTCCAGCCAGGGGGCTTGATGATCAGACCGTGGCCAACCCAGATTGGACCTTGACTCTCTCCAGGATTCAGGCCCATCTTGCACATTCCTCGGGGACGAGGATGGGGGAGGATATAGATCTGACGGACGGGACACTTCCCTCGGGTGTGAGTCCAGATGGAGTCCAGGGGGTCCTCACATTAATTAATTAATGTCGGTCCTTGCCTGGAACATTCGTGGTGGGTGTTCCATTGGGAGATGGAGGGAGATTAGTAGAGTTCTGAAGAGGGAGAAGTGTGACATTACTATTCTTCTCGAGACGAAGATTAGAGGGGAGACTATGTTATCTCGCAGGACGCCTGCGAACTGGGCACATATCCACAAACTGGATCTTTGTGATATGGCTAGGATCTGGGTTCGGTGGAACAGAGATAGTTGGGAGGGGGAGCAGGTTCTGATGATAGAGCAGCTTATTGGCATTTCCTTTGTCAACAAGGGAGGATTCCACTTCATTCTTGGAGCAGTTTATGGGCACAATGATAGACGGCTTAGGGAGACCTTGTGGGCGGACATCGTGCGAGTAGGTCGTATGGCGGAGCACCTGCATCTCCCCCTGCTGCTTGGGAGACTTCAATGCCATGCTGCATCGACAAGAGAAGGTGGGAGGTCGTCCAGTGCCGGATTCGATCTTATACGACTTCCAAAGGTGTCTCCTCTTGTCTGGGCTGAGGGGACTGGAGAGAGCCGGACACATCTGGACCTGGCACAATAAGGCGGTCCACAACAGGATTGCCTGTCAGCTGGATCGGGCTTTGGGAAATAGCGAATGGTTTCGCTACTTCCCGAACTCCATGGCGGAAGGGCTAGCGGCAGGGACCAGCGATCACTCCCCTATCCGGGTGGGTCTCTCTGAGAGGTCCACTTGGAAGACTCGGCCATTCTGGTACAACAATAGCTGGTACCTTTCTGCGGGATATGAGGAGGCTGTTATGGGAGGGTTGCGGTATACTCGGGCGGGCACGGCTCAGTTTCGTATGGCTCACAAACTCAAACAGGTCAAGAGAGCTATTCGGGATTGGGTGAAGAAGATGTCGCGGTCTTCCCTGGAGGATAAGGAGGCCGAACTTCGTGAGGTTCAGGAAGCTTTGCAGGCTGACATGCTGAGCGGTGAGTTGGCGGCTAGGGAGCGGGACCTGATTGTGAAGGTTAACATCATGAGGCTTCAGCAGGAGTTTAGTGCGGCCCAGAGGGCCAAGTGTTCATGGCTCAAGGATGGGGATCGGTGCACCAAGTTCTTCTATGATGTGATCCGTGACAGACAGCACCGGAACAGCATCCCCAGGCTGCTTAATGGCGAGGGCAGGCTTGTTGGCGACCCGGTGGAGATTCAGGAGGAGGCAGTCAGGTTCTATTCTGACTTATATCAGCAAACTAATTATCCCACCACGTTCCCAAGTCTTGTCACGAAGAGGCTGGTGACGCACCATGGGAATAGCTTACTGTTGGCCCCTGTGAGATTGGAGGAGGTGGAGGATATTGTGATGAAGGCAGATCCAAATAAGGCTCCGGGGCCTAACGGCTTCTCTTGTGGGTTCTTTAGACGTCATTGGGGTAAGCTAAAGTTCCCAGTTCTGGAGACGGTGCAGGAGTTTTTCTTGGAAGGGAAGTTGTTGAAGGAGCTGAATCGCACTTTCTTGACCTTGATTCCGAAGAAGGAGGGTGCTACCTCTCTCTCCGACTTTAGGCCTATTGCGTGTTGTAATTATCTATACAAGATAATTACTCACCTCATGTGTCGACGTATGGAGAGGATTATGCAGAGCTTGGTGTCTCGGAATCAAGCGGCTTTCATCAAGGGGCGCTCGATTGCTGAGCACAGTCTTCTTGCACATGAGATGGTGAGGGATTTCAACAAGCCGGGAGGGATGAAGGCATGTGTAAAGCTGGATTTGCGGAAAGCCTATGACACGGTCAACAGGGACTTCCTCTGCCACCTTATGCTTGCTATGGGGTTTGATGAGAAATTGGTGGCAAGGGTGAGGGAGTGCATATGCTCCCCCACATTTTCGATCCTCATTCAGGGTACTCCATATGGATGCTTCTCGAGCAACAGAAGACTGCGGCAGGGGGATCCTCTCTCTCCGTACCTGTTCACTCTGGTGATGGAGTACTTCACTTGTATGATGGACCTGGCGGTGCATAGTAGGAAGATTGTTCCTCTTTTCAGGCAGGTCAAGCCGGTGGTGTCTCACTTGATATATGCTGACGACCTCTTGGTATTCCTGCATCCATCTATGAGGGGGTTGAGGGCGCTTTCAGATATTATGGAGGAGTTTGGACGGTTGTCTGGTCTGCAGCTGAATAGGGAGAAGAGTAGGATCTATTTCAGCTCTCTGTGCACACTCAAGGAGGAACGGGCCCTTGCTCTGGGAGTGGAGAAAGGAGAGTTACCGGTGAAGTATCTGGGGGTTCCGTTGAAGGTCAATTATGCCAGGGATCAGGATTGTCTCAGCCTGGTGGATTTTGTCCAAAGGAGAGTAGAAGGCTAGCAGGCAGCTGGTCTGTCCTTTGGTGGCCGTATTGAGCTGGTGAGGTCTGTTATCTCTGGCATCGCTATGCTCTGGTTGCAGTCGATTCAGATTCCAGTAGCTACCATAAGGAAGGTGGAGTCCATTTGTGCTAATTTCATCTGAAGGGAAGGTATGCATACGATCGCTTGGGAACAACTCTGCCGGACCCGGGAGGAAGGAGGAGTGGGGTTGCGACCTCTTCGGACGGTTAGGGAGGCATCTGGGGTGCGGATGGCGTGGCAGTTCATCAAGGGAGGTTCCCTTTGGGCAGAGTGGCTGGCTAGCAGATATGTGCGGCGGATGAATTTTTGGACTTGTAGGATAGATAACAATTTCTCGGTCTCATTTAAGGCTATACTTAGGTGCAGACCAGTCCTACAGTCCGCTATATGCAGGACTATGAGAGATGGGACGAATACTGATCTCTGGCTGGACCCGTGGATGGAAATGGCTCCCTTCTGGAGATCTTGGGGGCTCAGATGGACAGAGAGACGAGCAGGGGAGTGAAATGTAGTCGGATTATCAGGGATGGGAGCTGGAGGCCTGAGGAGTATCCATACACGGCTCAGTTTGGGGAGGAGATTCGTCGGATCACTATCGATACTAGCCTGATTGCGGACTCCTGGAGTTGGGTTGATCCTGGTTCGGTTGGAGGGTCAGGGATATTCAGTTTTAAAAGTTGTTATAATCTGGTTCGGACCCCACATGACAGGATTGCGGAGTATGACTTTATCTGGGCGAAGGGATTGCTCGCAAAATGCAGCTTTGTTCATACAGACTCCTTCTAGGCAGGTTGATGACGCGGGACAGACTTATTAGGTTTGGGATGCAGATTCCAGACCCGAAGTGTGTTCTCTGTACGGGTGACGCGGAGTCTATGGGCCACCTATTCTTTGAGTGTCCGTGGACTTGGCACATCTGGGAGGAGAAGTGCATGCAATTGTTGGGTGGAGTTGGCAGTGCCAGAGATATCCGGGGGATCCTCAGCTGGATCAGAGACCGCCGAGGTATGGACCTTGGTTGGGCCAAGATGGCTAGAGTTAGACTTGCAGCATCAGTTTGGCATGTCTGGAGGGAGCGCAACACGCGTATCTTTGAAGGACTGGCTACTCCGCCAGTAGGAATTCTACATAATATAGAATTCGATGTATTTGTAATGGCCCCTTAACTGGGAAGGGAGATGTGAGAATAGTGTATTGTAATACCGATACCGTGATTTGCGTGGAATAAAATTTACCCTTATTCCAAAATATATATATATATATATATATATATATATATATATATATATATATATATATATTATAAAAAGATGTTACAAGTACAGCTCATGTTTAAGTGGTGACCCAGTTGTCTGATTGTCTCTGATTTCCCTGTGGCTTTCTGACTCAAATTATCAATTTTTAGTAGAAACCATAATACAAACATCCTCTTGGATTCTTTTGATTACTATTGCTTCTCATATTACACCTTCAAATGGTCTTATATTCCCTCTCTTCCATGTGCCATACTGCTGCAGTAACGGCTAGATTAGCAATGATTTCTCCTCTCGGATTCTTTACCAAATCAAGTACATAGTTTATAAAAGTTTAGATACTTTTCAGCCAGTTTTTTTGGATTGTCATTCCTTCACTGTTTGGCTAATGTGCCATAGATATGAAAGCAAATCCCCGCAGAAAATTGCATCATTTTACCTCTTTGTCTAGACTCTTTATAGTCTACGTGAACTTGGAGGATACTCCTTGGTTGCATGAGCTTCAACTGCAATCCAAAAGGTAGGTCTATCTACCTCCCAACTGGCCACCTAAGTATTACGGCATGACCCTCTCATCCTCATAGCTACTTGGCTAGGAACTTGGCACCAACATAGAGGGTTGACGTTATGTTGATAATCGGTCATGAAACTTTGTCAAATCTTGTATGGAGCTTTCTTATACTTCATAGCCGACCCCATTCTGATGATTCTGATGGAAGAAAGCTTGGAGGATGATGACTTTTCAGCCCATTTTGGAAGAGTACTAAAAGTTCTTACATCCAAATTTTGAAAGGAAAAAATTGCCAATTTCTTTAGTTTTGGTCAAATTTAGTTGATTTGAACCATAATGGACTTAAAGCTGACTGAAACTTCCCAATATTAGCTACCATAGGTATCAGCCTATCAGGTGATCTATTTTTTGGGAAAACTATACTTTTGGTCACTGAATGTTTACCTCACCAAAGTTTTAGTCACTCAAAGATATTTTCCAAAAATTTAGTCACTGAATGTTTGGCCATCCAAAAAAATGGTCACTCTGTTAAATTGTTATTTGTTTTATTAACATTTTTTGTTGACATGGCATGTTATGTGCCATGTCAGTCATTAAGTATGACCTAGCACATTTACGTGGGCTATTTTTGGGTTTTATTTTTCAAAAAAATTGTTTGGGTATTAAGTTTTTTTTTTAAAAAATGAAATATCATGTCATAAACATTGAAACATGGCACATAACTTAATACCCAAACGAATTTTTTTGTAAAATAAAACCCAAAAATAGCCCACGTAGATGTGCCACGTCATACTTAACGACTGACATGGCACATAACATGCCATGTCAACAAAAATCGTTAATAAAACAAACAACAATTTAACAGAGTGACCATTTTTTTGGAAGACCAAACATTCAGTGACTAAATTTTTGGAAAATATCTTTGAGTGACTAAAACTTTGGTCAGACAAACATTCAGTGACCAAAAGTATAGTTTTCCCTCTATTTTTTTATAAGTCTAAGATCAGTTTGGCTCAAATCATACGAAGTCAAAACATATTGGTAACAGCTGAACTTTTAAACCAGGTCTGCTTATTTATTTTGAATATTTTCCCTTCTCGTCAATATATATTTTTATTCCCAAATATTTCTCTTCCCTTTCATCTCCACTTTGTTCATGTTATAATGATATAAACGTAGATACCATAACAAATTATTTTCCTAATCCACTTTGCGCCATACATTGGCCCTCTTATTCATATAACGGACCATACTTTATAGATTAGGCATGCATACTGGAATTGAGGATGATGTGTCATACATGGCATATCCATGAATGCAATTGAGTTGTCATTCACGAAATAGGGCTAAGTATATCTAGTCTGTAAAGAAAATTAATTAAAGAAAAACGATTTGCAACCGTACCATAGTCAAATTCATACTCCCAGTACATGAATGCCTAGGGGAAATTAATGAACAATGTAACCCATTATTTCCCTGATGGCTGATACTTTACGAATATACACTTTAGTTCTTTGGTAACATTTCTAACTGGGGCAAAGTGGGTAATATTCTAATGCAGGAAACTATCCATCTTCTTCCTGTCACTCTTTCTAAGGTATTAGGAAATTATTGAAACTACTATGAAAGTTTCATCCAAAATATGTTTATAAGAGGATTCCATATTACATGTATGTAATCATAACCGAGAGTTATCAATATTTGCAATTTTGGTTGAAATGGCAATACAATACAATAAAGCTTAGGTAATTTTGTTTCTTAAATACAACACCCATGGAAGCTAGTATATATGGGCTACATTTGTGAATACAATAGAAAACATATAAACAATCTGCTAAAGAAACAAACCGATTTCCCAGTAGAAGTGTGCACGTAGACTTCATCTTGACCCTTGATGTGAGTAACCTCCCCATCTACCCAAGCTAAATGTGGATCTTCAACCCACACATGCGAACCTACAACTATGTCTACTGGAGCCGCCTGCAAAAGCAATATATGCGTCTGTCAATTAAAAACATTAAAGATAGAGACATAGCAATCTTTAATCCCAGAAAAAGGTTCACAGAATTGGTGTTTATGGTACCACAGCATCGGAAGTATATTTATTTTAACACTCCCAGCATGATTTAGGATCACCCACATCTTATAATGTTCTGATCAACTGAGTCTGGTTGCTATTACCGAATGAAGTACAGAAATATACAATCTCATAATCAAGGTAGTGAGGCTTGTAAAAGCAGTAACATAATTACTCTTTAAACTCGTACACAACTAGTTTCTAGACCATAACATTTTATATTTCACTTTCTTCATCTAATAAAAGTGATTGGTCTCATCTGCATTCCACAGGTCAGTTACTTTTCTACATAACTGAATACGATGCGTCTATGTTAGCATTCAACACGAAAGAAGTACAGGAAAGCAACTTTGTGATGGAAGACAAATCCTAACTGTCAAAACAAAGTTCAAAAGTAAGAATATGAGATTTGACCCTTCCATTATGCTGAAAGAGAGAAGGAAGCCAACGATGGATTTAACCGGACTGACAACAACACAGTTAGATCAAGAGGGGGTACACTAAGCATAAGAATTTAAAAAATGCAAAGAAAATATAACATAATAATCGAAAGGAGCCTTCAAAAAGTTCAGCTTCACAGAAGACATAAATGAAGGCTAATAGCAAATATAAAGAGTAATGATGATCACAGATCTCGAACAATAATTAGGGAAAGACAGAAAAGAAACTCACTATAAAATGCACAAGATAAAAGACTTATAATTCAGAGCAGTTACCCATATCTAGTAGGAAAATAACCCATAAAAAGAAACGGAATAGTTCATATTAACCAGTAATATTTGAACAACTTCAAGCTATAGTGTCATTCGGCAGAATGCTTGGTAAAAAGAATTTATTGAAACCTAAAAATCCCCCTCACTCCTCTCTCGGTCATAGTGATTATGTTAATTTTTGAATTTAAAAAAGAATGAATGCAGACCTCGAGTTACAGCAGGACATTTCATCTAATTTGAAACATAAGCAATGGGAAGGCAAATACCCATATCTAGTAGGAAAATAACCCATAAAAGAAACGGAATAATCCATATTAACCAGTAATATTTGAACAACTTCAAGCTATAGTGTCGTTTTGCTGAGTGCAGCAGGATATTTCATCTAATTTGAGACATAAGCAATGGGAAGGCATTCACAAAATACAACCAACATATCTGATCAAATAATCTCCACCAAAATTCCCATGTCATATAGGGCACAAATCTTGATTTACTCATATGATGAATTATTACCCATAAAAGAATCTAAAGTGGACAAATACATATAATGATCCTATCTTTTGAGTTTGCACTTTAAAATTAAGGAGTTAGTATTAATGAGTCGTCTCATATGAGTTATGCGCTATTTCAACTTTTTGTGCCATCAGATGAGGCGTGATACTAGTATAAGATGACAGCGGTAAGATTGACTGGCCCTTATGTAAAAGATATATAGCCATATAAGCCAAACCTTGCATGAATAATCAAGTGGAAGAAATCAATCAGTGAACTAAAGATTGTCTTTTTAATTCTGGTAGGCTCTGGCTTCGACCTCTAAACCAGACTCATATACCAGTGAACTCTTAACATGACCATTGAATCTTGCTTTTCTAAACAACCATAGCATCCTACAGATGTATCACATTAGATAACGGGATAAACTAACCAAATCATTATGACATCCAATTCTTGACCAGTCCATACCATGATTTCTGCTATTCAAATTCCTCCTAAACAATATGATGCATTATGAAATTCTGTTAAAATAAATGTCCATCTGCTGCCTTCTATTTCTTGCAACAATAAAAAATCATTTTTACATACTTGGAATCAGCACATGCTATAATATTTGAGACAGACATGAAACCAGCAGCACAGCAGAAAGAAGTGGGCAGTATGTACCTCCATGCCGGGCTGTAACAATTGCTGCTCCCTGATATTGCAGGGCAGACCAGTGGGCAGTCTCCACCACCCAGCATAGTTTCTAACGTAAGTCACATGAGCTACAGATCTAGGTTTGATTACTCAAATTGCAACATGTTTTGTGTATAAGCTTTTTGGGAGGGGATTGAGTCTTTGAGAGGATCTAGTAGAGTTCTATAATGGCAGTTGAGAAAGAGAAGAAAGCTAAAAAAACAAGAAGAGGGAGAGAGGGAATACATGGAGAGCAGAAAGAATGAGTGAGATCAGGTCTTCGGATTTCTCATATGGTTCTCTCTGTCTCTTGGGTAATTAGGATCTTTGACGGACCATTTTTAGGAGTTCCTTTCGGGCCTTCTCGTTAGGTGTTTAGGATAGAAGTTGGTACAGAAGTGTATATCAATCTTTGTCTCCTACAACTTTACCGTATTTTTTCAATCCCCAAAAAATCTACATCTCATAATCTAAACACTCAAAATCCCCCAAACCCCCATAAATCAGGTCTTCAGATTTCTCGTTTGGTTCTCTTTGTCTCTTGGGTTCTTGGGATATTTGACAGACTATTTTGAGAGTTTCTTTGGGGCCTTCTCTTTTGGTGTTTAGGCTAGAAGTTGGGACAGAAGTGTAAGGTGGGTATCAAATTCTTGCAAACTAGTGGATCTTCGACTCCAACATCTTTATCACATGTTTATCCAATTCCCAAACACCCTAAATCTCATAACTCAAACACTCAAAACCCCAAAAAACCCTACAATTTTTTCTTCTCCCTTTCAACATAAGGCACCAATGGGTAAAACACAAACCCTAAACAAATCCTAGCCATCCAATAATTTTTGAACACTAATAAACCAATCCAAATATGTTAAATACTAAGAGCCCATCATAACCATCTCCACCGTGGCTCATGTTTATCCAATCCCAAATCACGAAAATCTTAGAATTATCCCAAATAAATTATCATATGTTGGTTGGACCACACCTTTGTATCTCTACATCGCCCTAACAAATCGACAAAATAGACATTAAATGCTAACTCCAAATCCCACCAATTCAAGCACCTCACTTCGATTGCATTCTTTAGTAAATAGACGTAAAACTCCAGGCCACTATAGTTCTCTCTCTCGCAGGCACAATCATCCAACATAATCACCAAAAACAAAAAACAAAATCACCAAAAAAACTTTACCATGATAAGCAAACACCAAAATCATAAAACCCAAAAGTAGTACCAAAATTGGAAAACCAAAAAACAGAATCTTCTTCATTACTGTCAGCAACAAAATCTCCATTGTCACCATTAGCAGCAAAATCTCGATCATTCCAAACTAGAAACATCCAAAAACAGGAGAAAAACTAACTCTACCTTCAATGAAACACGGACACCCTTTTTATCTTATTTTCTTCACCCTCCATCTTGTACGAAATTGTCGTTGTCGGGGGCCTCGAGACGATTGTGGTCACATTCTCTACCATCGCCTTTAGAACTCCTTTGTTCATCATTGTCGCAAGATCATCCATAGAATCTCGAACGCCGTTCTCATACCACTTTGTTACGACAAAGTTGTGGCAACGAAAATGAAATAACAAAATTAATAAAAATATAATTAATACCCAAACCCAAAAGTAAGTAATTACTAATAAATAAAAAATTACAATCTCCCACAATCCTCACCATACACTCAGAATTCTACATCATTTTTTCGCTTTTCACCAAAGAGGCATATATATTTATAGGCTAAAACTCAAACCCTAAAATGAATCCAAGCCATCCAGTTATTCTTAATCATTAAAAAAACCAAACCTAGCCGATTTAGACTTAGAAAACATAATCCTATTAAAAGTAGGCATGAAAGATAGACGCATGTCTTTCGTCCATTTGAATCCTCTACAAATGTAGTTGCATGCTTTCTTTACAATACCTACTTGCTCTACAAGATAGATCCTTGGATAGTATCATAGTTCTTGCTTTCTTTATTTAAGTTTTCGTACCATTACGCATTTGTATGGTCATGGGCAATCAAGGTTTGGCTTTCCTCGAACAGTATCCGGAGCATCAGGATCATGTCGGCCTAGAAAGAAATTACATGGAACATGCTTCACACATGAGGTATTGCAAGATTTTCAATGGGACTAACTATCCGAGCTAGAAGGGCGCGACGCAATACCATGTATAGTCCTTTATGGTGTCAGATTCACCAATGACCGTCATATAGTTAGGTTGCATGTTAATGACAACTATCATACAGGCCTAACAATTTATGTAGGGACAGACTTGTAACATATATATATATATATATATATATATATATATATATATATATATATATATATATTATGAATGCTAATCTATGGTAAGGACGGGCTTCTGATATATTTATATATTATGAACGCTAATCCTCGTTATACAGGGACGGACTCGTAACACAGCTACCCAGCCAGCGCCCAAGGGGGGGCTTGAACCCGCGCCACTGCGTAGGGAGCCCCCGGAGTTCCCAATGGGCCACACCCCTCGGACATATATATATATATATATATATATATATATATATATATATATAGGAGCCCCGACACGTCAGAAGGACAGGCGGGGACTGACGTGTAGTCGTATCATACGCGACGGAAAGTGGAGACCGGAGTCTTATCGGTTTACCGAGGAGCTGGGAGGGATTATCAGTACTATTGCCATTGACCCGGACTTGCCTGCTGATCGGTGGATTTGGGAGCCGGCAGATGCAGCTTCGGGAACTGGGGAGTTCCAATTCCGGAGCTGCTACAATCTCATCCGGTGCACCTTTCCTCAGAGCTCTGACTACGAGTTCGTATGGTGCAAGGGTCTCGCCAGGAAGATGCAGCTTTGTGTCTACAAGCTTCTACTGGGCCGCCTTTTGACTAGGGATCGTCTGAGTTCGTTTAGGGTGACGGTCCCAGATCCGAAATGTGTGCTGTGCAGGGTGGAAAATGAATCTATAGGACACATTTTCTTCGAGTGTGACCTGGCATGGCAGATCTGGTCTAAGCAGTGTAGAGCGTTGGGTGGATGCGACTCCGGAAAAGGAATTGGGGACATCATCACTGTGCTCCGGGATAGCAGAAGTAGAGGGCAGGACTGGTTCCGGACCGCCAGACTTCGATTGGTGGCATCAGTTTGGCATATATGGAGGGAACAAAATCGTCGTATTTTTGAGAGGCTGGTCACCCCTCCGGTAGGCATCCTCCATAACATAGAGTTTGATGTTATTGCTATGGGGAACTGAAGAGTGGAAGTCCCACTTTGATTGTATGTTGTAAGATTATTGCATTGCTTTTGGAATAAAATTTACCATTTTTCCAAAATATATGTGTGTGTGTGTGTGTGTGTGTGTGTGCGCACGTGCGCGCGTGTGTGTGTGAGTGTGTGCGTGTGTGTCCTCTTTAATAAGGCTTGACGACCCGGGGGGTTCGAACATGTACCTTCAGCACCGGGACCTCCCGTCGCAACCAATAGGCTACAACCCTGCACACACATATATATATACATACACACACACACACACATATATATATATATATATTAGGTGATCGTAGACAAAGTAGAAAGACTACATAATAATTTTGCATGTTCTCACATGATTATTGTGTTGGTTTAGGTGAGTCGGGTTGAGACTGCTCACCAGTGCATTCCCCAATGTGCTAACCCCCTTCTTCACATGTACGGAGAGTCGCTTAGACGTTCTAAGACGTGTGGAGCTCGTTTGGCAACTTTAAGCTTTTCTTCTTCTAGAAGATGTTATCTTTTGTTTATAAAGGACATAACATATGGAACATTGTTGATTGTATTAGTTTTACGAGTTGTAAGTCATGTAGCATTGTTTATTGTAATAAAATCTAATTTTGTAGTCGAGTTCTTTTAGCCTAAGAGCCGTTGTAATCCTATTGTAAATTATCAATAAAAAATTATTTTATATATCTTGTGTCTATCCATTTTTCTGTACATATTTGTTGCAACAACGTTGATTCTGAGATGTTTTATCGACCGTATTTGTTCTTGCCTTGTACAAGTGCAATTTAGACTTGTACGACATTCAAACGACTCTTGGTTCTGCAAAACCGGAACGTGAAAGTTTCTAAGATGTTTGGTGGCTTTCATAATGTTTTATAAGGCACAAGTTCCATTATTCTAAATTGGAGTATTAGGTCTCATATATACATCACGATTAACCATTTAAATAAGTTAGGCCAAGTGATGCACACATGTGACTTATGCACAGGTCATATCCTAGTGGGTCCGTAGATCGGGGTGTGACATTTTTTTTGAAATTGTAAATTTGTTGATAATAAATAACAGATTACAAGAAGTTATGGGACGCATAATGCCAAGCAGTTAAACAACACAACATCAACACTAGAAAGCCATCCTAACAACACATAGCTATAGCCAACTATTCTGGCCCTTGGTAGGACTAATCCTAAATTTAGGAGTAGTACTTTGCATCTTCCTCCGAGCTCTCAGCTTTGGCATTTTTATTTCATAGTCCCCTTGCTGGAGGAGCTGGAGCGACTTCTCATTCTTCCTGGTCCGTTGTAGCTCATCTCTTTGGGCCCTTTCTGTAGCTGTCTCTGAGTTTACGACCTCTCGGCATAGCTTTCCACCAGGTTCGAAAGTTTTGGAGTGGGTTGCGCCTCAACTCTTGAAGGAAGCTCCTCCTCCGTCCTATCTTTATATATGGTAAGAGATTGTTGTGCTCCATGGCAGAAGAGGGCTCAGAGATGGCCCTTGCATTTGCAGATAGCTTTCTCTCGACTACACTAACAGGCACTGAGCTTGCAGGTTCTACCATTGCCTCCCCCATTCCCAACTCCCTATCCACAATAAACATTGAACCCTTAGGCAAGTAGGTGGGGAGGTCCATATTTTCCCGAATAACTTCCATAAGTTCTTCTCTGAGCCCTACACCAGAGGGGCTCGAGCACGCTTCCTCGATGTGATCAATGCATCATCAAGAAGCACACATTGGTGGTACCCACTCGAATGATACATATTGCTTATATCGACGCCCATCCGGAAGCCGAACCGGTACAGACGTTGGGAGATCACGGCATGTAGTGATCTCCACTACCACTCGAGCGAATACCAATCGCTTACGGTGAGCAGTGATAGCATCCATTCAAAACAGGACACAAATGATACTGACAATCTTTCGAATTGAGGGTTCATCCAAAGTTGAACTTGGAGCTTCGGGAGCTGCGTCCAAATAGGAATAGATGTCAGGAGATCGCACTCCATGGAGATCACACTTTCCTTCCTAACCACTCTTCTATAGACGAATACCAACCCGAAGAAGGCCTGCGTCAAGCGGGCTAGCACGCCTACGGTGATTTGGAGCATGGGCGGATGCGTCTTTCGCACTCTACCTACTATATTAGTATTAGCAGTGGTCTCTATCTACGCTCTTCACTGTTCGCTCTGTCTTGAAACAAGTGTTTTCCCCTGCTCGAGACTTCACGGCTCTTTGTTGATTGAGTCCTTGCTTGTGAGTCATTGCTTTCTCATCTTCCTCTCTCTTTCTTACTGCTAAGATATCAAAGTAGGAGTCAGGGCCTTCCCATCCAATTGACTGAAGGCACAAATCAAATCCAAGATGAGAAGGTGCCCGAAGACGAACAAAGTGAGATGACTGTTAGGCGCCCGAAGAAAGGAAGCGCAAGCGTGCTTGGTTATGACAAATCTTTTGTCGAACATCTAAGAACCGCCTTGAAGAATTGCCTCTAAGTTTGATTCCAGGGCAAAATGTACAAAAAAGAAGCCATTCTCGAAGGAGAAGACTTCCACACCACCTGTTGGTGTCCAAGCTCTGTGGACAAAGGCAGAGATGGCCGAATACGTTAGTCCATCTCTGTCCGATCACATACAGGACCAGAGTGGACTTCCATTCTACCGTCGAGATCTCGATATCCTCCATAAATATATTCGCATTTCAGACTCCATCCGCCACCAGGGGCTCCTCAAATTGCAACCTCATGTCGACAACAGACACGGACATGGAGCACATCGCCCCCCATGAGATGGATTTGTCTTTGGAGAAGACCTGCTCAACATGATTAATAGAAGGGAAACGAAACAACTCCTTTCTCTTCACCATACTTCCCGATATAGCCTGGGGACTCTTGTCGATCCCCTCACGAGTCAAGCCCTCTTGAACCCCTATCCCCTTGAATTGTCCACCTCGCCGCTTAGGATAAGGGGGGCTGACCTCTTTTTGCTCCCACAATCAGTCTCCTTTAGAAGTAAGTCCATCCCGTGGTCGCCTCATGACTTGAGAAGCAAGGGCACTCTATTGCCATGTTTTGCTTGGAGGAATGGGACGCACCTTGTCCCTCCACTGGAAGAATTAACCCACCCTCGAACGATTGCGGTTGTCTGGAGGACACGGACCTTCATGCTTGTGCCCGTCCGCAGAAGAGGGTCTCTCGCCATTCTTTGGTTCCTCGATCCCTAGATCGTCTGGACCACCAGAAGGTTAACGTTCGAGATTCTCCATTCATTGCAAGCATCTTCAAAAGTCATATTTTCTTCACATGCAAAGATTCAGGACTCGAGTTTTTGGTAGCTTGAAGTTAGCATGTATCCGTAGATAGGGGTGACAACAGAGATGAAAGTTGCTTCAAATTAAGTTGTGAAGTCTTGGCTAGTACTTCAGA
The DNA here is from genome assembly GCA_029216955.1 of Iris pallida. Lineage (NCBI taxonomy): Eukaryota > Viridiplantae > Streptophyta > Magnoliopsida > Asparagales > Iridaceae > Iris > Iris pallida. The sequence goes on along the minus strand of JANAVB010006798.1, from coordinate 5,715,057 downwards.
AACTGGATTATATTGTCATGTGGGAATATGAGCAAAGGCTAGGACCACCAACAAGAAAGCAAGCATGCAGTAGGCACTACCAAGCCAATGGTTGCACTAGGTACTTCGTGCAACATGCACAATGGGGAGCAGTAGCAACTGTTAATGTGATTAGCATCGCTTTGTATTTAAATAAAACAGCATCTCCCTAAAAGTTTTATCCCATAAATAGTCTCAAATTCCAATTGTCCCCTTGTAAATCTAAGGGCTGAGATGTCTTGAATTCAAATCTCTTTGGCCATATTATTAGCTATTTTCAAGTTTTTCATAATAAATTTATATACACCCCCTCCCCCCTCTCTCACATTGTGTTTAGGAACCTTTGTAGTGAGGGAAAGGAAAATTTTGAGAAAAAAGAAAATAAAGGGGAGTAAAATAAAAGTAAAGTTAATTTTTCATTCCTTTGTTCGGATGAATAAAAAATAGGAAAAGAAAAGGTGTTTAAAATAATTTTTTGTTTGTTTATAGATCGAGATATAATTACTATTTAGTCATTGGTATTCCCAAATCATAATCTATTATGAGGGGTAGTGGGGTAAACTCTTCCAAAATTCTCTCATATCTCTTCATTTTCCTCCCACTTTTGGAAGGAAACTTTTTTAGTGGGGCCCACATAGTTTTTTTCCCTCAAATTTCCCTCCCTCATTTTCCCTTCCCTTTCCCAAATACCATCACTTTTGATTTTCCTCCCATCTTCCTCTCAACTTTTCCTTCCTCCCATTTTCCTCTTCCCAAATAGTACACTAAATTCTAAGTTATGGTATTTTAGCTCCCCTCAAAAAAAATTTATGGGTCCACCATTGTGCTTGTGTGTGCGCACACATTAGCATACATATGGCATGGGGGGCATTTAGAACAAATAGTAGAGCATTTTTTTACGATGGTTGATAGAGAGAAGAATCTAGAGAATTGAAAGAGACAACAAAGGAGAAATAAGTTCCAATCTTCGATATTCTTTGCTCAGTTATGGCACAACGTGTCTCTCGATTTCTTCTTGGATCTCGACTACGTTCCACATAATGGAAGGAAACCATTGTATGGTTTTAGCAACAAATTCTTGTACCAATATTAATGTATTTCTTCCTCTCCCATGTATGTAGGCATGTTTAGGTTCTTGTGTTCTTTTGCTTTTTTTTTCCATCTCAGATGATTGTGTTTATTTATAGGGGACTAATCACTTGGGTAGCGGAACGTATCCTTTGCCGGTTTGAAGGCTTCCATTGCTAACTCTAGGTTGTGCAGGAGCCTCCATTGGTAACCCCAAATGGAGATGTATAGTTCAGTTCAAACTATTCTACTTACAAATTGCATCGAAAAACTCAACTCCATTGCTAACTCTAGGTTGTGCAGGAGCCTCCATTGGTAACCCCAAATGTAGATGTATAGTTCAGTTCAAACTATTATACTTACAAATTGCAGCGAACAACTCAACTCCGTTGCTAACTCTAGGTTGTGCAGGAGCCTCCATTGGTAACCCCAAATGGAGATGTATAGTTCAGTTCAAACTATTCTACTTACAAATTGCATCGAAAAACTCAACTCCATTGCTAACTCTAGGTTGTGCAGGAGCCTCCATTGGTAACCCCAAATGTAGATGTATAGTTCAGTTCAAACTATTATACTTACAAATTGCAGCGAACAACTCAACTCCGTTGCTAACTCTAGGTTGTGTCTTTTCACTTGAC
>JANAVB010006798.1:5693333-5710833 GCA_029216955.1 Iris pallida | reverse complement strand
GCTTCCATTATTAAACTTTTAACGCCTGCTACTAACATATGTTGTTGTTCATTAATTTAATTTTTTATATTTTAAACATATGTTGCTTACTAATTAATTTATTTATTTTTGTTTTTTTAATACTTGTTGCTCACTAATTTATTTATTTTTTTAACGCATACTTCACTCATTAAAATATTTTTATTTTTTAAATTTGTATTGAACGCCTACTGCTCACTTATTTTAAAAAGAAATTGTTTTGATTTTTTAACGATAATATTTTTTTACTTTCCTAATGATAATATTTTCAAGAAAATCTGAATATCATCTAATGATAATATTTTTCTAATTTATTTATTTTTTTAACGCATATTTCACTCATTTATTCATTTAATTTTAAAACATGTTCAAGAAAATCTGAATATCATTTAATTAGGCTTCCACTATTCTTTTTTTTTTTTGATTTTTAACGCCTGCTGCTAACGTATGTTGTTGTTCAGTAATTATTATTATTCTAATTTATTTATTTATTTTAGGTTTTTAATGCATGTTGCTCACTAATTTATTAATTTTTTAACGCAAATTTTACTCATTAAAATATATATTTTTTGTTTTAAGTTGTACTGAATGCCTACTGCTCACTTATTTTAAAAAATATATGTTTTGATTTTTTAACGATAATATTTTTTACTTTTTCTAATGATAATATTTTCGAAGAGAACGAATTACTTGATGGATATTCTTAATATCATTTTTCAAAGTATATTCGAATTCTTACATTAATTTTAATATCGTTTATCAAAAATTTAAGCAAATATCATAATTTTGACTTTTAATAATATCACTAACCCACTATTCTATTGAGAAAAATATTAAAGCATGGTCAATTTAATCTCAATATCATTTATTCATTTAATAGTAAAGCATGTTCAAGAAAATCTATATATCATTTAATCAGGCTTCCACTACGACTGCTGCTAACGTATGTTGCTATTCAGTAATTGGATTTTTTTTGGATTTTAAACGTATGTTGCTTACTAATTAATTTATTTATTTTTGGTTTTTTAATACATGTTGCTCACTAATTTATTTACTTTTTAATGCATATTTCATTCATTAATATATATATATATATATATATATATATATATATATATATATATATATATATATATATATATATATATATATATATATATATATATATGGTTTTAAGTTGTATTGAACGGCTACTGCTCACTTATTTTTAAAAAAAAATTTGTTTTGGTTTTTTAACGATAATATTTTTTACTTTTCTAATGATAATATTTTCGAAGAGAACATATTACTTGATGGATATTCTTAATATCATTTTTCAAAGTATATTCGAATTTTTACGTTAATTTTAATATTATTTATCGAAAATTTAAGCAAATATCATAATTTTGACTTTGAATGAATATCATGAAACCACTATTCTATTGAGAAAAATATTAAAGCATGGTCAATCTAATCTCAATATCATTTATTCATTTAATATTAAAGCATGTTCAAGAAAATCTAAATATCATTTAATCAGGCTTTCACTATTTAATTTTTTTTATTTTTAACGCCTCCTGCTAACGTATGTTGCTGTTCAATAATTGGAAATTTTTTGGATTTTAAACGTATGTTGCTTACTAATTAATTTATTTATTTTTGGTTTTTTAATGCATATTGCTCACTAATTTATTTATTTTTTTAACGCACATTTCACTCATTAAAATATTTTTGTTTCGTTTTGTGTTTAAGTTTTGTTGAACGTCTATTGCTCACTTATTTTTAAAAATATTTTATTTTTTAACGATAATATTTTTTACTTTTCTAATGATAATATTTTCAAAGAGAACGAATTTTTTTATTGTGATATTTTGTCATATTAACCATCTTTCTAATATTTACAGTATTTTTAATATCATTTTCCAAAGTATATTCGAATTTTTACGTTAATTTTAATATAATTTATCAAAAATTTAAGCAAATATCATAATTTGACTTTTAATGAATATCATGAACCTACTATCTTGTTGAGAAAAATATTAAAGCATGGTCAATCAAATCTCAATATCATTTATTCATTTAATATTAAAGCATGTTCAAGAAGTTTTGAATATCATTTAATCAGGCTTTCACTGTAAGGCTGCACAAAATCTGAATATCATTTAATCAGGCCAGGTGATGGCGACGGCGACGGTGGATTGTTGTTCTTCAAAATATTGAATGTAGCAAGGCTGCAAATTAAATCAATCCAATATGAGTGAATTTAGAGTATTTTGTGAATTTTTATCACCTTAAAGAGAAAATAAATATGAGTTAATTTAGGGTGTTCATTGAAAAAGTTGAAGTCAAGAATGACGTACACTAACAATTTACCAAGTGGTCAAAATTCTAAAACTGCATTAAATGATGTTCGATACTCTATTAATAGTCCAAGAAAACTCATTTAATAAGAACCATTGGATCAACAACCAATGATTCAGATTTGGGATGTATCGATACAAATTTTTAGATGTTTGTATTGAAATTATATATATATATATATATATATATATATATATATATATATATATATATATATATATATATATATATGTGTGTGTGTGTGTGTGTGTGTGTGTGTGTGTGTGTGTGTGTGTGTGTGTGTGTGTGTGTGTGTGTGTGTGTGTGTGTGTGTCCGAATTGGGAGTCCCGTTTTTAGAGCTGTCACAACCCGCACCCTAGAGTAAGGGCACGAGACGTGGGTACGTCCAGCCTACGCCGCAGTGTCGACGGTAGAACGCTGTCCTAGGTCAACATACATCTAACAATATATATCTAAACAGTTTATACTCCCCGAATGGGGGTGACATAGCAGTAATAAACTCAATCACAACTAAGGAAGAGATAGCACGATATGAAATAGAACTCAAGGAAACAAATAGATGAAAAAGTAGTCTAAGATAATCCCAACAAATATCCAGAAGTACATGGTCTCAGATACAGAATGAAAGAATATATACAACTCAGAACTTAGAATAAAGTCTAGCTAAAACATGTCTCAAGACTACATAAAGTAAGATAAGACTAACTAATCTAGTCTAGGCAATGGGGGGTGATGTCCTCAGCTAGAGAGCTGGGTCCTCCTGAGGGTCCAGCTCGCAAGTGTCATCTAAGGCTGCCCCGTAGTAAGTATCCAAGCAGGCCTCCTCCTCGTCCTCTGTAATATTTTCAACAGGTCCAGTCAGGATAGGAGCGAGTACAGTACATCTCAACAGTTCATAGCAGGTTAGAAGATATAATCATGCAGTAAACTAAGATACAATTACTGAAAGAAGTGCAGTATGTAAACAGAGAGAGAAAGCTGTAATAGAAATATCTGCTATAAATAGAGAACTAACATGTGGCTAGTGAGTCAGAGTACAATATAGACATGTAAATGGCATAGGAGATTCTGATGCTACACTATGGAAGAGATTCTGATACTACACTACTTGGATAGTATTCACATGTCTATTTCTACTCCCCCGTACCCCCAATCAATACACAAGGATCCAGCCAGGTTATGTTATGATTCCATGCAAAGGCCCCCGAAGGGTGATACATGGATGTCCCATAAATGGGGATTCTAGAAGATTCTAGGATACCCAGTAAATGGGATAAGAGATTCTAGGAGACTCTGTGATCATAAGAGTATATGTCACAAGTGATCAAAGAACCAGTGAAGCATAGTGATACGCCATGTAAGTGAAACGCACAGAACATGTAGTACCCGATGCTCCCTAAGGATAACATCTCAAGAAGGGATCCATATAGTATCAATCCGTGTGACCAATGTGACAGTACAAGTAAAGTAATCTACTGCAGAAAATAATTCTAAGCAGGATATAAAATGATAAGAGAATGTACTCGCCTGGTATCTGAGTGTCCAATATGAAAGTACTGTCCGAGGAGTGGTGTCTGGCTCCTAATTAGAACAGCACAAGTCACAACAAGTCCAGAATGGTAAAATGAAACACTACAATGCATTCTACATGAATCTAGGTCAAACTAGGCCAAAGTCAACTCTTGGTCAACTCTGGTCAACCCTAGAAGTCAAACTAGGTCAACTATGGTCAAACTAGGTCAAACTAGTCTACACTAGTCTAGCAAGTCTATTCTAGGTCTAACAAGGCTGTACAAGCCCAAACTAGGCTCATTAGACAAACAGACTCACATACAGGCCATAGGCTAAAAGACTAGGCCATAGCTAAACAATACCATTTCAATTCTATATCTAACAATACATATGTAAACATACCATACAATCTAATATAGGGTACCTATATTGATATATATATAGGCTCCTAATCACATATTAGGTACATACATACTAGGACAATATATATATATATATATATATATATATATATATATTGATACACACACATGTGTAATATAAAATAACCTAGAATATATACCTATAGGCTCATGTATACCATACAGCCCATAAGAAAATACTTATACATATATGTGCATAAGCATAGAGAGGGGGCACTCAAGTACATGTGCATATGTGTATGTGTGTGTGTATAGGTACTAGTGAGAGTGATGTGAGCTGTGTGACATGAGAGTGTGTGTAGGCTAGAGTGTTAGGGTGAGTTCAAGAGTGAAAACATTGTGAACAAACTCATGAGAATCTGGAATTTAAAACAGTGAAAGGGGAAATGAAATTCAGTCAACCCAAACATTGTACAACAGCCCAAACCAAACCCCAAATCAGTGTACCACAGCTCTCAAACAATGCCCAGGTCAATATTTTAACTGAACGCATGTATTAGTTCCCAAATAACACAAAATTCAGTTTAAAACATTCACCAAAACCCCAGTTTCAGTCCTTAGCTTGCAATCTCAGAATTTAGCCTCAAAACACAACCAAAACAGTCCCAATTCGACACACTACTAGAATTCATGTAGGTGAACATGTTAGGGGTTTTATATCATGTAAATAACAGTATTAAATGAGTTAAATTGATGTCCAAAACTCAGCATTAAAAACTGGAAAAAAATAGTAAACAGGACTGATACACAGTTTTTAGGAAATAGGGGAAATTGGAATTGAAACCAAAAATCAAACTAAAATGTATAAATAATGGTTGGTAATTTAAATATGCAATGCATACATGCCATATGAGGTGTTTGTGTCCAAACAAAGGACACAAACGTGTCCAAATGACCCAGGACACGAAACAGTGCATACAGGCACTGTTTCAGTGCACTGTATCGTGCACGTGTGCATGCATGTCGTGCACACGACAAAGGCCAAACTAGGCCTCGTGCTCGCAACCCTAGGTTCGCCCAGGGTCTAGCTAAGTGTCCAATACCCTGCACCGTGTCCTAGAGTGTCGTGTCCAAAACTACAGAGCCGTATCAGTGCTCGATTTCACTAGCGCACTGCACAGGCATTTCTCCGTGCGTCGAGGATTTCTTCCTCGATACGCCACGTGGACCCACGAAACTTGACACATGGTGTGTCAGTCACTGCCCCAAGAGGCGTGTCAAGTTTCGTGTCAAGTCATTACGTGTCGTGTCCACTACAGCCCCCGAGTTAGCAGGGGAGCACTGTAGCGTGCGCGCGCGGGTGTGCGGCGCGTGTCCACGCGTCGATTTCGACACAAACTGACACTAACACCACCACAGAAGAATAGAAATCAATAAGCAATAACAATATCTAAATTTTTATTCAAAAACTTTGTTTAAAAGAGATCGAAATGCCCTTTGAGGCATTTCGACAAACACCTAGGGATAGCTCCTGACACGTGTCCAAACGGACACGAAACTGATGCAATCCGACACGAAACCAATGCAGACACTTAGGGGACTCCTAGGGCTTCCTAAATATGAAAACAAATCAAAATTTCATGGAGAAATGGAGGAGTTACCTATTGTTGAACTTTCAAGAAAAACCCCTTTTCAATAGCTCTTCTCTTGATGTCCCAATCCACTCAAATCACATCAAACTGAAATAGAACCTTAATGACAGCAAGAATAGGTATATTAGAACCTAATGGAAGATATTAGAATGAAAAAGGAAGAGAAATGGAATTCTAGGGATTAAAATACAATAGGAAACTAACATTCTTAAACTTTGAGCTTTCCTAAGAAAGAGGCAACCCTAAATTTTAGGAGGGTATTTATAGGGTGATGATCCCAATAAGGATAGGGTGGCCGGCCAACATTTCCTAGGGATTAGGGTTTGGTAATTGTTTTGGGCTTTGGGCCAACTTACAAGGCTATGTGTTAAATGATTAATCAAGGCTCTAAATCATAAGCCATGACTTATGACTTTCTAAATCCTATTGCTAACTAGAGTCTAATGATCAAACCAATGATTAGGCTAGGTTAGACTAGAGTCATATAACCTAACCAAGTCCATACTAACTAGGGTTAGCTCCTAGGTTGGTCTACAAGGGTCAACACTAGTCAAAGTCAAACTAGTCCAAACAATTCCAAAATAATTCCTAAAAATTCCCATAAATTCAAATAAATTCTAATAAATTCAAATTATCCCAAAAATGTAAAAAATACCCTCATACTAGAAATGTGGTAGTGACAAATCTACCCTCCTTAAAAGAATTTCGTCCTCGAAATTGAAAGGCGAAATACAACTGATGAGAAGGATAGAAAGCATACCTCACGGTCCAAAAAGATAAGGGTAGCGCTCGCGCATCTCATCCTCCCGCTCCCAGGTAGACTCTCTTGAAGAATGATGCCTCCATGCGACGCGTACCAAAGGTATCACCTGGTTCCTCAGAACCTTCTCCCGTCGATCCAGAATCTCCACTGGCTGCTCTGGATAGCTGAGAGATGGCCCAACCTCAATCTCCGAATGATCGAGCACATGGCTTGGGTCAGCCACGTACCGTCTCAACTGTGATACATGAAATACGTTGTGGACCCCCACTAGCACAGGCGGCAAGTCTAGCCTGTATGCAACGTCACCGACTCTCCCGCTGATAACGAAAGGGCCGATGAAGCGCGGGCTAAGCTTCCCGCCTCCACCAAAACGTATCGTACCACGAGTCGGAGATATCCTCAAGAAAACCTGGTCTTCGACCTAATCACAAGCAAGGTCTCAATTAATTATAATAAACAAACATGATAAAAACATAAACAAACAAACCTAAATCTAATCCTACTCTAACCTGTACCTCAAACTCCAACGGCCTCCGGTGGCTATCTGTCCAGTGCCGATGTCTGTCCTACGCCACGCGAAGTCTGTCCCTGATGAGCTTCACCTTCTCGGCTGTATCAACAACCATCTCTGGCCCCAGTAAAGCTCGCTCATCAACATCATCCCAAGATAAGGGTGTACGGAACCTACGCCCGTACAGAGCCTCGAAAGGTGACATCTCAATGCTGGCCTGGAAACTATTGTTGTAGATAAACTCTACCAAATGAAGATGATCCTCCCAGGAACCTCCAAAGTCCAGGACGCACGTCCGCAGCATATTCTCAAGTGTTTGAATAGTCCGCTCTGACTGTCCGTCCGTCTGGGGGTGGTATGCAGTACTAAACTTGAGCTGAGTGCCCAAGCTGGTCTGTAGACTCCTCCAGAAATGGGAAGTAAAACGGCTATCCCGATCTGAGACGATGTTGACTGGAACCCCGTGAATCCTGACTATCTGCCGCATATACATCTCCGCCAGCCTCTCTGTAGACGTACCCACCTTGAATGGCAAGAAGTGGGCCGATTTGGTCAACCTGTCAACGATGACCCAAATCGCGTCTTTTCCTCCTGGAGTATGCGACAATCCTGAAACGAAGTCCATAGTGATATGCTCCCATTTTCACTCGGGAATGGGAAGCGGCTGCAATAATCCATCGGGCCTCTGTCTCTCCGCCTTGACCTGCTGACAGATCAAGCACCTAGCTACGAAGCAAGCCACCTCCCGCTTCATTCCGGACCACCAAACATGCTTCCTCAGATCTCGGTACATCTTGTTGGCACCAGGGTGTATAGAGTACTGAGATCTGTGGGCCTCCTGTATAACCTGCTCCCTGAGATCTCCGCTGGACACACATAATCTGGAACCGTGCCTCAAGGCACCATCCTCTGCAAGAGAAAACTCGCCCTCCAGCAATCCTGTTCGAACCTGCTCTCGGAGACACCACAGAGCAACGTCCTCAAACTGTGCCGACTTGATCCTCTCCACCAAGTCTGACTGAATCTGCATCCCCCATAACTGCATCTGCACTCCGGGCACGATCACCTCAATCCCAAGGCTCTCCAAGTCGGCAAGCAAATGCCGATCCATGGTCAAACACATGGCTGTCGGATACCTACTCAAGGCATCACAACCACGTTGGCCTTTCCTGGGTGATACTGAAGTAGGATATCAAAATCCTTCATCAACTCTAGCCATCTGTGCTGTCTCATGTTCAACTCCTTCTGAGTGAACACATACTTTAAGCTCTTGTGATCTGTGAAGATCTCCACTCTCTCACCATACAGATAATGCTTCCACAGCTTCAGAGCAAATATCACTGCTGCCAGTTCCAGGTCATGGGTAGGGTAGTTCTTCTCATGGGGACGCAATTGCCTGGAAGCATAGGCAATCACCTTCCCATGCTGCTGCAAGACGCAACCCAGCCCCTTCCCTGAAGCATCACTATAAATAGTAAAACCACCTGATCCTGAAGGCAATGTCAGAATCGGAGCTGTCGTAAGCCGCTTCTTCAACTCATCAAAAGATGCCTGACACTCTTGTGACCAAACGAACTCAGCATCCTTCTGGGTCAACCGAGTCAACGGCTCTGCAACCCGGGAGAAATCCTGCACAAATCTTCGATAATAACCTGCCAGCCCCAGGAAACTCCTGATCTCTACAACTGAAGTCGGCGCTGCCCATGCCTCAACTGCTACAATCTTCTTGGGGTCAACTGAGATACCATCTCCAGTCACCACATGCCCCAAGAAGTCCACCCGGTCTAAAAAGAACTCACACTTGGAGAGCTTCCCGTAAAGCTGCTCCTTCCTGAGAGTCTCCAGCACGATCCTCAAATGCTCCTCGTGCTCCTCCCCAGTCTTGGAATATACCAAGATGTCGTCAATAAACACCACCACAAACTGATCCAGATACTGGTGGAACACCTTGTTCATAAGGTTCATAAACACTGCTGGTGTATTGGTTAGCCCAAACGGCATAACCAAAAACTCAAACTGCCCGTACCGCATCCTGAAAGCGGTCTTGGGAATATCCTCCCTCTTCACCTTCACCTGGTGATATTCTGACCTCAGATCAATCTTGGAAAATACCCGAGCTCTGCTCAACTGGTCAAATAGATCGTCGATCCACGGCAGTGGGTATTTGTTCTTGATCGTGAGGTTGTTGAGTGCCCTATAGTCAATACACATGCGTACTGACCCATCCTTCTTCGGCACGAACAATACTGGTGCACCCCATGGCGACGAACTCGAGCGGATGAAGCCCTTGTCCTGTAGCTCATCCACCTGCTTCTTCAGCTCCACCAGCTCGCTGTTGTTCACCCGATAGACATGCTGAGAGATGGGTTCCGCTCCTGGAACTAAGTCTATCGAGAACTCTATGTCTCTATCTGGTGGCAATCTCGGTAACTCCTCTGGGAAAACATCCATATAATCTGCTATCTAGGGGGTGTGGAATCGCCTGCTCCTCGACCGAGACTCCACAGAAGACTCCGTTGCTCTGCTCTGCCTGACGTCTGGAGTACTCAAACTCTGGCTCCCCCGACGCTCTGAAGAGAACTCTACCCCCTCTGCAATCAATGCTGGCGTGGTGTCTGCTCAACCAATCCATGCCTAGTACTATATCGTAGTTCGATAATGGCATTACGAGCAGGCTCACCTCCAACTCACGGCCTCCCAAATCTACTCTCCGACCCTTACAAACATCACTCAAGAGGATAATGCCCCCCCGATCGTGATCTTGTAAGTCCTAGGCAATGATTCAGCTATGATACCGTGTCTAATCGTAAAAGATACTGATATGAAGCTATACGAAGCACCGGAATCGAATAATGCAAAAGCTGGACTGGAGTCGAGAAGGATCGAACCTGCAATCAGCTCTCCTATCACCTCTGCATCTCCAGCTACCATGGCAAAAGCTCGCCCCTGCTGGCCTCCCCTGGCCTGCTGCTGGTGCTGGACGAACCTCTGCTGCTGTGTCGGCAGGGCTGGTCCCCTCTGCTGGCCTGCTGGAGCTCTGACTGCTGCTCCCTGGGCTGCTCGTGCTATGCGACATTCCCTCATCTGGTGGTCTGCTGAACCGCACACCAGGCACTGGCCCAGCCTCTTCCGGCACTCATTGAAGACGTGCCCAGGCTTCTTACAGTAGGCACAAGTGACACCCTGTCTCTGACCCTACTGGTGCTGTCTTGGCTATTGCTGCTGAACTGGCCTCTGCTGGATCGGCTGCGGCTGAAACTGCCTCAGCTGCTGGTGCTGAACGTGGGGCCTCTTGGCCTGGCCCCCGCTGCTGCTGCCTCCAACTGGGTCTCTCCCCCTCTTGAGCCTAAGCTCAAGATCATCCTCTGCTAGCAAGCCTCCTGTCAAGATCTCCTCGAACATGGCATCCCGGTTGCCCTTGGTCAAGGACTTGACCTCCTTGACTAGACCCTTCCGGAACCTCTGGGCCTTCGTCGTCTCACTCAAGCCCTCTACAAACCTGCCGAGGCGGCCAAACTCCCCGGCGTACTCCTCCACCGAAAGGCTCCCCTGGACTAGGCTCTCGAACTGCGACTCCAAGGCTCTGAGTGCTGAATCTGGGAAGAACTTCTTCTTAAAGAAGCCCTTGAACTGCTCCCAAGTCTGCCCAGGTACCCCCACCCTGGGGTCTGACTGATACCAGGTGCGAGCGAGGTCTCACATCCGGCTAGCTGCGGCCTCGATCTGAAGATCTGCTGGTATCCTGGCCAAGCGGAAGATCTCCTCTATATGCTCGATCCACTCATCGGCATATAGGATCCCCTCTGTCCCCAAAAGTCTCTGGGGCTCATCTTCTGAAACTGCTCGATCCCCGGTGTCCTCGGCTGCTGGACCACCGGTCGAGCTGTAACCGTCGTAAGGGCTAGCTCTATGCCCCTGTCCTGTCGTGCCTGCTGTCGGTCCATGAACTACTGAAAAGTATGCGAACATCTGCGCTGCATCCACGTATCCTGTAGGCGGTGGCTGCTGGAAGGGATCCTCTGGAATGACCGGGTCCTGCCTCCGAGTCGGTGGATGCATACCCCCTGCTGCGGCTGCCGAGGTCTTAATACGAGCAGAGGTGGCAGGAGCTGCAGTCCCCTGGCCTCGCTGTACTAGCTGGGAGGTAGCAGTCCCCTCCATAGCATCCCTATGGATGGTACGCTGCGATCTAGTCTCTACCATCCTGGAGATAGACAAACAAGAGTATCAATTTCTGAGAAAGAAGCGAAATAACAAAGGCGGACAGTTAAAAATCCAAAGGAACAGCTGACAATAAGGATTTAGATGGCAAATAAAAGAATTTTTCCTAAAGTGATTGAGTACCTTAAAATTAATGTTCTATATCTTACTGCAGGCTGTAGTGATACTCTAGTTCGAATACCACTACACTTCTAGTCTAGACCTGCAAAGGCCACCACTGAAAACGTGTCACGACCCGTACCCTAAAGTAAGGGCACGAGACGTGGGTACGTCCAGCCTACGCCGCAGGTGTCGGCGGTAGAACGCTGTCCTAGGTCAACATACATCTAACAATATATATCTAAACAGTTTATACTCCCCGAATAGGGGTGACATAGCAGTAATAAACTCAATCACAACTAATAAAGAGATAGCACGATATGAAATAGAACTCAAGGAAACAAATAGATAAAAAAGTAGTCTAAGATAATCCCAGCAAATATGCAGAAGTACATGGTCTCAGATACAGAATGAAAGAATATATACAACTCAGAACTCAGAATAAAGTCTAGCTAAAACATGTCTCAACACTACATAAAGTAAGATAAGCCTAACTAATCTAGTCTAGACAATGGGGGTGATGTCCTCAGCTAGAGCTGGGTCCTCCTGAGGGTCCAGCTCGTAATTGTCATCTAAGGCTGTCCCGTAGTAAGTATCCAGGCAGGCCTCCTCCTCGTCCTCTGTAATATTTTCAACAGGTCCAGTCAGGACAGGAGCGAGTACAGTACATCTCAACAGTTCATAGCAGGTTAGAAGATATAATCATACAGTAAAGTAAGATACAAGTACTGAAAGAAGTGTAGTATGTAAACAGAGAGAGAAAGCGGTAATAGAAATATCTACTATAAATAGAGAACTAACATGTGGCTAGTGAGTCAGAGTACAATATAGACATATAAATGGCATAGGAGATTCTGAAGCTACACTATGGAAGAGATTCTGATACTACACTACTTGGATAGTATTCACATGTCTATTTCTACTCCCCCGTACCCCCAATCAATACACAAGGATCCAGCCAGGTTATGTTATGATTCCATGCAAAGGCCCCCGAAGGGTGATACATGGATGTCCCATAAATAGGGATTCTAGGATACCCAGTAAATGGGATAAGAGATTCTAGGAGACTCTGTGATCATAAGAGTATATGTCACAAGTGATCAAAGAACCAGTGAAGCATAGTGATACGTCATGTAAGTGAAACGTACAGAACATGTAGTACCCGATGCTCCCTAAGGATAACATCTCAAAAAGGAATCCATATAGTACCAATCCGTGTGACCAACGTGACAGTACAAGTAAAGTAATCTACTGCAGAAAATAATTGTAAACAGGATATGAAATGATCAGAGAATGTACTCGCCTGGTATCTGAGTGTCCAATATGAAAGTACTGTCTGAGGAGTGGTGTCTGGCTCCTAATCAGAACAGCACAAGTCACAATAAGTCCAGAATGGTAAAATGAAGCACTACAATGCATTCTACATGAATCTAGGTCAAACTAGGCCAAAGTCAACTCTTGGTCAACTCTGGTCAACCCTAGAAGTCAAACTAGGTCAACTATGGTCAAACTAGGTCAAACTAGTCTACACTAGTCTAGCAAGTCTATTCTAGGTCTAACAAGGCTGTACAAGCCCAAACTAGGCTCATTAGACAAACAGACTCACATACAGGCCATAGGCTAAAAGACTAGGCCATAGCTAAACAATACCATTTCAATTCTATATCTAACAATACATATGTAAACATACCATACAATCTAATATAGGGTACCTATATTGATATATATATATAGGCTCCTAATCACATATTAGGTACATACATACTAGGACAATATATATATATATATATATATATATATATATATATATATATATATATATATATATATATATATATATATATATATATATATATATATATATATATATATATATATATATATTGATACACACACATGTGTAATATAAAATAACCTAGAATATATACCTATAGGCTCATGTATACCATACAGCCCATAAGAAAATACTTATACATATATGTGCATAAGCATAGAGAGGGGGCACTCAAGTACATATGCATATGTGTATGTGTGTGTATAGGTACTAGTGAGAGTGATGTGAGCTGTGTGACATGAGAGTGTGTGTAGGCTAGAGTGTTAGGGTGAGTTCAAGAGTGAAAACATTGTGAACAAACTCATGAGAATCTGGAATTTAAAATAGTGAAAGGGGAAATGAAATTCAGTCAACCCAAACATTGTACACAGCCCAAACCAAACCCCAAATCAGTGTACCACAGCTCTCAAACAATGCCCAGGTCAATATTTTAACTGAACACATGTATTAGTTCCCAAAGAACACGAAATTCAGTTTAAAACATTCACCAAAACCCCAGTTTCAGTCCTTAGCTTGCAATCTCAGAATTTAGCCTCAAAACACAACCAAAACAGTCCCTATTCGACACACTACTAGAATTCATGTAGGTGAACATGTTAGGGGTTTTATATCATGTAAATAACAGTGTTAAATGAGTTAAATTGATGTCCAAAACTCAGCATTAAAAACTGGGAAAAAATAGTAAACAGGACTGATACACAGTTTTTAGGAAATAGGGGTAATTAGAATTGAAACCAAAAATCAAACTAAAATGTATAAATAATGGTTGGTAATTTAAATATACAATGCATACATGCCATATGAGGTGTTTGTGTCCAAACAAAGGACACAAACGTGTCCAAATGACCCAGGACACGAAACAGTGCACACAGGCACTGTTTCAGTGCACTGTATCGTGCACGTGTGCACGTGTGTCGTGCACGTGTGCACGCGTGTAGTGCACACGACACAGGCCAAACTAGGCCTCGTGCTCGCAACCCTAGGTTCGCCCAGGGTCTAGCTAAGTGTCCAATACCCTGTACCGTGTCCTAGAGTGTCGTGTCCAAAACTACAGAGCCGTATCAGTGCTCGATTTCACTAGCGTACTGCACAGGCATTTCCCCGTGCGTCGAGGATTTCTTCCTCGATACGCCACGTGGGCCCACGAAACTTGACACGTGGTGTGTCAGTCACTGCCCCAAGAGTCGTGTCAAGTTTTGTGTCAAGTCATTACGTGTCGTGTCCACTACAGCCCCCGAGTTAGCAGGGGAGCACTGTAGTGTGCGCGCGCGGGTGTGCGATACGTGTCCACGCGTCGATTTTGACACAAACCGACACTAACACCACCACAGAAGAATAGAAATCAATAAGCAATAACAATATCTAAATTTCTATTCAAAAACTTTGTTTAAAAGAGATCGAAATGCCCTTTGAGGCATTTCGACAAACACTTAGGGATAGCTCCTGACACGTGTCCAAACGGACACGAAACTGATGCAATCCGACACGAAACCAATGCAGACACTTAGGAGACTCCTAGGGCTTCCTAAATATGAAAATAAATCAAAATTTCATGAAGAAATGGAGGAGTTACCTATTGTTGAACTTTCAAGAAAAACCCCTTTTCAATAGCTCTTCTCTTGATGTCCCAATCTACTCAAATCACATCAAACTGAAATGGAACCTTAATGACAGCAAGAATAGGTATATTAGAACCTAATGGAAGAGATTAGAATGAAAAAGAAAGAGGAATGGAATTCTAGGGATTAAAATACAATAGAAAACTAACCTTCTTAAACTTTGAGCTTTCCTAAGAAAGAGGCAACCCTAAATTTTAGGAGGGTATTTATAGGGTGATGATCCCAATAAGGATAGGGTGGCCGGCCAACATTTCCTAGGGATTAGGGTTTGGTAATTGTTTTGGGCTTTGGGCCAACTTACAAGGCTATTTGTAAAATGATTAATCAAGGCTCTAAATCATAAGCCATGACTTATGACTTTCTAAATCCTATTGCTAACTAGAGTCTAATGATCAACCCAATGATTAGGATAGGTTAGACTAGAGTCATATAACCTAACCAAGTCCATACTAACTAGGGTTAGCTCCTAGGTTGGTCTACAAGGGTCAACACTAGTCAAAGTCAAACTAGTCCAAACAATTCTAAAATAATTCCTAAAAATTCCCATAAATTCAAATAAATTCTAATAAATTCTAATAAATTCAAATTACCCCAAAAATGTCAAAAATAGCCTCACACTAGAAATATGGTAGTGGCAAGAGCTCCACCGAAGTCCCGCATTCTTAGGCCGTTGGATTGTGCGACATCGCGTGGGCCCCGCACGGTCCCCACTCGATCCGATGGTGTAGAGATGGCGGGACTCCATGGACGAATCTTTTCATCCGTATCTCATATATATATATATATTTGGAAAAAAAATATATATATATATTTAGAATAAGGGTGAATTTATTCCTCGCATGTAGCGGAAAAGGTATTACAATACATAATATCACAACTTCCCATGCCCCAAATTATAATATTATGGGGCCATTACTGATACATCGAATTCTATGTTATGTAGAATTCCAATTGGGGGGTAGTCAAGCCCTCGAAAATACGTCTGTTCCGCTCCTTCCAGATGTGCCAAACGGACGCGGCGAGACGAACTCTGGCTCTTCTGGTCCACCCCGGATCCCGGCCTCTGTGATCTCGGATCCAGCTGAGAATGCTCCGGATGTCTCTATCCACCCCAACTCCTTCTCGCAGCTGCACGCACTGCTCAGTCCAAATATGCCAGGTCACCGGGCATACAAAGAAGAGATGCCCCATAGATTCATCCTCCGCATTACATAGCACACATTTGGCATCCAGGATCTGCATCCCTAACCTGAGGAGTCTGTCTCTCATCATCAGTCTATCCCATAGAAGTCGGTATGCACATAGTTGTATTTCTCGGGCAACCCCCTTGCCCCAAATGAAGTCAACCTCCTCAGCCCGGTCGTGGTGGGTCCGAACCAAGTCGTAGCAGCTACCAAAGTAGAATAGGCATGACCCGCCCCCCGTAACTGGGTCAGCCCAGCTCCAGGAATCCTCATGCTGGCTAGCGTCAATAGTAATAAGACGAATCTCCTCGACAAGCTGAGCAGTATATGGATATCCTTCTGACAGCCAAACTCCATCTCTGATGATCCGACTGCATGTGAGCCCCCTGCCCGCTTCTCTGTCTAGCTGACCTCCCAATAGCTCGAGCAAGGATCTAGAACCCAACCAAGGGTCTAGCAAGAGGTCGGTAGTCGTCACATCCTTCATGTTCCTGCAGATAGCGGTCTGAAGCACCGGTCGACACCTCAGAATGGCCTTAAACGTGACCGAAAAATTGTTGTCTATCCTACAGGCCCAGAAGTTAGTCCTCCTTAGGTATCTGTTCGCCATCCATTCTGCCCAGAGTGACCCCCCTTGATGAATCTCCAGGCCATCTTCACACAAGCTGCCTTCCTGACCGCATGGAGAGGCCTCAACCCCACTCCTCCTTTCTCCCGAGGCCGACATAGCTGGTCCCAGGAGATCGCATGCATCCCTCCCCTCCAGATGAAGTCAGCACAGATGGCCTCCACTTTTCAAATAGTAGCCGTAGGGATCTGGATAGACTGGAGCCAGAACATCGTGATGCCCACAATAACCGAACACACAAACTCAATCCGTCCGCCAAATGATAGACCCGCAGCTTGCCAGCCTTCCACTCTCCTCTGAGCAAAATTCACCAAGCTGTGACAATCCTGCTCTCTAGCATAGTTGACCGTCAGCGGGACCCCCAGGTATTTCACTAGAAGCTCGCCTCTGTCCACTCCCAAGGCGAAGGCCCTCTCCTCCTGCTGTGTACACCGGGAGTTGAAGTAGACTCATATATATATATATATATATATATATATATATATATATATATATATATATATATATATATATATAGAGAGAGAGAGAGTGTGTGTATATATATATATATATATATATATATATATATATATATATATATATATAGAGAGAGAGAGAGAGAAAGAGAATAAGGGAGGTGATGTGCCACCTCACGGTGAAGTGGCTATATGTCACCTCCATGCTATCATCATGCACTTGTACACTTTTCGGTACATGATGATAGCATGAGGGGTGACACATAGCTACCACCCATAGGGTGGCACCACACCTCCCTTA
>JANAVB010006798.1:5505833-5688333 GCA_029216955.1 Iris pallida | reverse complement strand
CTCGTCCGCATGTGGAAGGCTTATTTCTGAAATCCTTTTTGAAGACTCGCACTCAGTACAAAGGAAGACAAATGGCGACTCGACTCCCTTCGATAGCAGTGGAAATCATAATGGTTTTGCTTGTAAAAAAGGATGTAATGTATGGAACGACTATCTCATCAGCGTTCATTTTGTAAGTCAAGTCATGTTGTAGCCCGTGCAGCAATGATTGTAATGGAGTCAATGTAAATGAAATGTTAATATCAATGAAAAGTCTACTTCTATTTCAAATGTGTCAATCAATTTCTCTGCGTACTCTAACTTGATGTTGTGTTTCGGATGACCTTATGACTACGCCTTGTGCGATCGCAACTTAGGTTCGCACGATATCACGCCCGGGGGACGACTATCGATTCTACGGAATCGGGGCGTGACATAATGGTATTAGAGCACGACTTTACATCCTTTGGCCTCGCGTCTAGAGTTTCAAAACCTTTGACCTCGCATCGATGAGATAAGTTGTTCCATACAATGAGTCCGTAATAATTTGTGACTGATGTGTTTGCCTTTGTATCGCAGAAGGGCCGGAACCTACGGCCGGGCAAGGGGAGAGCGCTTCTAGCGGCTCTAGTAGTTCGCATCGTTCGTGGGCCGGACCTTCTAACGATACCATCGAAAGGATGCTGCGCATGATGGAGGCGCAGCGGAACCAGTCCAAGAACCGACATCAACAGACAGAGGAACGACAGGCCCAATTCGAAGCTCGCTTCGACGCACATGCTAAACTTCAACAAAAGCAGCTGGATACCCTGCAGCAGATCGTCTAGACAATTACGGCCAACAGGAATTCGGCGACTGCGCCTGCCGTCACCATGCCTACTGTCACCGTGCCGGCGGTCCAACCCATTAAAGTCGACACGGAGGAGCCCGAGCGTCAACCTGCGGCACCGAAAATGTACAATTTTGAAGTGTCAGAATTCAAGAAAGTGTGCCGCACTTCCTTCAGCGGCACCGAAGCCCTTCTATGGCGATCACTGTTTGGAAGAGCTGGAAGATCACTTCGAGCTCCTCGGCATTGAAGAATCAAAGCAAGTCGCCTGCGCACAACTTCAACTACGGTTGAACGCGCACGACTGGTGGGCCGAGCACAAGCGAGCAATACGACGCAACAACAACACAGCGCCGATCTCTTGGGCCATGTTCCGCAAGGCTTTTGAAGTCGAATACCTTCTGTCAGCCGTTCGTCAAGCAAAGGAGAATGAATTCATGTAATTGAAGCAAGGGAATCGGACAGTAGAACAGTATGCCGCAGAATTCAACAAGTTGTCAAAGTTTGCTAGTGAGTTTCTGCCTACAGAAGAGTGTCGTGTGCGATGGTTCAAAGTGGGTTTGCGACGCTCTATCGGTGCGCATGTTGGGGTCCCGGAGTACAAGACCGTGGACGAGGCTCTGAATCACGCTCTTCGCCTTGAGAGCCTGTATCCTTCCATTGCTGCCGACGTTGTGCACCACTCCAATCACAAATGTCCTAGCTATACGGGAGGCAACAACTACGCGTCAAAGCGTCCATACACTAGTGGCTATAAAGGCCGGAACCCGTTACCACGATGCAGAAATTGCAACCAGCTTGGGCACACTGACGACCACTGCTTTGCCAAGGCAGAGTGCTACATTTGCGGACAGAAAGGTCACTTTGCTCGTCACTGCCAAAATCTTCGACCGAATCGCAACGCCCCGCCATAACAACACCGTCAAGAGAATCGAGGACAGGCGCCCCGACCTCCTCAGCCCACTCAACCCGTACCGCAAAATGGCCAAGATCGTCGCCCCAACACTCAGGGCTGCGTCTACGCCATGACTCGAGACGAAGTGCTGGCATCAGATACAGTAGTGCCAGGTATACTAAAATTCAATAATGTGCCTGCTCGTATGTTATTTGATTCAGGCGCTTCACATAGTTTTATATCGGCGAACTTTGCCGCCGAGCACAAATTTCCTGTAATATTATTAGATCTCGACCTTAGCGTAAGTACACCTTCGGGCACACCAATACTCACAAACTTAGCCTGCGCCGGCAGGATTATCTGTATCGGCGATCAAAAGATCGGTCTTGACGTGATAGTTCTGGACATGAAGGACTTTGACATCATTCTGGGAATAAATTGGCTCGGGCCGTGCAACACAACCATAGACTGCACCGGAAAGACGGTCACCTTCCGCATACCAGGAGTGCCTGAATTCTGCTTTTCGTGTGGTGAGGCATCGTCGACCTGCATGCTGATCTTGACAATTTTCTCTCGGAGGATGCTGCATTCTGGGTACGAAGGCTATTTGGCGTCCGTCCGAGACATACGACAGGATGGTGCAAATGCGGGTCAGACCGACGTTGTGGCAGAATTCTTCGATGTGTTCCCGGACAAGCTACCCGACATGCCCCCCGATCGAGAAGTCGAGTTCAGCATCGATACATTCCCTGATACTCGACCGATTTCCAAAGCCCCGTACAGAATGGCCCCCGCCGAGCTGAAGAAACTCAAGGTCCAGTTACAAGAGTTACTCGACAGAAGATTTATTCGGCCTAGTATGTCCCCGTGGGGAGTGCCCGTGTTGTTCGTGAAGAAGAAGGATGGGTCCATGCGTCTATGCATCGATTACCGAGAGCTGAACAAGGCCACCATCCGGAATAAGTACCCATTGCCCCACATAGACGACTTATTCGATCAACTGTAAGGCGCCTCAGTATTTTCGAAGATTGATCTCCGCTCGGGCTATCATCAACTCAAGATCAAGTCAGACGACGTTCAAAAGTCAGCCT
Source organism: Iris pallida (assembly GCA_029216955.1). Classification (NCBI taxonomy): domain Eukaryota; kingdom Viridiplantae; phylum Streptophyta; class Magnoliopsida; order Asparagales; family Iridaceae; genus Iris; species Iris pallida. The sequence goes on along the minus strand of JANAVB010006798.1, from coordinate 5,685,539 downwards.
TTTGCACTCGATACGGCCACTATGAGTTCCTGGTGATGCTATTTGGCCTGACGAACGCCCCTGCCGCCTTCATGGATCTAATGAATCGGGTATTTTGACCCTTCCTTGATAAATTTGTGGTAGTCTTTATTGATGATATTCTCATTTACTCGAAGGACAGGGCGCAGCATGCAGAACATCTACAGGCCGTGCTCCAGATACTTCGAGAGAATAAGTTGTATGCAATGCAGAGTAAGTACGAATTCTGGCTAAGCAGCGTATCCTTTCTTGGTCACATTATTTCGTCCGATGGCATTGCAGTCGATCCGAAGAAAGTGGAAGCTATTGCTGATTGGAAGCGACCTGCGTCTGCTAGTGAGATTCGAAGCTTTCTTGGTTTGGCGGGATACTATCGACGCTTCGTGAAGGACTTCGCGAAGATTGCATCGCCATTGACTTGCCTCACTCAAAAGGGAGTCGTGTATGAGTGGTCGGATGACTGTGAAGCTTCCTTCCAGGAGCTAAAACAATGGCTAATTTCGGCGCCTATACTCGCACTTCTGGATGGACCAGAGGGTTTTCAAATATTCAGTGATGCTTTAGGCCAGGGCTTGGGATGTGTGCTCATGCAGCGAAACAAGGTGATATCCTTCGCCTCCAGACAGTTAAAGCCGTACGAGAAAAACTATCCTACCCACGACTTGGAGTTAGCGACGATTGTGTTCGTGTTGAAATTGTGGCGTCACTATCTATATGGCATGGCGTGCGCAATCTATACCGACCACAAGAGCCTCAAGTATCTCTTCACCCAGAAGGAATTGAACTTGCGACAGAGGCAATGGCTCGAACTGATCAAAGACTATGACTTAACGATCGACTACACTCCGGGCAAGGGAAATATTGTGGCGGACGCTCTGAGTCGAAAATATCTTACATCGCTATCCATCAACCGTAGACTACTACAAGATCTAGAAGTAATGGGCATCGATCTCCGGGTTCGATTTAGGGATGTACGGTTGGCGCAGCTGCAGTTAAAGCCGAGTTTACAGGAAAAGATCATGACCGCTCAGAAGGATGATCCGTACCTGAAGAAAATGTGCGAGCAAATTTCAACAGGTAATGCGACCGACTTTGCGGAAGATAAGACTGGCATGGTGAGATTGAATGGCCGACTATGTGTTCCGGATGATTCAGAACTACGAAAGGAAATAATGTCGGAGGCACATTATACGAAATATACCTTACATCCAGGCAGTACCAAGATGTATAAGGACCTCCGCACGACCTTCTGGTGGCACGGAATGAAGAGAGATGTGGCGCTCTTCGTGTCACAATGCATGGCCTGTCAGCAGGTGAAAGCTGAGCATCAGTGACCGGGCAGGGAGATGCAAAACCTTGCTATTTCTGAGTAGAAATGGGATCACGTCACTATGGACTTTATTGTTGGCCTGCCGAAGACACCACGGGGGAACGATGCCATCTGGGTCATCGTCGATCGATTAACCAAGTCAGCGCACTTTATTGCCATCAAAGTTACTTAGAGCCTTGATCGCCTGGCGTAGATTTATCTTGACGAGATAGTACGGCTGCACGAAGTTCCAGTATCCATCGTCTCTGATCGAGATTCACGGTTCATGTCACAATTCTGGAGTAGCCTTCAGTCGGCGCTGGGTACCAAGTTGCAGTTCAGCTCAGCTTACCATCCTCAGACCGACGGCCAAACAGAGCGCATTAATCAGATCCTCGAAGACATGCCACGACTCTGCGCAATTGACTTCAAATCAAGCTGGGACGTCCACCTACCGCTGACAGAATTTGCATACAACAATAGCTACCAATCCAGCATTCAAATGGCACCGTATGAAGCTTTGTACGGTCGGAAGTACAGATCGCCCATTTGCTGGGATGAAGTCGGGGAACGACAGATACTCGGCCCGGAGCTGGTAGAACAGACTATGGCAAAGGTCAAGCTAATTCGGGAAAGACTGAAGATTGCACAGAGTTGGCAAAAGAGCTACGCCGACTCCCATCGAAGACCGCTTCAGTTCCAGGTGGGCGATCACGTGTTCCTGAAGGTGTCGCCCATACGAGGAGTTACTCGGTTTGACGCGAAGGGAAAGCTGAGTCCGAGATTCGTTGGGCCGTTCGAAATACTCGAACGGGTCACCCCAGTGGCCTATAAAATTGCTCTATCATCGGTGCTTGAAGGTGTGCACAATGTCTTCTACGTCTCTCAATTGCGAAAGTACGTGCACGACCCTAGCCACGTGGTAGATTTTGGCCAGCTGGAGCTGAAGTCTGACTTATCCTACGTTGAAGAGCCAGTTCAAATCTTAGAACACAAGGATAAGCTGCTACGGAATCGAGCGATCTCTCTTGTTTGCGTACTTTGGAGGAACCATGCGGCGGAAGAGTCGACATGGGAACTCGAGTCAGAGATGAAGAAAAAGTTTCCTTCATTATTTTCGTAGAGGTAGGTTCTGTTCTTAAGTTTCGAGGACGAAACTTTTTCTTAGTTGGTTATGGTGTAGTGTCCCGTCCCTACATCATGCCCCGTACTCCATCCACGGGGTACGCGAGAAAGGAATACTGTCGCTATCGATTCGGTCGGGACCGATAGGTCGGGATCGATCGAGTCGATCGAATGGAAATGGTTGAATTAAGATCCATTCCCCGTTATGGAATGGCTTCTTCGGAACCAAGTCCCATATTCAGCGGGTTGCACCTCAAGGATTGACTCTGCGGCTGAGTCGGGAGAGACCTCCCGTTGCTCTGCTTTTCACGCCGTTTGCGTTGGTTTTGGCTTTGTCTTTCTGAATGCATTTTCGTGAATGTTTTCGATGGTTTTCAGGGCTTGCATTTCGAACTCGCATTTCTTATCGAACTTTTTGAATAATGCAGTGTTCTAATCGGTTGCTTGTGCTATTTCAGGTAATCGCATATGCGACGTCTAGCGCGACCAACAAGTTCTCTCGTCGGAAGTAAACTCAAGGTGAGTGGCTAACCCTTCTCTTCTCGACCCCTTCCTAGGTAAATCGATAACGTTGTTGCGAATGAAAGAGTGAACGCAAGGGCACGGACACGGTAAAATGATTGAGTTTTCAAAGAGAATGTAGGCTATGCATTAATAACAAAAAGAAAAATGGTCTTTGCACGGTCATGGACAACTTGTCGACAAGGTAAAGTTTTCCCCGCACGGCAACCCGGGGCCACGGGACCGTTGCGGCCAAGAAAGGAAACAAATACAAAAGCTGTGCTGGACACGAGTTAGGCGGGGACTTGCAGCGGGGCTTGCTACTCGCGCTGAAAGGTGCCCCGTCTAACAAAAGCAAAAAGGAGTCCACGATGGCTCTGGGAGCTAGTGACCAACCACACGAAATGATGTACTTGATATGAAAATGATAACAATTGACAGGGAAGAGCATGGTAAGTATCATAAGGCGCGACACGGTCCGCCATGGGTAAGTTCCAACATAATTTACGTTATGCTTGTCATATGCCTATTTGAAATTCATTAGGATGGTTAGAAACATTCATAAACTAAGTCATATAAACTCTTCAACCAAATGAGAGCTTGGAACTTAAATAGCCACGCACCAGTACAAAGTGTAATGTACTGATCCTTGATCTCCATGCAGGTACCCCGAACCACGAAGGGCGTGCTACCTAAAAGCTCAAGGCGACGTAAACCCTTTTGAAGCCTCGTCCGCGTGTGGAAGTCTTGTTTCTGAAATCCTTTTTTGAAGACTCGCACTCAGTACAAAGGAAGACAAATGGCGACTCGACTCCCTTCGATAGCAAGTGGAAATCATAATGGTTTTGCTTGTAAAAAGGGATATAATGTATGGAACGACTATCTAATCAGCGTTTATTTTGTAAGTCGAGTCATGTTGTAGCCCGTGCGATAATGATTGCAATGGAGTCAATGTAAATGAAATGTTAATATCAATGAAAAGTCTACTTCTATTTCAAATGTGTCAATCAATTTCTCTGCGTACTCTAATTTGATGTTGTGTTTCGGATGACCTTATGACTACGTCTTGTGCGATCGCAACTTAGGTTCGCACGGCATCACGCCCAGGGGACGACTATCGATTCTACGTAATCGGGGTATGACACTTCCCGTCTGAGACCGCCCGCTCTCTTTTTCGTTTTTTGAATTTAAAATATGCCCTTCAGCCCGCTCCTTCGTCTGTCCCTAGTGGCGCACGCTCCTTTGCACCACTGCTAGCTGGACCGCTTTACTTAACGTCACTTCTCGTTGACTCGAGCATTCTGGCATCTCGTTCTGTTAGCACGAGTTTTCCTGTGCCATCTGTTGGCATAGCTGAGGCTCTCCCCGCGCCTTCTCTTGTTGGCGCTGACTTACTCGCTCTATTCCCAGCTGTGCGCTATGCCCGAGCGCTATCTATTTTGGCGTTGCCAGCTAAAGCGTGCTCTGCTGTAGCGCATCTTAGCCCGACGTTACCCTCAGGCACGAGCTCTTGGGCGCCCTCCTCTCTAGCTGCTTCAGTCGGTGCGATATCACCATCGTCGGCGGCGATCCCTCATTCTGGTTCTCCCTTGGCTGCGGAGGTCCCCCCTCGTATGTCCTACCGTGCTCGCCTTGGCTTCTACCGCTGCCCTCCGGGCAAAGCCCTCGTCCCCACCGGCCCACCCCTCGGCGCCCAGATCTTCCATCATCCCCCATGTTGCGCCTCCATCTCTCATCAAGCCCACCTGAAGTCTTATCTCGAAGCGATCAGACCTGACCGACTTGCAAAGTCCAATCAGATCAGTCTCCATGCCGAGCTTGCAGAAATTGTTGGCCACATCATGGTGGACGTTTCAGTCATTAATGTCCCTTTCTCGAGCTCGGACATCTCGTTCCTCTCCCAGCCCTTCTCCCTCACTCTCATCCTCAAATTTCCTTCTGGGTGCCCTAAGTTAGTGCGCGTAGAGGAATGCACGATGGAATGGGGCATTAAATCGGTATACAAATCCACTACCAACAAGTAAAGGAAAAATACATGAGAAAAGAAATGATTTTTGGTGAGTGAAGCGAAGACGATCCAAGCACAATCATCCTCGAAGAAATGGAGATGGTCACGGCTAGAGCTAGAACACCTGCGAAAGATAAGAGCACACACCTAGAGAGATAACCAGGTCCCCAGAGGGACATAACAAGACACATAATATCATGCCATATAAACTGAATGAATATTGCTCAAATAAATAAGTTAATTGAATTATAACATGGTCCAATACAAACCTATTGAACTAGCTTACCATCCCTCCAACCAAACAAGGACATGAGATGGTAAACTAATTCACGATGACGTATCTTTCCAGGCTATGAATCCAATATGTTATCCGGACCCCAACAACGTTCAATACCTTCTCATCGAAGTAGTAAGCCACACCTACAACCAAACAAGGACAAGATGTGACGAACTAATCCGTAATAAGTTATTGTTCCAATCCACGGTCAGATACAAGTACCCAAACCAAAAGTAGTCATACCTAACGGATAAAGGTGCCTAACCGTTCTAAGTGTAATATAGTTAAGAACAATCCTTCCTACGCATGGGCCCTGACTAAATAGGATCGACATAGTCCCCCATTGGGGGCACCAGAGGCCCAATCAATAAGAGCATAACGTTCCGCAGAACGCCAGTGGCCGTCAGTAATCATGGATAATCTGACCCGCGTCTCCGGCGGAGCTCACGGGTTACAAAAGAGAAAGTGCAGCGAAGCCCATACAGTAAGGAATTGTCCTTCCTGCACAATGCCTACTATGTTGTATACACAACAGTAAACTTCTATAACCGCTAAGTCATACTAGCATGCAATTCTATTAGCGGTTATTCCTATCGCACGGCTTATAAGCACCAGTGGCCAGCCAGTCACGCATGTCCGTGTTCTACATGTGACACACAACTTCGTGGTACAACGTGTCAAGGCCAATGAATGCAACACACAAAGGTGGTCCCTTAAATTTAGGTTTAATCTGTAAAAAAATAATACATAGCAGGAAATATAACTGAACAATAAGTTCTAACAGGTTGTGCCATGTATCACAGTTTATTTTGCATAAAGAAAATAATGAATAATGCATGAAATATGAGCTAAAATAAATAAACAGCAAATGGTAAGGTATCTTGCCTGGTAGGATGCCTGGTATGCTACGATAATCAAGATGGCACAAACTGCGACTTCGGTACAACAACTGGTACAACAACTACACAAGGTGACCTCTGATGGTGGCACGGACAGTTCCATGAGGTCCAGAAGGGTCAAATTAGTTAGAATTGATAGAAGGAATTACAGATTTGGCGAAGGAATAGGAATAATGGGATTGGTTACGGACATGAGAAAATCAAAGAAATAATAGATAAATATTATATATACGAACTTTAGAAAATATTTATAATTCCTAAAAACTAGTTTTCATGAGTCAAAATATTTATAGGAAAATTACTAAAAAATACTTTAAAGTCAAGAAAATCGTTTTCGGCACAAACTCTAAGTTTGTCAAAATACAATTTTAGGTAGAAATCTATATTTTATAATTTAAAAAATACTTTAGATAATTATTGAAGAGAAAATACCAAGAATTTATTTCATACTTCGCAAACTATATTTTATGGGTCAACATATTTCTAGGTAATATTAAAAATCTAGAAATTTATTTAGGGTTTTTAAAAAAGATAACATTTAAGTCAAAGCTATTTTAGAAATACTATAATAATATATATTAGATTTACAAATATCTAATTAAAATATGGGAATAATAATAATAATTCTTTCCAAAGCTTAAATCACTTATATTCCTATACCTAAACCTAAATATATGTATATGTAGAATTTACAAAATAATGATATGAAAATAGTTATCTTTATATGATATAGAAATATACTAAAACAATAGAAATAATAATAATAATAATAATAATAATAATAATAATAATAATAATAATAATAATAATAATGATAATGATTTAATCCAATAAAAGAAAACACCAAAGCAAAAGCAAAAAAAAGAATAAAAAATAAAAAAAATCATAAGCTGCTGCTCTCTTTAGAAATGAGGGGGAGAGAGAGAAAAGTCAGAACAAAAAAAAAAGAAAATGGAAGAAGGGATCAGCGGAAGGAGAAGAGTGGAGAGCGGGGGAGGATTGGGTTTTTCGGCGGTGGAGGGTGCGCGCATCGGCGGAGGGTGAGGCGCCGAGGGCGGCATCGAAGAGGATCGGGCCCGGCGTCGAGGCGGGTGGCGTGGCCGCTCGTGGAGGTTGGTCGAATCACCGCCGGGGAGACGTGGAGGAGCGAGGGGAAAGGCGAAGAAAAAAGTCGGCGGACGAGCACGGATGGTCGTGCGACGTCGGCCAGTGGCAAGGAAAGAGGGACGTGCGCGCGGTGGCCGGGCCTCGATGGCCGGTGCTGATCCCGTAGAGGTCCGCGCGCTGGAGGCGCTGGTGTGAGCGGTGGCACGGGATTCCAGGAGGTGGTGACCCGGCTGAGGGACGCGGTGGCGGGGGATTCTCGGTGCGGCGGAGCTCGCCGGCCATGGGGAGGTGAGTGATGGTTGTGGTTTGGGTTTTTATTTAGGTTTTCTTCTTGATGATGGTGGTTGTTCGGTGGGTTGGCCGGAGTTGGCAATGGTGGTGGCTGGGACTATGGTGATAGGGCAGCGGGCGGACGGGGATGGTCGGATGCCAATGGTGAAGGGGAGCGATGGCTGGAGGTGGTGTTTTGTGACTGGTGGTGGTGTCGGTAGGCGGAGGTCTGACGGTTGAGTCGGAGTTGGGAGGCAGCTCTGGTGGCGGTGGTCTCGATGGCGTCGGTGATGGTGGTGGTGCGGTTGCTTGGGTGGCCAAGATTGGTGGTGTTGGCCAAGTTCTTAGCCAGCAGGGGTTCGGAAGGACGAGGTGTGCCGGGGTGACGGTGACGGGTGGTGGTCGTGTGATTGGCCGAAAAAGAGGAGAGGGGTGAAGTTGGCTGCGGCGGTGGTGGTGTTGCGACCATAGCGGAGACGGGGTTCGGGTTAGGTTAGAGACTAGGGGGATTGGTCCGATGGGCTATGGAACAGGGGTGCGTCGTATCCGGGTTTGTTGGACACGACAGGGAGATGGGAACGCGTGATCCAGTATATCGGACACAAAGTGGACGGTGTCCGGCTTGTCGGGCACAAGGGTGGAAAAATTTGTACATATAAAATTTATAGTGGATGGGAAGGAAAACACGGGCACGGACACGATGCACATATTTGGGTTGTAGAATTTGGAGTTAAAATTTATGGATGAGTACCTCTCCTTATATAGGAGGTGGGAATTCCCAGTTGGATAAGGATTAGGATTTATTTAAATCCAATTAGATAATTCAATTATTAAATTTAAATCAATAAAATCAAATCTAAATTCAAATTCAATTCCAATTTAAATCTAGATAATCTAAACTCAAATATAAATTCTATCTTTAAACTATTTAAATTAATTCCATAAAATCTAATCAAAGCTTTAAATTGCCACGATAATTTCAAAATATATTTTCCAAAAATACTAATAATAATAATTTCAAAAATTACATTACTATTTAAAAATAACTAATAAATAATTATGAAATATATATGTATGCACAAATAATATTTACATAAATATACTTTTCTAGTATACCTTTTTATAAGAATATTATTTATTATTATAACTATATAAATGAAAGGCTTTTCATAAATAAAATCATAAACCTATAAATTTTGGTACGATAGCTAAAAATAATTATTACATATATTATTTTGAAACTATAAAAATAGAAAAAATGTTTTTCAAAAAAATATGTACGCTCGCACATATTTGCACTCGTCGAGCAATTACAAAAAACGTATTTCGCGCGCGACGTATAATACAACTACGCGACGTACAATACAAAAAAAAATCAGTACCAAATTTATATATAAAAAAATAGTAGAAATTTAGGGATTTTACACCTACCCAACTTAAAAGATTTTTGTCCTCGAAATTAAGAATTAGTAGGGGGTGAGAAGGTACAATGGGGTAGTGATGAGGAAAAATTGATTCACAATGTTCAACAAAAGATACATTAGGAACTCATGATTTAGATAAATACGAAAATAATCGTGGATATGGCTAATTAATGCAAGAATGAAAATGATCAAAGGTTAAAGTTTAATCAAGATAACCTGCAATAAGGAATTGTATGGTATCATGAGAGAATAAATTGGAGACCTAGAAGATATGATTTCTTTAGAGCAGGTTGAGGGCACGATTAAGAGAACGAATTTGATTTACTCCTAAATTAAGCGATTTAGAAGGTCATGATAGGGCCGAGAAAAGGATGAGTAGTTTAGGATGAAGATATAGCAACATCGAGTGATAATGGTCATAATCGATAGAAAGGCTAGAGGAAGTTCTAGTATAACGCCTTTGTCCTTCTAAAATAGGTGAAGGTGAAGGCAACAAGGAGTTCAAAGACGATATTATCGAATACGAATACGTGGTTCAAAGGCGACCGAATAATTTCAAAGGAATTGTCAAGGCAGTCATGGATAGAATTTTAAAGGCCAAGTTTAATTATGTTCTACCTACGTAGAATAATAGATAAAAGCAAACCAAAATGCACTTGGTTGATCAGACCATCATGCATAGGTTCTGATTAGACAATATGTTAGTGGGTGCGACCCAAATAACATATGTCTTCAACAAGCTCGATAAAGGAATAAGCTTGCAAAAACTAGGCTACATTAGCATCATTAGTCCAGATAGTAAAAAAAACATAGGCACGTGAGATTAAGATTAATAGAAAGCAAAATTAGTTTAAACTCCTTACGATTCTAAGTCATATCCTGTGTTGGTCTCTATACAGTCGTCCTATAGTCTTCTTGTCCAAGTCCTTGGTTGACTAGATGGGTTAGGGTCCTCTAAATTCTAGAATCTAGGTAAACTTGCTAATATAGGTCATAAGGACAAAGGGATTGCTAGGTCATAAGGCATTCTACCTAACTTAAATGAATTAAACTAATGGTATTTTGGGACAAAAGAAACATGTCCAACTAGTAGGGATCACCTGTCTAACCTCTAGCAAGCACGAAGGAAAGATAAGAATTATGATAGAAGAAATCAAGTAAGATGCAGTCGATGCGTCGAAAGATAGTTCGAATATGGAATCGAGGAAAGAGGTCAAGTATGTAGATGAGATCCTAGACTTCTAATCCTATTCGCAGGCTTGTTTGGTACGGTAAAGTAACCAAACAATTTATCTTGACCTGCATGGGCCACCACAAAAATATGTAACGCCCCAGTCCCAAAATACGTAGGACTAGGAACGTAGACATGCCAGCCGTATAATAGATATACGTAAGCTGTAAAATACAGTAGAACCATGACTAATCTCATCCACACAAAATAAATGAATAAAAGATATCATATAATGATAATGAATTGTCTTGATACAATATGTTGGGCGGAGATAAATCCACTACCAATAAGTAAAAGGAAAAATACATGAGAAAAGAAATAATTTTTGGTGAGTGAAGCGAAGACGATCCAAGCGCAATCATCCTCAAAGAAATAGAGATGGTCACGGCTAGAGCTAGAACATTTGCGAAAGACAAGAGCACATACCTGGAGAGATAACCAGGTCCTCAGAGGGACGTAACAAGACACATAATATCATGCCATATAAACTGAATAAATATTGCTCAAATAAATAAGTCAATTGAATTATAACATGGTCCAATACACACCTATTGAACTAGCTTACCATCCCCCCGACCAAACAAGGACATAAGATGGTAAACTAATTCACGATGACGTATCTTTCCATGCTATGAATCCAATATGGTGTCCAGACCCCAACAAGGTTCAATACCTTCTCATCGAAGTAGTAAGCCACACCTACAACCAAACAAGGACAAGATGTGACGAACTAATCCGCGACAAGTTATTGTTCCAAGCCACGGTCAGATACAAGTACCCAAACCAAAAGTACTCATACCTAACGGATGAAGGTGCCTAACCGTTCTAAGTATAATGTAGTTAAGAACAATCCTTCCTATGCATGAGCCCTGGCTAAATAGGATCGGCATAGTCCCCCCTTGGGGCACCAGAGGCCCAATCAATAAGAGCATAACGTTTCGTAGAACACCAATGGCCGTCAGTAATCATGGGTAATCTGACCCGTGTCTCCAGCGAGCTCACGGGTTACAAAAGGGAAAGTGCATCGAAGCCCTTATGCTAAAGAATTGTCCATCCCGCCCAATGCCTACTATGTTATATCCACAACAATAAACTTCTATAATCGCTAAGTCATACTAGCATACAATTCTATTAGCGGTTATTCCTATCGCACGGCTTATACGCACCGGTGGCCAGCCAGTCACGTATGTCCGTATTTTACATGCGACCCACAACTTCGTGGTACAACGTGTCAAGGCCAATGAATGCAACACACAAAGGTGGTCCCTTAAATCTAGGTTTAATGTGTAAGAAAATAATATATAGCAAGAAATATAACTGAACAGTAAGTTCTAACAGGTTATGCCATGTATCATAGTTTATTTTGCATAAAGAAAATAATGAATAATGCATAAAATATGAGCTAAAATAAATAAACAACAAACGGCAAGGTGTCTTGCCTGGTAGGACGCCTGGTGTGCTGCGATAATGATCAAGGTGGCACAAATTACGACTTCAGTGCAACAACTACACAAGGTGACCTCTGATGGTGGCACGGACAGTTCCATGGGGTCCAGAAGGGTCAAATTAGTTAGGGTTGATAGGAGAAAGTACAGATTTGGCGAAGGAATAGGAAATAGGATTGGTTACGGACATGAGAAAATCAAAAAAATAATGGATAAATATTATATATATGAACTTTAGAAAATATTTATAATTCCTAAAAACTAGTTTTCATGAGTCAAAATATTTATTGGAAAAATACTAAAAAATACTTTAAATCAAAAAAATCGTTTTCGGCAAAAACTCTAAGTTTGTCAAAATACAATTTTAGGTAGAAATCTATATTTTATAATTTAAAAAATACTTTAGATAATTATTGAAGAGAAAATACCAAGAATTTATTTCATACTTCACACACTACATTTTATGGGTCAACATATTTCTAGGTAATTTTAAAAATCTAGAAATTTATTTAGGGTTTTTAAAAAAATAACATTTAAGTCAAAGCTATTTTAGAAATACTATAATAATATATATTAGATTTACAAATCTCTAATTAAAATATGGCAGAAATAATAATAATTCTTTCCAAAGCTTAAATCACTTATATTCCTATACCTAAACCTAAATATATGTATATGTAAAATTTACAAAATAATGATATGAAAATAGTTATCTTTATATGATATAGAAATATACTAAAACAACAGAAATAATAATAATAATAATAATAATAATAATAATAATAATAATAATAATAATAATAATAATAATAATAATAATAATAATAATAATAATAATAATAATAATAATAATGATTTAATCCAATAAACGAAAACACCAAAGCAAAAGCAAAAATAAAAATAAAAAAAATCATAAGCTGCTGCTCTCTTTAGAAAAGAGGGGGAGAGAGAAAAGTCAGAACAAACAAAAAAAGAAAAATGGAAGTAGGGATCAGCGGAAGGAGAAGAGTGGAGAGCGGGAGAGGATGGGGTTTTCCGGCGGCGGAGGGTGCGCGCAGCGGCTGAGGGTGAGGCACCGAGGGCGCCATCGAAGAGGGTCGGGCTCGGCGTCGAGGCGGGTGGCGTGGCCGCTCGTGGCGGTTGGTCGCATCACCGTCGGGGAGACATGGAGGAGCGAGGGGAAAGGTAGAGGAAAAAGTCGGCGGACGAGCACGGACGGTCTTGCGGCGCTGGCCAGTGGCAAGGAAAGGGGGACGCACGCGCGGTGGCCGGGCCTCGATGGCCGGTGCTGATCCCGCAGAGGTCCGCGCGCTGGAGGCGCTGGTGTGAGCGGTGGCACGGGATTCCAAGAGGTGGCGACCCGGCTGAGGGACGCGGTGGCGGGGGATTCTCGGCGCGACGGAGCTCGCTGGCCATGGGGGGGTGAGTGATGGCTATAGTTTGGGTTTTTATTTGGGTTTTCTTCTTGATGATGGTTGTGGTTGTTCGGTGGGTTGGTCGGAGTTGGCTATAGTGGTGGCTAGGACTGTGGTGACAGGGCAGTGGGCGAACGGGGATGGTCGGATGCCAATGGTGATGGAGAGCGATGGCTGGAGGTGGTGTTTTGTGACTGGTGGTGGTGTCGGTAGGCGGAGGTCTGACGGTCAGGTCGGAGTTGGGAGGCAGCTCTGGTGGCGGTGGTCTCGGTTGCGTCGGTGATGGTGGTGGTACGGTTGCTTGGGTGGCCAAGATTGGTGGTGTTGGCCAGGTTCTTGGCCAGCAGGGGTTCGGAAGGACGGGGTGTGTCGGGGTGACGGTGACGAGTGGTGGTCGTGTGAATGGCCAGAAAAGAGGAGAGGGGTGAAGTTGGCTGCGGCGGTGGTGGTGTTGCGGCCATGGCAGAGACGGGGTTCGGGTTAGGTTAGAGACTAGGAGGATGGGTCCGATGGGCTATGGGACAGGGGTGCGTCGTGTCCGGGTTTGTCGGACACGACAGGGAGATGGAAACGCGTGATCCGGTATGTCGGACACAAAGAGGACGGTGTCCGGCTTGTCGGGCACAAGGGTGGAGAAATTTGTACATATAAAATTTATAGTGGATGGGAAGGGAAACACGGGCACTGTAACTCCACTTCCCGGTTTTGACAAAATAAAAATTATTTTATAATAATTACAATTGTTATTTTTGAGTTTCAAATAATAATATTAGATTAAATAATAATTTTGGTGATTTATCTTGGAGGGAATTAATTTAAACAGAATTTTTCAAATTTAAAAGTTTGTTGTAACAAATTTAGTGGTCCCCACTACTTTTCATTTCTCCAACTGATTTTTCTAATTAATGTCTAATAAATGAAAAGGGGGAGTATCTTTTTGCATATAGGCCATTTGGTGGAGGGGGTAATTTGCAAAAACCCCTTTTCCTTTATTTAAGATTGAGTGAGGAGGAGAGAGACTCAGACTCCTCTCTTTCTTTTCCAATTTTTCCAAGAGTTCTCCCCCAGCTTTTCCCAAATTTCCCTAGCCTAACCCACCCTAATTTCTCGGGGTGGCGTCGATCACCGGAGCCATGGTGGAGGCTCCCACCTCGACGGTTGTGGAGGTAGCCTGCTTACAAGCCTTCAGAGACTAGGCGAACTCCTCGAGCAGCGGCGACCTCCTCCCGAGCGCGAGCCCTAGCCCTAATCTTTCCGGCGAGATCTCGGCGAGCTCGGCTGTGCGTGGTTTTCCGACTCGACGGCGACGGCGGTAGTTTTCCGACTCGACGGTGAGTTCGGTTCTGATCATGTTTCTTTTTGATTTCTGGCCGATCAATCGATCTAATGGAAACCGTATCTCGATCCAATCTTTTCTCCGGCGACGATCTCGACAGCGACGGCGCTGCTCTCCAGCGTCATGTTCTCGGCGGCGTACGTCCTCGACGACGGAGACCGAGTTTTCATGTTCTCCTCTGATCGGCAATTGTTCCTCCTGATCGGCGACATTCGAACGAATCTTCTTCTTCCTCATGTTGGCGACGAACTGGTAGGGTGTCGATCTCAAGTCTGTTTGTATTGTGGAGTTAATTTGAAGTTCGGTTTTGATGGTTCTTGATGAGTTTGTTCTTATTATCGATGAATGGGTTCTTGCGTAGGAATTTGTTTAGATCGATTGATCAATCGAAATTCTGGAAGCAATCCGCAATATTTGTAATTGTGAGTGATTCTCGAATTCTCATGTCAATTCTCTTGTTTATCTGAGAATTTTTAGTTCGGATATACTTGAGAAGTCATCATGATCTTCTGAAGATCATGCTCACCAATTGATTGACTAATTGCTTGAACCAGGTCCATTCGTAGCTGGAGACACAGAAAGTTGTGTCTGACACTTGGAGCGGGTCACCATTTTGTAGTACAATTACCTTCAGGTATTCCCTATATTGTGACTTGGAGGAATACTCTCCTGCAGAAGTTGATTTTGGTTAGTTGTCTCCAATATCCAGGATTATCGTGTTCGCGTGTGTGCGTGTCCAAAGCTTTGCTGATTCAGTAGATGTTCGTGTCTGTGTGTCCAAGTTGGATCGTGTCCGAGCTAGTATCGTGTCTGTTGGGTTCGTGTCCATCTCTGGGACGTCGAGAATCAGTTTGATTATCAGTTGGCGACTTGGGGCGGTTGTAGTGATTAATCAAGTTTTATTTGTGTATATTTGTATGAACTTTCTTTGAAGTATCTAAGAATTAAATCTTGTTGGTATGTATTTTGATCTTCTTCACAAAAACTACCACCAGGTTTTGATTATGAACCCAGTTTGAGCCATATGGCAATACTGAGCTGTTCTTTAGTTGCAGACATTTGAATTGCAGAGTAAGTTCTGTGTGTTGTGGATTGGTTTTAGCATATGATAAGTTTGGATGGACTGATGATTAATATATAGGCAATTAGGATATTGCATCAGCCTGTGTAAAACTAATTTACACTAGCCTGTTTAAAACAGTCCTATAGCAGTATTTGGTAGAACTAAACTAATCTAATCCATGTGAGTACCCGGGGTAATTCAAATAGGTATATAGGGTTATACCTCAATTTCTTGACTGACCCTATGGTTGAGGTATAATTGTATATTAGCAAGGATGCCTTTGAAGTTCAGCTGTATCAGCTTAGTCACTCACTGGTGTTCATGGGTATTTACATGAATACTTAAGTAAACATGAATCTTGTATCAATCCTAGAGCCATTAGAATCTGTCTTTAGAAGACTATCCTAAGGATTATTTTGGACTGCTGAAGAGCAGTACACCATTGCTATTAGAGGCTGACAGTTTAGGGATACCAAGACTTGTGTGTATAAATAATGTGGTAACTTAGTTATTTAGAATAACTATTTTAAATTTTGATTTCTTGTTAATTTAGAGTATGGCTAATATTTTGATAATCTATAGAGGCATGATTAGAAGGGGTAAACCTAGGCTAAGACTTGTATATAATTAAACATGAGTAGATTGTTGATAATCAAATTAGAATTAGTCAGATTATTAATCAACTTGTATCAAATATTACTCAGGAGGACATACAGCTCTATCTCCCTATTCCCGATCTTCCCGGAGCAAAGGCAAGTACATTATATGGTTTTGATCAGTGCATTTTCTTGTTCTTTATTGCTGACATACTGCGACACGTTCATGATCTTTTCTGGCTTGTTCTTTCATGATCTTACTTGCATCTTGGGTGGGGGAAATACTCTAGATATGTGACCAAACCCGGATACTTATTCATGATCTTTAGCTTAGGCCTCGCACAGTGCACGCGGGTCCTAAGCCGTACCTTATATGATCTTTCAGGATCTTTCATGCTCTTTCATGGTCTTTTCCAAGCCGGTCACATATCATAGAAGTATTTCAAATTTATAACACACATGTTCAGGATTTTGTTCTTACATTAGTTTTCTATGATCCTGATCTTGATTTTAGCTATAGTCGTGATCTTTCCTACATCTTTACATAGTCATGATCTTTCATGTATCTTTATAGCTGTAGTTCATGTTCTTCATGTTCTTTATATACCTTGTTCTTATCCTGTTCTTTCAGCATTTATTTTCCATACCATGATGTTATTGTTCATTACCTAGAACTGTACTTTGCTCCGCTCCTGAATAGGATATGTTGCAGGTATGCTTGCAGGATATTATTCTACACTAGGGGCCAGAGCCCAGGATTAGCTGAGCAGGATGAGGCTTATCTTGAGGTTTCAGGTTTAGACTGTTAGCTTACTCTTAGATATTGTCTTTAGAATTCATGTACATTTCATTCTTGATGACTCGTACATTATGATATCTAGATTTGTGGATTATGATGATCATTCTGGGATACGTTTTTAGATGCTGTGATTCTATACTTTCATGTTTATCTGGTTAGTTTTCCCTAGCTTGGTACAGCTTACTTCGTCGTGTCTAACGACGAAGGCTGGGCGTGTCCGACTCGTGTCCGACTCGTGTCCGATTATTCGGGAGCGGGTCATGACATGTTTTTAGTGGTGGCCCATGCAGGTCCATCCTAATGGTACCTAGGACTTAGCGTACTATTGGGGGACTTGATTACACTAGGGAAACTTGATCACAGCATAGGAAAATCGGGAAATAAGGGTATATCAGGTATATCAGGTATTTTGATATTCTATAAACACTTGTTGTATTTAGGTCTAGGTTATTTTAACAGTTTTCTGTTTTTCAGATAATTCAAGCACGCGACACCGGAACAGTTGATCCACCTATACTTGAGGTCTCCAAACTTCCACCCCGCAGGTCGTTCCTACTATCTCCATGGGTAGTACGCAGTTGACGAAGGCGTTTCAAGAGTTCCTTGACACTAGCAGGCCGTCCTTTTCCAATCCAGACTTGCCAATACATTTTCCGAGTTAGAAAGGACTTTCAGATTATCGGACCTTGGACTTCCCCGACACCGAGCGCATACTTTGCACCGAGAAGTAGATCGAGAACCTGGAGTATAGCCACTGAAAATCATCCTAGTCCCTGAGGACCCGACTTCTCCGAAAATTGGTGCCACCAGCCAGAAGATCCAGAATATTGCACTAACAATAGAATGAGACCTGAAGCTGAAGTTTATGAAAGACATGAAGACTTATGACCGAGATAGCAGCTATTATGGATCCGCGAAGCGTCGCCACACTCAGACAACACGTCTTCAGCCCAGCAGGAGATTCAGATTCAGCCGGCTATCATTTGTATTTTCTGCCGCATTCCAGGACATCGCTTCGAGGAGTGCCGCAAAAGACGGAGGCTATGCTTATTCTACGGACCGTCTGCCCATCAAGCCAAAGATTGTCCGGAGATTGTTGATCGCACTTCCCGAGAACAAGCACGAGGAGCACCAAGACCGCAGCAAAAGGACCGCCTCTCCAGATTCAGCAGCTATATGGAGTATTACCGCATGGACCAGTCTACGTCAGGACAGTGAAGAAGATTGAAGTGATTCCAGTCCCGGAGGAAATACTGAAGACAGATTGAAGACAGAAGATTTCTTTTGCATGGTTGGGAAAACCATGTATCTGATTAGCAATCCAGCCTCTCCTTAAAATCCTCTTAGCATCTAGATCATTTCTTCAAAACTTCTTGTTCCCATTTTGAAACCTTGATTGATATTCGAAACTTATTTCGAGATATTGTTTTCTATTCGGTAAACTTGTTTCAGATCCACAATTTGATAATTATTTGAAATCCATTAATCGATTTTGCATATTCATCATTCATGACTTTGTTTCCTAGTGTTGGCTCCTATTTGGACATTTTGTTCCCTCATCAAACTTCGTGTTAATTAAGATTTAATTCCTACTCGAGATTTCATTTCAAAACCCTATTCCTTATTCGAAACCTTGTTTAAGCTTCGTCCTATTCAGGACATTGTGGAGGATTCCTTTGAAGGTTGAAGATTTCTTTTCCTATTTTGGGATTATGACTCGTTCTCTTTATAAGACTTGTTTTCCATTCATGATTTTTGAGTTGAGAGTTGTTGTCCACTACTTTGTTTCGATCTTGCTTCCTACTCGTTTCAGTTTTCTATTCGTGGTTTTATTGAAATTTGGTTTTCTAATCGTGATTTTGAGATCCTGTTTCCTATTCGAAACCTTGCTTTCCTTCGAGATTTTGCCTCCTATTCAAGAATTTGTTTGTTCACGACCTTATTTGACCTCGTTTCCTATTTAAGATTTTGCTTGTTTCATACTCACCATTCAATGTTTGTTCCCTATTCACTGCTTGATACCCTATTTCTCCTCACTAGTCATGACCTTGCTTCTTGTTCGAAAATTACTTTCTATCTGCAATTTTGTTGGTATTTTAGTTCTAATGAGACTTTGTATACTATTGGAGATTTTATTTCCCATTCGGGATCTGTTCGAGATTTTGTCGTTACTTGAGATTTTGTTGAACTTCGTTTCCAATGCGCGATTTAATTCTTATTTTGCGACATTGTCTTATATTTGATGCCTTGCTACTGTTCATCCTTCGAGACTCTGTTATCCTTTCGGGATAATGTCCCACATACGGAATCTTGTTACCATTCCAAATATCAGTTGAAATTCTGTTATAATTTGAAACTTCGCTCCCTGTCTGAAATTTTAAATCTCCCTGGCTGTCTTTTATACTCACTGATGGGATCCCTTGTCATTTTTAGTACCTAATAAACTCTTGTATTCTAACAGTCAAGTAACTTCATCATTTCTGTGACTTGGACTATTGAAACTCATTTTGAATTCCTTGAAACTCTTTTGAAATTCCTAGGGATAAAGTCGAGAGACTATTCGATGACCTACTATGGCATGACAATTGCGTGCTGCAGCCATTAGCTGGATTATGGAGACTGAGGGTTCACTGCAGCCAGTAGCGCACTGGCGAGGCAGGAACTCTAAGTTGAAATAATTTCAGAAAATCATAGGTTTTTCGAATACTGTCGAGACTTGTCAAATCTTCATCTCTTGAGTTGCTTGTTAATAATTGTTTGAAAATGGATAAGGTTGACATAATATTCTGTGACATATTGATGTTTGAGCCACGGAGCCGAAAGTCCACTGCAGCCAGACCTATACTGGCGGGGTAGGGATCTAAGCAAAGTGATTTCAAATACATATATGTTCTCGGGTATCATGAAAATTATATTTCTTTTTCATATGATTATTGGTTTTCGAAAATCACAGATCCTTGCACGTTCATCCTGATTTGATACTGTAACTCCTGAGTATTTCGTACGTTTCCTCAATCAGCCTTGCTAGTTTTCCTTCTAGCATTTTGTCGTCAGATCATTGAATTCCTCAAAAATTATACATTGCCAGATTTTAATTCCATACTTCGTTCTTGCCCTGTCTAAACTTCAATTTTAAATTATGTCTATCCGACCAGGATTTTTCTACCTTGACCTAGTCCACTTCTGTTAAACTATCAATTTTTGATTGTACTTAATAGTTGTGTCTTCATGATTTTGCTCCTCTAAGTTGTAATTGAAATTCCTTCCACTTCGTGACTATTTGATCCTCGATCCTTGTCAAGCGTGATATCTCAAACTTCTTGTGTGTACTTGGACTCAAGGCTCAGTGTGTCATGGATCGACAGAAGCACTAGGTGGACAACAGCAGATGGTCACCAGAGTTCGCAGTTAGAAGCAGAGTGTTCCTGAAGAATCTCGCCGACCAGAGGCAGCATTCGTTTTGGCAGAGGCGGAAAGTTCAGTCCGAGATTCATCGGGCCTTTCGACGTGATGACGCGTATTGGCGAGGTGGCATATCGACTAGCGCTTCCAGCCATCTTGGAGGGAGAGCACGACGTTTTCCATATGTTCCAGCTTTGACGCTACATTCCAGATCCGAGCCATGTAGAAGACTACTCAGAGTTAGAGGTAGGTCCGAGCTTGACCTACGAGGAGCAGCCAGTGGAGATCCTGGACCAAAGGGAGAAGCAACTGCGGAACCAGACCATTTCTCTTGTCCGCGTCATGTGGAGGCACCACTCTCCGGGAGAGTCCACATGGGAGCGCGAGGACGAATGCGGGAGCGCTATCCCACTCTATTTGATTGATTGATTGTACTCTATCTCTTTTGAAATTCTATTTTCAATAAAAACTGGTGTTTGGATCTTGTGTAATTTACTGAGATTTATTTGGGTCTTCGAATTTCGAGGACGAAATTTTTTAAGGGAGGGAGATTTGTAACTCCACTTCCCAGTTTTGACAAAATAAAAATTATTTTCTAATAATTACAATTGTTATTTTTGAGTTTCAAATAATAATATTAGATTAAATAATAATTTTGGTGATTTATCTTGGAGGGAATTAATTTAAACAGAATTTTTCAAATTTAAAAGTTTGTTGTAACAAATTTAGTGGTCCCCACTACTTTTCATTTCTCCAACTGATTTTTCTACTTAATGTCTAATAAATGAAAAGGGGGAGTATCTTTTTGCATATAGGCCATTTGGTGGAGGGGGTAATTTGCAAAAACCCCTTTTCCTTTATTTAAGATTGAGTGAGGAGGAGAGAGACTCAGACTCCTCTCTTTTTTTTCCAATTTTTCCGAAAGTTCTCCCCCAGCTTTTCCCAAATTTCCCTAGCCTAACCCACCCTAATTTCTCGGGGTGGCGTCGATCACCGGAGCCATGGTGGAGGCTCCCACCTCGACGGTTGTGGAGGTGGCCTGCTTACAAGCCTTCAGAGACTAGGCGAACTCCTCGAGCAGCGGCGACCTCCTCCCGAGCGCGAGCCCTAGCCCTAGCCCTAATCTTTCCGGCGAGATCTCGGCGAGCTCGGCTGTGCGTGGTTTTCCGACTCGACGGCGACGGCGGTAGTTTTTCGACTCGACGGTGAGTTCGGTTCTGATCATGTTTCTTTTTGATTTCTGGCCGATCAATCGATCTAATGGAAACCCTGTCTCGATCCAGTCTTTTCTTCGGCGACGATCTCGACAGCGACGGCGCTGCTCTCCAGCGTCATGTTCTCGGCGGCGTATGTCCTCGACGACGGAGACCGAGTTTTCACGTTCTCCTCTGATCGGCAATTGTTCCTCCTGATCGGCGACATTCGAACGAATCTTCTTCTTCCTCATGTTGGCGACGAACTGGTAGGGTGTCGATCTCAAGTCTGTTTGTATTGT
This sequence comes from Iris pallida, assembly GCA_029216955.1. NCBI lineage: Eukaryota > Viridiplantae > Streptophyta > Magnoliopsida > Asparagales > Iridaceae > Iris > Iris pallida. The sequence continues at coordinate 5,663,819 of JANAVB010006798.1, read as the reverse complement.
GGAGTTAATTTGAAGTTCGGTTTTGATGGTTCTTGATGAGTTTGTTCTTATTATCGATGAATGGGTTCTTGCGTAGGAATTTGTTTAGATCGATTGATCAATCGAAATTCTGGAAGCAATCCGCAATATTTGTAATTGTGAGTGATTCTCGAATTCTCATGTCAATTCTCTTGTTTATCTGAGAATTTTTAGTTCGGATATACTTGAGAAGTCATCATGATCTTCTGAAGATCATGCTCACCAACTGATTGACTAATTGCTTGAACCAGGTCCATTCGTAGCTGGAGACACAGAAAGTTGTGTCTGACACTTGGAGCGGGTCACCATTTTGCAGTACAATTACCTTCAGGTATTCCCTATATTGTGACTTGGAGGAATACTCTCCTGCAGAAGTTGATTTTGGTTAGTTGTCTCCAATATCCAGGATTATCGTGTTCGCGTGTGTGCGTGTTCGAAGCTTTGCTGATTCAGTAGATGTTCGTGTCTGTGTGTCCAAGTTGGATCTTGTCTGAGCTAGTATCGTGTCTGTTGGGTTTGTGTCCATCTCTGGGACGTCGAAAATCAGTTTGATTATCAGTTGGCGACTTGGGGCGGTTGTAGTGATTAATCAAGTTTTATTTGTGTATATTTGTATGAACTTTCTTTGAAGTATCTAAGAATTAAATCTTGTTGGTATGTATTTTGATCTTCTTCACAAGAACTACCACCAGGTTTTGATTATGAACCCAGTTTGAGCCATATGGCAATACTGAGCTGTTCTTTAGTTGCAGACATTTGAATTGCAGAGTAAGTTCTGTGTGTTGTGGATTGGTTTTAGCATATGATGAGTTTGGATGGACTGATGATTAATATATAGGCAATTAGGATATTGCATCAGCCTGTGTAAAACTAATTTACACTAGCCTGTTTAAAACAGTCCTATAGCAGTATTTGGTAGAACTAAACTAATCTAATCCATGTGAGTACCCGGGGTAATTCAAATAGGTATATAGGGTTATACCTCAATTTCTTGACTGACCCTATGGTTGAGGTATAATTGTATATTAGCAAGGATGCCTTTGAAGTTCAGCTGTATCAGCTTAGTCACTCACTGGTGTTCATGGGTATTTACATGAATACTTAAGTAAACATGAATCTTGTATCAATCCTAGAGCCATTAGAATCTGTCTTTAGAAGACTATCCTAAGGATTATTTTGGACTGCTGAAGAGCAGTACACCATTGCTATTAGAGGCTGACAGTTTAGGGATACCAAGACTTGTGTGTATAAATAATGTGGTAACTTAGTTATTTAGAATAACTATTTTAAATTTTGATTTCTTGTTAATTTAGAGTATTGCTAATATTTTGATAATCTATAGAGGCATGATTAGAAGGGGTAAACCTAGGCTAAGACTTGTATATAATTAAACATGAGTAGATTGTTGATAATCAAATTAGAATTAGTCAGATTATTAATCAACTTGTATCAAATATTACTCAGGAGGACATACAGCTCTATCTCCCTATTCCCGATCTTCCCGGAGCAAAGGCAAGTACATTCTATGGTTTTGATCAGTGCATTTTCTTGTTCTTTATTGCTGACACATTGCGACACGTTCATGATCTTTTCTGGCTTGTTCTTTCATGATCTTACTTGTTCTTTCATGATCTTACTTGCATCTTGGGTGGGGGAAATACTCTAGATATGTGACCAAACCCGAATACTTATTCATGATCTTTAGCTTAGGCCTCGCACAGTGCACGCGGGTCCTAAGCCGTACCTTATATGATCTTTCAGGATCTTTCATGCTCTTTCATGGTCTTACCCAAGCCGGTCACATATCATAGAAGTATTTCAAATTTATAACACACATGTTTAGGATTTTGTTCTTACATTAGTTTTCCATGATCCTGATCTTGATTTTAGCTATAGTCGTGATCTTTCCTGCATCTTTACATAGTCATGATCTTTCATGTATCTTTATAGCAGTAGTTCATGTTCTTCATGTTCTTTATATACCTTGTTCTTATCCTGTTCTTTCAGCATTTATTTTCCATACCATGATGTTATTGTTCAATACCTAGAACTGTACTTTGCTCCGCTCCTGAATAGGATATGTTGCAGGTATGCTTGCAGGACATTGTTCTACACTAGGGGCCAGAGCCCAGGATTAGCTGAGCAGGATGAGGCTTAGCTTGAGGTTTCAGGTTTAGACTGTTAGCTTACTCTTAGATATTGTCTTTAGAATTCATGTACATTTCATTCTTGATGACTCGTACATTATGATATCTAGATTTGTGGATTATGGTGATCATTCTGGGATACGTTTTTAGATGCTGTGATTCTATACTTTCATGTTTATCTGGTTAGTTTTCCCTAGCTTGGTACAGCTTACTTCGTCGTGTCTAACGACGAAGGCTGGGCGTGTCCGACTCGTGTCCGATTATTCGGGAGCGGGTCGTGACAGGCACGGACACGATGCACATATTTGGGTTGAAGAATTTGCAGTTAAAATTTATGGATGAGTACCTCTTCTTATATAGGAGGTGGGAATTCCCAGTTGGATAAGGATTATGATTTATTTAAACCCAATTAGATAATTCAATTATTAAATTTAAATCAATAAAATCAAATCTAAATTTAAATTCAATTCCAATTTAAATCTAGATAATCTAAACTCAAATATAAATTCTATCTTTAAACTATTTAAATTAATTCCATAAAATCTTATCAAAGCTTTAAATTGCCACGATAATTTCAAAATATATTTTCCAAAAATACTAATAATAATAATTTCAAAAATTACATTATTATTTAAAAGTAACTAATAAATAATTACGAAATATATATGTGTGCACAAATAATATTTACATAAATATACTTTTCTAGTATACCATTTTATAAGAATATTATTTATTATTATAACTATATAAATGAAAGGCTTTTCATAAATAAAATCATAAACTTAGAAATTTTGGTACGATTGCTAAAAATAATTATTACATATATTATTTTGAAACTATAAAAATAGAAAAAATGTTTTTCAAAAAAATATGTATGCTCGCACATATTTGCACTCGTCGAGCAATTACGAAAAATGAATTTCGCGCGCGACGTACAATGCAACTACGCGACGTACAATACAAAAATAAAAAAAATCACTACCAAATTTATATATAAAAAAGTAGTAGAAATTTAGGGGTTTTACAACTGGGGTTCATCTTCACAGTGTAATTGTTCTGAGAGAAGGGACTGTGGATAGAAGATGTGAATACAGTCGCCATCAAAGTCTGCCACCACAACACCCCCTAGATGCGCAGCTCTTCCTGAAGCATCTATTGGCCCGAGCGAGAATTCAGTCCACAGTACGACATGAGGCCCTTTTCAAAAGCGCATCAGCTTTTGAGGCTCTTTCAGCCTAACAAAAGCACACAACTGCCAATAAGCAGGGCAGAGCACAACCTTCGGCGCCTTATATTGGCAACCGGACCAAACTCGATCGTTAGGACCTCCAAGACCTCCAAGATGCCGCTCATGTTCGAACTCCCCATAAGAAGCATTCCAGCACATCCCGAAGCTCATCAGCAATTCTTCTACGAAGGCACAACTCCTTTGAACGAAGGGATCCTCAACCAAAATCTGACTTAGGCAAGGCCAACGGCCACTTGAAGCTAAGTCTGGATCCAGCATGAAGACATGACTCTTCGGAAGAAACTCCCCCTTTATATAGGGCAGGAGTGTCCTAAGACATAGGCCACGGGGCCGTCGGTCAAAATTTCCACATTAATGGGATGGACCTAAGACTCAGCACGATGAACCTCATTAAATAGGTTCATTCGACTAAGTCTTAGACCATTAAAAGATCCCTTGAAATTTTCCAAATAATGGTAGCAATTAAGAGGGAGTCGTTCCTTAAAGAGCTGTCATTAGTTGCTCTTAAAGAAGACTTCAAAGCCAGCTTCTTCAAACTAGAAGTGCAGCTACAATCCTGCGCCAGCAGGAGGCGTAAACTGGTGATGACTTCACATCATCCCAACTTCAATGGCATAGACCTCTGCTTCGAACCAGAAGCTCAACCCCCTTCATGAAAGACTTAGGAAATACCATTGCATCCAACACAAGTCCACCTGCCGCTCCAAAAGCACAATAAACTCGTTAGCCTAAAGCACAGCCTACTCGTTGCCCTAAAGCACAATGTCTTTACTACTCGAAACACAGCCTACTCGTCGTTCAAATGCACAGAGGTTCCGTCATCTTCGAAACATAGTCCAAGCTTGAAAGCGCAGAGGCTCCGTTGCCTCCAGGAGAACAGTCTACTCGTCGCACCAGAAGCGCAGCAACACTAAGACCTCGCTAGAGGTACAGGTTGCATGGTCCCACCCAATTGGTTTATTTAAACCGCCACTTTCAAAGATATGACAGAGGTTGATCATATTGATATGTGCAAATATCTTATCAATTGGTTTAAAACTCAAATAGGGACGAAGTTTGCTCTTTTGATAAAGGTTATATCAAGTCGGTTTGTTTAAACCGATAGCCTCCTGAAGATCAAACAAAATTCTACTTTGAGATGAAATCCAAGATCTACTCGACTTCATCTAAACAAAAGATTCCCAGCAATAGACACGTGCCACGTGTCTCCTCCTTCGGTTATTTTGATAACCACCCGATATCTCGATAGAGGGGAATCTCGATGTCCGCCACGTGTCAGCTCAGCAGAAGCCTGTACCATACAATGACAACAGATTCCTTCATATCTCAAATCCGAGTGCACATCGCATATGTGCCCCCTTTTTCCTATAAATAGAAGGAGTTTTCCCTTCAACAAAAGAGGAGGAGGACACACACAGAGAGGAAAAAAGCAGAAGGCAAAAGGCAGAGCTTCGAAGTCTTCAACTCCGGCATCCTCTTGATCGGTAACCCTAAAGTTCCATCAAAGGTACCAGAAAGCCAAAGCAAGTCCAACTCGTCGTCAGATCGTCAACGGAGTAAAGGAGCCGCTGCAGTGCTCGATCTCCACCATCACGCTTTTCCATAATTCTTGTACTTAGATTTCCTCGCATAGGAATCGATTGTACCTTTTTTCAAGTTTAATAAATAAAAAGTTCGTATAACCTTTTGTGATGTCGAATAAAATGGCAGCTTTGCTGGAGACGACCTTCTCCTCCAACGAGAAGGTGGTGACGCAATCTGAGGATAACTTGCTAGGATCTTCTCAGAAGATGCTGGTCGTACGCTTCGACCAACAAGCTTTTGAAGATCCCTTTCTGAAGAGAAGTCGAGTCTTTCGAAGAAGTTCGTAAAACCGAAGAAGACTCGACGTATCTGGGTATCCAAGGTGGCTGCGACGAGCAGCACGACATAGGGGACTACGATCCAGAACCCTCTAAATGCTGAAGCACCGGAGAAGATTTTGGCTACTGCGGCCATGCCACCTCACTCGATTCCCACTTTAGGAAAATATGACGTGGAAGACAGTGCCCCTATGGCGGGCCTGACGAGGGCACAACGTCGAAAGAAGCGGGCGACAGTTCAACCCCTCACAAAGGAAGCGTTGCCGATGAGAAAATCTGTCTTTGACAGAATTGTCTTTCCATCAGGCGAGTTCCCATTGGATTCTGAATACTATGCACCCACTGAGGGTAGTAGGAAAAAAATCTAAGGCAGTACGTGCCTTGTGTAACAAATGTACTATGCCAATGACCGACCAAAGGCCTGCATTGACAGTCACACGCGTAGCCGATGAGAAGTTATACAAAACTGGTCCGCATGCTTCGATGCCTCGACCAGTTAAACCCCTCTGTCGCTTAAGCACTCCTGTACGTGATGCAAGCCAGGGGGTACATCCCATGGAGAAGGATTCATGTAAGCAGCATTCCTATAAGCATGATAGGAGTCTGCCTTGCCAGACCCTTTTTGCTCTTACCCGTACGTACAATAGGGGTACAGAGGTGGAGGACTTGACGCTTTCACACAAGCGTAAGACAGAAGAGGAATCGGTGACACAGGGCACGCCTAAATCAAGGCATCCTTGTACCCAGATTACCATCAATTGTTGCTGTCAACAGGCAGCCATCGTACCGCCGAGGAGGCATTCCGTCTTCTAAAGACTACAACCGGCGTTAATTGAACGTTAGAGGTTCGACAGGAGGTCGACAGCGCAGACGAAGATGAACTCTGTGTCACTACGTGCAACGCGGTACATGGTTCTCAATCTCTCAAAAACTTGTCCAAGAATCCTCCCATCTCGGCCACCAAGCCCAAGAAGCGATCCGAGAGTAGCAAGGCGAAGGTACCCAATACATGTGTGTTCCAAGGCACGTGTTCCAAATCTCCATTGCGTACCACATCAGACACCGGGGGTAGCCAACACCCCACCGTCCATGACAACACTGTATTCCAGTCTGAGGAGGAACCATATGATACGGATGCCTCTACAGGCGCAGCTAGCCACCAGACTGGAGGTGGCAACCGTAATGAGTCCGAGGAAGACTGCAACCTTCTAGTTCATCCTCAAGACGAAGAGGCACATGCATCTGAACTGGAGAGCGAAGGGTCTACTGTCCCTTCCACCCATCCACACACAAGGTCCGTATTTATGGCCGATGGCGACGAGGCAGACAATAGTGAAGCGCTTGACCAGCTGAAACATATCGAAGCTTTCGAGACGAGCCTAGATACGTTAAATGCTACAATAAAATCCTTATCTTCTATCATACTGGAGATCAAGGGAAGTTTGGTCCCTACTGCCTCTACACCTGTGCTTGACCCGACAGCTAATGACGGATCCAATAAACTGCCCATCATCAACCAAGCGACACCATCGTCGTCTACTCTATTGACCACAAGACCTGCAATTTCAACTGAGATACAACAGGCCATCAAGGAACTGTATGCTCGCTATGATGCCAAAGAAAAGCAAGTAGCACTCCGGAAGATGGAGATTCGACAGCCATATCTTGTCGAGTGGGACAACGTAGTCTACCCTCCCAAATACAATCCACAGACGCTCACACCCATCGATGGAAAAGAGTCTCTTTGACGATACTTGAGGTACTTTACCTCAGTAACAGGACACCTACCAAAGAACGACGCCCTCCTCACCAACATATTCATAGGAGCCTTGCTGGGGGTAGCCTATGAGTGGTTCAGCAGTCTTCCAAACGACTGTATTTTATCATTCGAGGACTTGAAGACTCTCTTCATCGATCAATTCTATGAAGGAGGGATGAACATGTCGATGTCAACTCTCATAGAGGTTGTCCAGAGAGAGAAAGAGCATGTCTACGCATACATTGAGCACTTCTGCCAGGCAACTTTGAGGCTACCGCCTGGCATGCCCGAGCCCATGCTTATGGACTCATGCCGCAATAACATACTACCTGCAATCAAATTGTGTGCTCCTTGCACAGAGTGGACGCCTTTCATTACAGAGACAGATGTGGCACAAAGAAAAGCCCAAGATGCGTAGCTCCTGGGATTAAACTTTCCTTCTCTTGAAGATAAGGGGAGACGCTCGTCTAGCAACAACCCCAAGGACAAAAAAGGCAAACAAGCCCTGACCATCAACATCTCCAAAGGTTCAGTAACCATGAACCCTAAGTCTACAGAAGCGCAGAAGCTGAGGGAGACTTACTCCTTCAACGACGAGGATACGCTGTAACTCTTCGATATGCTGACAAAGAGTGTCAAGCTATCTCTCCCAACACCAAAGCGCCTCGACGAAGTGGGGAAGGTGGACAACCCTAAATACTGCCATTATCAACAGTATATCTACCATTCGACACGAGATTGCTACATGTTGAAAAGACAGATTCAGCGCCTCATCGATGCCAAAGTCATATCACCTGACTATAAGAAAAGAATGTCACGGCCAACATGGTTACTCTCCAGTTTGGAAGTTTTCCATCTACGGAGGTACTGGACGGGGTCGTCCCCATCCCGAGGGCGACAATGGTAGTAGTAAATCTTCCACCAGCATGTGACAACGCTCAAGGGCTTATCCCGTTCTCCACTCCACGAGGCGAGGTCATGTGGGTCCACCCTGACCTTACTTCCGACATGACAGTACCTACAATCCCCTCTGTCAAAGAAAAGAAGGTCAGGACATGTCGTATGGTCTCGACATCGACAGATGACACCCTGGTGACCACTCGCTCGACGCGGCAGTAAGAGGAGAACCAAGCTCCGAAAGAGACAGCACCTCCACCAACTACAACCCCTGCCCCGGATACATCAGAAGCAGGCCCGTCTCAGACTCCTGCCGCAGATAGACAAAAACAAAAGGAGGTTCACTTCGACAAACCTCTGAGGAAAGACTCGACAGTAGGGCCTATCAAATCCTACAACTTCGACATACTGGCACAGCTAGCCAATACCCCGGCTAGATTGTCACTCTTCGAGATCCTCCGTCTCTCCAAAGAGACCCGAGATGCGCTCAACAAAGCCTTGCAAAACGTCGAGTCCTTTTTCACTCAGGTGCGACCACCCAGGAAGACCCTACGGCCTGCCCACATTATCACAGTATGGTCGAAGTGATCCCCAGTATCACTTTCACCCAGCAAGACATACTGCTGAAGAACAACCGACATAATAGGCCTCTGTACTATACAGTGTATGTCGGTGCCAATAAAGTCGATCGCATCCACATCTCCCCAAGCTCCTCTCTCAGCATCATTCCAAGGAGTTTGCTCCAAATCTAGAGATTATGATGCGTCGGCTGACTGCATCGAACACAATAATCAGCGGCTTCAACGCGTGGAAGAGCGAGCCCCTAGGCAAAATTTGCTTGAAGTGCCAAATAGGCGACCTCCATACTGAAGTGACTTGCTATGTCATCGATGTTGACATAAACTACAACATGCTGTTGGGATGACCATGGATTCATGAGTACATGATCGTTCCTTCCACTCTTCATCAATGCATGAAGTATGTAGACAGCGACGAGACTATCAAGACTGAAATCGTTGACATCGACCCGTTCTGGAACTTGAAGCCTACTATATGGATGCTGATCTATATAAGTCAGTCCCCTAGGACTGTAACCCCTCTTTTCGGAATTTTGATAATTTATTTTTATTCATTTATTTGAATTAAATGGTGATTTTTAGATTTTTATAAATAATTATTTAGTTAATTTTTATGGTAGATGATTTTAGCTATAGTGGAGTTTTGGAGTACAAGGCGACAAGGAATCGTGGCACGGATAGTGCAATTACGTGCTTTGACTAGTGTGTTAGCCCTGATAGGGAAGGCCGAGCCATAGCGATGTCCTAACTAGGAAAACCAAGCCAAGTTGTGACTTAACCCTTACCGAAGGTTTATTTATTCATTATTTATATTATTGAATTTTAGGGAAATCGGTTATACCATTTTAGTCCGGACTGGACCCGAACTGAGCCCAAGCCCATGTAGTCAGGCGGCATTCCAATGACATTCGAGTAGATAGAATTTGGTATGAGGGTGTTGTATTTCGTTTTAATGGTTTAAAGAATATTTTCTAAGTATTTTAAGTTAAATATTATAAACATCGTTACCAGTGGATATTCGATGATGTTTGTATAAAATGGGTCCTTGTGCATTCAGGATTATTAGACTGTGCAAATGGTATATACACCATTATTTTTTTTGAATTTTGTTATTATTATTATTATTTTATTGAGGTTTTTATTATATAATAATGTTTTATTTTTTTTGGTTATATTATTTTTGATCAAACAAATACTACTTTATATACATATTCATAAAAATAGGCCCTAATCTAGAAATAAATAATATTAGGATTTTTAATTAGATTTTATGGATATTATTATGCTAGTATTCATATGAATATATGTATATATATATATATATATATATATATATATATATATATATATATATATATATATATTATTTAATATATATATATATATATATATATATATATATATATATATATATATATATATATATATATATATATATATATAAAATATATATGTGGATATATGTATATAGGCTAATAGGATACCAAGCAAACCCCTCCCACAATCAATTCCAGCCGGCCCAAGGCTCCCAGCACCCAAACTCAATAGAGCAGACACCCCAGCCATAGAGGGGAGCCCAGCAGTAAGCTCCTCCTCATGATCCAAGCTGCCCCACCAGTTGAGAAAACCCAGCTGCTGACCCGCACAAGCCAAGCCCAGCCAGTCGGGCCAGGCCATCTGCTCAAACCTTCCCAACATCGCACTGTAGCATAACTCACGTACATTGCTAACACCCCTGCGAACCCGAAGGGGGCTTACCAACCCGTATAAGAGCAGGCTGAGCCCAAGCTGTAAAAAAAAACTCGCACATATACGCGTATACATAGAGCGCACGACAGAGAAAGAGCTAAACCTAAACCCTAACGCCGACCACCACCACGAGTGCGCGCGCCCCCGGCCTCCTCCCAATGCGCACCACCCTCCGTGTCCGCCAGCACGGCTAGGCCGACGGCCACGCTTAACGACAGCAACCGGGAACACAGTAACAACAGCATTGGTAGGGCGAAGAGACGACTTCGTAACGCATTTTCTCGGCGCTCGACCGATTGTTGTTTGATCGGTCACTTCAGGTATGATGACAACATATACACCTTCCAATCTCTTCAGGTAGTTTTTAATTAGACGAATTAGGTCGTCCAGAAAGTCGACACGAACTTTGCCGAAAAACTGTTCTAGAATAATTTATAGAACAGTCCCGATACCCTATTTGGAAGGCCGACTATTGGCAAACCATTAGGAGTTTTAGAAAAATAGTTAAAGATAGTCCTAAAGAACCTATTGGGCTCTGCAACCCAACTTGCAGAGTTTGATTTCCTCGACCGTACGTCGAGAAATTGGATTTCCAAGATTGGCGAAAACCTGTTTTTGAAATATTAAAATATTAAAAAATTCTTTCGATACGACGTGCGTCCCGCCAATCCGGGTGACGTGGTCGCGAACCAAAAGCATCGAAAGGTGCATAATGGTTTCGTGGACGTGTAGGCTTTGATGGAATTTAAATTGGTCGTATGTGCACGACGAATTTGATGCGTATCCATCAAAATTTACCGTATCGGCCTCTGTGCAAGTTTCTCAATTACTTTGTGCACGTTCGCCAGATTGAGACAAAACTTACACCAACAGGACCGTATCATTTTTTTGGTCTTGTATGCCAAGTTTGGTCCGATTCTGAGACAGTTGATCGGATCGTCGTTTTGTGGGCCCAACGGTCCGATTTAACGGGCGATTTTGTGCGCGGCCCACCGGAATCCAACTTTGGATATATGGTTGGGTTCGTATCAAAAAATCGGACTTGTAGATATGTAGTTTGACAAATTTAGAGACCATTGACTCTGATACGCTTTTCGGTGCAAAGCGGGTCCAACGGCGGACACTGTTTTGACCCAAAATTACGGTTTTACCTCTGTGTCCAGAATTGGACTTAAGGACAGGCAATTCTAGATATTTTGACTATTCTGAGAACATTAGCGATGTTTATTTCAGCATCTGGAGACTGTTGTATGAGTTTTGGCTATTGTGGCACACTGAGTGGTTTGGATTATCGGTTTCACCAGCAAAGGACCACAGGCGAGTACAGTTTATTGTTTGTTTTCAGTATTGATCCTTACTATACATCAGTATTTAGTTGATAGATATGTGATTTCAGTTTTATATTAATTTTGTTCCTTGTTGTGTCGGAAGGGTGAAGTACCAACGATGTGTGATCTGACCTTAGACCGTGTAGACCGTGATCATTATTGCATTTATATCTTGTAGACCATGTAGACCGTGATTATTATTGCATTTAACTGTGTAGATCGTGATTATTATTTTGTAGACAGTGTTTCTTTATTGTAATATTTTCTGTAGACCGTGTAACTGTAGATCGTGTAACTGTAGACCGTGTAAATGTAGACCGTGTAAATGTAGACCGTGTAACTTTAGACCGTGTAGACCGTATCGAATAATTATCCCAAGACCGATCACATATCAAAGGTACTTCAGTCGGTCAGTTGGTGAGTATTTTATTATATTTTACTTTCTGTCCTTGGTATTCAGTTTTATTCTGTCTTTCTTTATTTTCTTTTTATAAATCATATGTCTAAAGGCTAATCTCTGTCGTATAGTCATTTTCATATATTGGAACTGTATTCAGTGAATTGTAGTCGTTCCATTCCTGACTGGAAACCAATATTTTTCAGGTTAGCCGTGGATTCACTTAGCATGGGGAATTGCGGGTGTACTTGCAGTCAAAAGCCTAGAGACTAGCTAGATAGCTGAGTTGTAGTCATTCTAATATTTGTACAAGTTTATATTTTCTGTAAATGTAAAACTTAGGAATATTGTAAGTTTAAATTAATTATGTGAATGAGCATTATTTGTGATTTTGATCTTCATAGCCGTAACAGCGTTCTACCGCCGATACTGCGGCGTAGGCTGGCTTGGACACGTCTCGTATCCGTTTAAAAAAAAAGGGTACGGGTCGTGTCAAGTTTTTGTGGTAGCCCATGCAGGTCAGTCTTCGCAAGTTGTGTGAACTCGTGGTAGTACCATTTCTATCATACTACTGCGAGCCTGTGACTAGAAAATGCTCATTCACGAATTAGGATTAATTTAATTTAAGAGAATGACTTGGACTAGGAGTCTCTTATACAAATTTACCGATGGGTAGTCTAGGCCATACAATTTAGATGAGGAGTTATTAATTTTGATAGTTGTCAGATTCCTATAGGTACACTTTCCTCTTGATATGACGATATGATCCAACGTGGATAGATTATTCACTTGGTGAGACAAGGCTTCATAGAATAAATGATCTAACCACGATAAATTGTTCAATTTCTTCTCTTTGCCTCTTTAGATATCATCCTCATATCTTAGTCCGAATTGCCTATTTAGTTCCTATTTTGCCTAAGAATTATTATTTTTATATAATTTCTGATTATGTTACCCATATATGAACCTCGAGTTAGTTTCGATTCAAGTTTTCCTCAAAGGCTTGAGTACACATGGAATAGTTAGAATATTTGTATTTCTTTGTCTTCAGTTATTTCCTTCCTGTTCATCTTTTATTTTAAGGGTTGTGACTGATAGGACAAATACTTACGCTTTATGTCATAGTCAACTTGTTTGAATCTCTAGAAGCTCAGGGATTTTTGCAGATATAGTTAAAAGAATATTAGTTAACTCATAATGGCAGGACAGCAGCGCACTGTCGCCATTTATTTGAATTATGGAGACTATGGACTCACTGCAGCCATCTGCGTACTGGCGAGACACGACCCCTAGAGTTGGAATTTGTTTAAGAAATATAGGTTATAGAATGTTATTAAAAACTATAGCTAGTGGTCCTTTTTTGACCGTAGTCACACTGGTGTCAATATAAGGTAGAGTATCGGATAGCATGTCATATCTGAATCACGAAACCAATGGTTTACCACAACCAGAGTATACGGGCGGGGCATAATCCTCGGTGAAATGATTTCAGACGTGAATACAAGTTTAGGGTAGTATAGAGGATAGGACCGTGCCCTGTATGTCCTATAAGACCCAAAGCCAATACTAGTGGAAGTTTTGTAAGCTGGGTAGCATGTCTCCCGACCTAGCATTACGTAGTCCTTGTGATCTATTGATGAGGAAATTAACTGACACTAATAGGTTTACCTGGAATATGGAATTTCGAAGTCCATAACCCATTGGTTGACCAAGGTCTTATGAATAAGAAGATAGTAGGATGACCGTATAAGCAAGAACACCTGGTAAATTTTTGATTCTCACAAAACTCGAACTACTTGTAACTCCTTTCAAAATCTCGCATACTCGTATTTTGACTACCTTGACCAATGCTGCTATTACAGCCTAGTTTTGCAAGCTCACTCCGTTCTCGAGCTTGATTCAAGACAGATGTTTAGTGGGGACGCCTACTAACATGTTGTCTAATCAGAATCGATGTATTACGGTCTGATCAACCGTAGTGCACTCGGTTCGCTCTCTCTCTGATTAACCTACGTGGATTGAGAGGTAGATGTATCTAGGATCTCATCCGCGACTGTATTGACAATTCCTCTTGAATTATACATTTGCCTTTGAATCACGTAATTGCATTCAGTGACATCTCCCTTGAACTTTTATGGTTTTTGTCTTTCACTGATTTGGAAAGACGGAAGCTCGTAATTGGTAGGGAGATACTGAGTATCCCCATGGCTATGGTAGTTGTATACACAAGTGTAGTTACCATCGGCCAGCCATGTGACTAGAACCTTGCCTTGAGTTACTCATTCTCCTCTTGATCCTCAAACTACTGTTGGGACCTTCTAGCCACCTGAAATTTGAGAGTGATTAGGGTTTTACCCTTAGTCAAATGCCAACCTAGGAGACTATCTATTCTCAAGAAACCATTTATTTTCTTGAAGCTTGCTTTATCTAGAACCATTATGACAATAGTCTGGCAGGCTTGACACAAATAGAAATGCATGACTCAGTTGTTATAATTCTTTTCATATGATGTGCCTTAGAGTTGGTCACCCCGTCGATAACTCTTGTATACTGTGGATGAGTAGGTCATTCTATTTTATCGACCACGTGTCATTGTATACACTCATTTCCAGTTATTGAGGAACGATCCTTGACTTGACTTATATCTACCGTATTCCATTACGTCGTGCCTTATTCTTTATTAACAAGAGTCGAGATACAATACCCGGACTTTGGAATTCTTCTAACCTCATTATTCCTAAAACCATGTCCTAGCCTCTAAGGCGGATAGACTGTAAGCCTTCAAATTTTTTTTTTGGGATATACGAGGATTACCGATTGATTAAAATGATTCCATTAGGATGATAATTAGTGTCTCATGGACTCCCACTTTCCATTTAGATCATTTTGTGTCCCCGGCCGTGTCATTAATATTCGGAGCACGAGACCAGCTATTACCTTCCAATAAATTTCATATGCAAGATCTATACGAGTGCACCTTCATCTAGGTATATCATGTCCCACTCAAACACGTTCTCTTGTACTCTATTTTCATGGTACGACTTGCAGGTAAAAGGACTAGCTATAACCCTTACCATAATACCGGTATAATTTTCGATTACAATTAGAGACTCAACTTCGACTCAAAACTTTCGACCCAATATATGGTTGTGATCGACTTGAAGCCCACTACGCACAGGTCACTAGGGTGCCACTCAATTGTGTCTTCTCGTGCTACTTAAACACAAAAGTCATGAAAGGCGTATCTTCAGGGCTTACAGAACCTATTTAACCAATCTGACTGCCCAACTAGCTCAACCACTTGGGTGGAAACTTATTCCAGGTTACCCTAACATAATAGAAATAGTTTTATCATTGGGATCTTGCCCAGTCAATATAGATTGAAGTCCAAGGTTCACCCAACCAACGATCGATGTCCAATCTGAGAACCCATTAAGACCCAGTAAAACCCATCCATATGCATACCACTATATTTGGACTATAAAGCCGAACCATTTGAAATAGGTCCCCATACCTATTATGTAGTCTCCCCCTTTTTGAATGAGAAGTCATTCGTAATCCTTGTTCCATCTACCTAGAAGTCGCGATACGATCTTGTATTGCATTTATATCCCTTGTTTGTGTGTTTAAATAACCATGGATGAGATCACAAATCTTAATTTCTCAAATTCCGTTCTATTATGGAACCTGTTAGAATTTCGAGAACGGAATTTCTTTATTGCACGAAGTGCAAGATCCTATAAGAAACAAAGGGTTTTTTTTGATTTAGCAAGTGACTGGACTAGAGTAGCCAACTCTAGCAAATATGTCAATGGTTCATAGACTTTCTTTCTGTCTGCATCATTGGATACTCTCTACCGCTCTAGAAATTTCATTTTTACTCTCGAATGTTCTTCCTTATCTTCCGGTCCTTCCTATTTCGGAGCGACGAATGATCATGCTTATTGGAATTTACCAATATTTTTAGCTACTTGTGTAAGTTTGTTGCTTGTTAAATTTTGGATTGCTTGATAGATATGAGAGGTTTATAGGTGCCATATTCAGTAGATATCTATTGGTAGCAATTATAGCAATTAGTTGGATGATTATAAAGTTGTAGAGACATACCTTTGAGGGAGTAGTATGACCAAAGGTGGGTAGAAGTCCTCGGAGTTCCGTAGTTACAAAATGGCTAGGAGGAGGATATGAACTGTTTTTGAGGAATTAAAAATTCGAGGAGATTAAGGTAATGGTAGATTTTTTTTTTGAATTTAAGGAATAGTTATGAATTAGAATTTCGAGGACGAAATTATTTTTAAGGTGGGTAGATTTGTAACCACTCTTTTCAAAATTTTGATAATTTATTTTTATTCATTTATTTGAATTAAATGGTGATTTTTAGATTTTTATAAATAATTATTTAGTTAATTTTTACGGTAGATGATTTTAGCCATAGTAGAGTTTTGGAGTACAAGGCGACTAGGAATCGTGGTACGGATAGTGCAATGGCGTGCTTTGACTAGTGTGTTATCCCTGATAGGGAAGGCCGAGCCATAACGATGTCCTAACTAGGAAAACCAAGCCAAGTTAAGACTTAACCCTTACCGAAGGTTTATTTATTCATTATTTATATTATTGAATTTTAGGAAAATCGGTTATACCATTTTAGTCCGGACTGGACCCGAACTGAGCCCAAGCCCTTGTAGTCAGGCGGCACGTCCAATAACATTCGAGTAGATAGAATTTGGTATGAGGGTGTTGTATTTCGTTTTAATAGTTTAAAGAATATTTTCTAAGTATTTTAAGTTAAATATTATAAACATCGTTACCAGTGGATATTCGATGATGTTTGTATAAAATGGGTCCTTGTGCATTCGGGATTATTAGACTGTGCAAATGGTATATACACCATTATTTGTTTTTGAATTTTGTTATTATTATTATTATTTTATTGACGTTGTTATTATATAATAATGTTTTATTATTTTTGGTTATATTATTTTTGGTCAAACAAATACTACTATATATACATATTCATAAAAATAGGTCCTAATCTAGGAATAAATAATATTAGGATTTTTAATTAGATTTTATGGATATTATTATGCTAGTATTCATATGAATATATGTATATATATAAATATATAGGTATTTATATATATGTGGATATATGTATATAGGCTAATAGGATACCAAACAAACCCCTCCCACAATCAATTCCAGCCGGCCCAAGGCTCCCAGCACCCAAACTCAATAGAGCAGATACCCCAGCCATAGAGGGGAGCACAGCAGTAAGCTCCTCCTCATGAACCAAGCTGCCCCACCAGCTTAGAAAACCCAGCTGCTGACCCGCACAAGCCAAGCCCAGCCAGTCGGGCCAGGCCATCTGCTCAAACCTCCCCAACACCGCACTGTAGCATAACTCACGTACATTGCTAACACCCCTGTGAACCCGAGGGGGGGCTTACCAACCCGTATAAGAGCAGGCCGAGCCCAAGGTGTAAAAAAAAAACCTGCACATATGCGCGTATACATAGAGCGCGCGCGAGAGAGAGAGAGAGAGCTAAACCTAAACCCTAACGCCGACCACCACCACGAGTGCGCGTGCCCCCGGCCTCCTCCCGACGTGCGCCACCCTCCGCGGCCGCCAGTACGGTGAGGCCGACAGCCACGCGCAACGACAGCAACCGGGAACACAGTAACAACAGCATTGGTAGGGCGAAAAGACGACTTCGTAACGCGTTTTTTCGACGCCCGATCGATCGTTGTTCGATCGGTCACTTCAGGTATGATGACAACATATACGCCTTCCAATCTCTTTAGGTAGTTTTAATTAGACGAATTAGGTCATCCAGAAAGTGGACATGAACTTTGCCGAAAAACTATTTTAGAACAGTTTATAGAACAGTCCCGATACCCTATTTGGAAGGCCGACTATTGGCAAACCATTAGGATTTTTAGAAAAATAGTTAAAGACAGTCCTAAAGAACCTATAGGGCTCTGCAACCGAACTTGCGGAGTTTGATTTCCTCGACCGTACGTCGAGAAATTGGATTTCCAAGATTGGCAAAAACCTATTTTCGAAATATTAAAATATTAAAAAATTCTCTCGATACGACATGCGTTCCACCAATCCGGGCAACATGGTCGCGAACCGAAAGCATCAAAAGGTGCATAATGGTTTCGTGGACGTGTGGGCTTTGACGGAATTCAAATTGGTTGCGTGTGCGCGACGAATTTGATGCGTATCCGTCGAAATTTACCGTATCAGCCTCTGTGCAAGTTTCTCAATTACTTTGTGCACGTTCGCCAGATCGAGATGAAACTTGCACCAACAGGACCGTATCATTTTTCTGGTCCTGTATGCCAAGTTTGGTCCGATTCTGAGACAGTTGATCGGATCACCGTTTTGCGGTCCCCACGGTCCGATTCAACGGTCGATTTTGTGCATGGCCCGTCGGAATTCAACTTTGGACATACAGTTGGATTCGTATCGGAAAACTGGACCTGTAAACATATAGTTTGACGACTTTAGAGACCATTGACTTTGGCACACTTTTCGGTGCAAAGCGGGTCCAAAGGCGGACATTATTTTGACCCAAAATTACCGTTTTGCCCATGTGTTCAGAATTGGACTTAAGAACAAGCAATTCTAGCTATTTTGACTATTCTGAGAAGATTGGCGATGTTTATTTCAGCATTTGGAGATTGTTGTATGAGTTTTGGCTATTGTGGCACACTGAGTGGCTTGGATTAGCGGTTTCACCAGCAAAGGACCACATGCGAGTACAGTTTATTGTTTGTTTTCAGTATTGATCCTTACTATACATCAGTGTTTAGTTGATAGATATGTGATTTCAGTTTTATGTTGATTTTGTTCCTTGTTGTGTCGGCAGGGTGAAGTACCAACGATGTGTGATCTGACTTTAGACCGTGTAGACCGTGATCATTATTGCATTTATATCTTGTAGACCGTGTTGACCGTAATTATTATTGCATTTAAACTGTATAGATCGTGATTATTATTTTATAGACAGTGTTTTTTTATTGTAATATTTTTTGTAGACCGTGTAACTGTATATCGTGTAACTGTAGACCGTGTAAATGTAGACCGTGTAACTTTAGACCGTGTAGACCGTGTCGCATAATTATCCCGAGACCGATCACATATCAAAGGTACTTCAGTCGGTCAGTTGGTGAGTATTTTATTGTATTTCATTTTCTGTTCTTGGTATTCATTTTTATTCTGTCTTTCTTTATTTTCTTTTTATAAATCATATGTCTAAAGGCTAATCTCTGTCGTATAGTCATTTTCATATATTAGAACTGCATTCAGTGAATTGTACTCGTTCCATTCCTGACTGAAAACCAATATTTTTCAGGTTAGCCATGTATTCACTTAGCATGGGGAATTGTAGGTGTACTTGCAGTCAAAAGCCTAGAGACTAGCTAGATAGCTGAGTTGTAGTCATTCCAATATTTGTACAAGTTTATATTTTTTGTAAATATAAAACTTAGAAATATTGTAAGTTTAAATTAACTATGTGAATGGGCATTATTTGTGATTTTGATCTTCATGGCCGTGACATTGTTCTACCGCCGACACTGCGGCGTAGGCTGGCTTGGACACGTCTCGTATCCGTTTAAAAAAAATGGGTACGGGTCGTGACAAGGACGATGAGAGCAATGATGACGACGACGAGGCAAAGACGGCCTCAAAAAGCGTAGCGGTTATTGAAGAACTACTAAAGGTTCGATTGAAGGAAAACCCCCCCAAGGTATCAGCGCCCCTCGTCGTCAAGCTCCGAGGCAAAGCACCATCTTTGCCCTAGGTGACGTCAGATGATGGCCATGAGCCTATACGAATAAGGCTATCCCGGAGGTCCCCAAAGCCAACCAGGAAGGTGTAGGAACCTCCGACCGCAACCCCCTTGGTGGTCAAGCTAAAGGGGAAGCGTCCTCCCCCTCCTCCCTCGATAGCCCTAGTCCTCACCGATGAGGAGCTAGAAGACTACGTCTGTGCCGATACCGAAGCACACTCTTTAGATGATGTAGTCCCTCGAAATAAAATTTCTCATTTTATTAATAGAAAGTTGTCTTCGAATTACTCTCGTGCATATTGGAATACTAGATATTTCTTAGACAACTCTCTATGTATGCTACAAACACAAGTGACAACTACCAACCTTGCGAGCTGAGTTGTCCCTTCCCGCGGCTCTTACTTCCTAGTTCCAGCAAGGAAGAAGGAGGAGGTACCCATCATCTTTGGTTGATTGGAGCATCCTCAACGATTAACTCTAAGAGAACCAGAACCCAACAATGGCAAGATGCAACTCTACCATTACGCTACTCAAGCCAAACACCTCATCCAGAAGATGGGTTACGACTTGAACAACAACAAAGGACTCAACTATGGTAAATGTCGGCGCCTTCCCTTACAGATTCGAGCTCCAAAAGAAAAGGCTCAAAACTATTACCAGCGTACCCGCCGGGGGTTGGGTTATGTCATACCCACTTTAACTTTAGAAGACTCAGAGACAGAAGTTATGATGCATTCATACACTTTTGAATCCTCAATCTGGGACTCTGACACCAGTACCGGTCAGTTCTTCGAAAAGATGCTGTCCGTTAACATGGTCTCCAGAAATCCTCCGATCGAGGACGAAGACCAGATGTTCGAATACTTAGAAGATGAACCCTGGGCGCAGCACTTAGGATCTCAATAGGAATGGCATTTCGAGCAATGCAAACCTTCCACAGAACATGAAGTCATCCAGGTCGAGTTGGGAAATAAGGCCTCTTCTAAGCCCATCTTTATCAGTAAAAGCCTAACAGAAGAAGACAAAGAATCTTTGATGCAGCTTATCTGAGAATACATCGACGTCTTCGCTTGGAGCTACGAGAATATGTTGGGTTTAGACCCACAAGTCGCCATGCACCGCCTCAATATCTCGCCCAATGCTAAGCATGTCAAACGACAACATCATCGATTTTGCCCCAAAATCATGGATGCTATCGATGAAGAAATCGACAAACTCATTGAGAGCGGCTTCATTCGGAAAGAGCAACATCCAGATTGGGTGGCAAACGTTGTCCCAGTCACTAAGAAGAACGGGAAGAAACGGATCTGTATAGATTTTAGGGATCTCAACTCAGCCTGTCCTAAGGACAAGTTTCCCTCCCGATCACCGACGTGATGATTGATAACACCTGTGACTTTGAACGCTTGTCCTTTATGGGTGGTTTTTTAAGCTACAACCAAATCAGATGCTCCCCGAAGACGAGAAATATACATCATTTCGAACTCCAAAAGGGGTATACTGTTACACACTAATGCCCTTTGGATTGAAGAATACGGGAGCAACATACCAGCTAGCCATGAGCACTATATTCCACAAGCATCTCCAAAAAATGATAGAGTGTTACGTTGATGACATTATCGTTAAGAGCAAGGACAAGTCCAACCACTTGGATGATCTACGAACTACAACGCCCCAGTCCCAAAATACGTAGGACCAGGAATGCGAATACATGCCAGCAGCACTTCACTAATGGGCCAAGCTACACAACAAGCCCATTAGCAAAATAATTAAGCTGTAAATCATAATAACACCCATAAATATAACACAGTCCATAGGTATATATATCTAATCACATCCACGAAGTCCACAAAGAGATCAAGAGTAAATAAGGAAATATCACAAATATCTAACAATAAAAGTAATAAAGTCTGTGCGGGTAAAACATCCTAAAACTACAGAGATAGAAACAAAGTATATATCAACTACAAGTCAGATGAAAAGAAAAGGAAATAATGTAGCAAGACTAAATATGAAGGTAACATGATCACGAGAAGTCCTCTGCCACTATCTCGTCCTCCTGTGCCGGTACGCCTCCAGTCTCAGCTCCCGAACAGTAAACCTCCAAGTATTCTTCAGCTCCGTCTAAGCCTGAGAAATAGCCAGGTCCTCAGGAGACAAGCAAAGTGCATAATATACATGCCAAGGTACAGAAATAAAAATATGAACTAAGGCAATCTACTGTATCTGTCTATATGCTATGCAAGTGAGATACTTTTCTAGAATACCAGACCCCTTCCACTATGGCTCACTAGCACCTCAGCAGAATATTGTCTCCAGTACCTGTATCATGGTACCAAGGACAATCAATTTTCGATAGTGATAATCCCTTACTCTGCTATAGAGATAAAGGTCACTAAACAATGGGCCGCATGACAATAGGTCTGATATTATAGTCAAGTTTCCCAAAATCCCCATGTCCAAAATCTAGCAATATCAAGTCTCTATAGTCATCTCAAAAGTAATAGCAATACTGATAAAGAAATCTAGAATGCTAACACAAGGTCGATACTATGAATAGTCATGTAAACCTCGCATCATGAATGTGTCGGTGTCTTGTGGTCAATCGTGTCAATGGACACGTCAGTATGTACATAATACCTAATATCAATACTCGATGTCACTATCTTGACATCAACACCCGTCTATAAACGGACACTAATTATCAATGCCCTACGTCATGCAATGCTAATAAAAAAGAACAACAAACAGAAAAGAATAAACTGTAACGAAGGCAAGGCACGCTTGCCTGAAACTGTTGTCTACGAGTAGGCCTGACCAACTTCGGTGTCCTTGTCAATCCCTCCAAGCTCACCTATAATAATACATGTATTTAATATTCTATACCATCATATCATATGTCTACTAGTTGCCATAATCGGTGATATACACTATATTTAATATATAAGTACATATAAGTACCAAATTCTCTCGTAAATATTTTATAATTATAACAAAATAATATATTTAAATTCTGAAATTTATCTATAAATACTTATATATTGTTATAATTATATTTTTAATATGGAAACCCTTTCACAAGAGGTCCTATGTCAATGCCATATATGACATCCTCAATTCGACCCATTAATTTAGTCCCGAAACAATAATTAAATAAAATTAATAAATTTTGTAAAAATCCTAAAAATTATTTAAAATAGTATTTATAATGTTAAATCTTGTACAACATAAAGTTTAATATGGATTCATGGAGTTTTAACCCTTTTGGACACATGGAAAGCAGAATTTTTCGGAGTTTGGTGATACAACAAATGTCATAAATTTTTTAAAATATTAAACTGATGCAAAACCTAACTTTCAGATATGCATTGGAAAGGTATCTACGTCTAGATTCTGAATAAAAACATATGAAGGTTAGAAACTGACCTTAGATAGGTAAAGAATGGCTTGCAATAGAATTCATCGATTTTGGATACCCTGTCGTAGAATCGACGCCACGGGAAAACCGCTTAGAACTGGGGGATCCGGCGATCTAAGGTTGGAGTATACATACAAAGTTAACTCTCAGATTTGGTTTGAGGAGAAACGGTTGAGAAAAAGTGGGTGAAACATCATCTACAAGTCGATTAACTTTCTGTGACGTTTCAGACTTCGATTCAGTGGAGTTTCGGCCCAAGTAGCGCGTCGTGCACCTCTTTAACGGCAGCAAGGTTGCTCCTACAGTTGCTAGGGTAGAAGAGGATGTTGAGGGGTTGTATGAGTGGTAGTGATGGTACAAAAATCGAGGAAAATTTGGGTTTTGAGAAGGAAAGGGGGTCGACTATGGGGGTCTGCCTTGGAGTGGTGGCCGCTAGGTTTGGTGGGGGGTTTATGAAGTAGTGGGCGGTTATGAGAGAGGGGGATGGTTAGGGTTTGATAGGTATATATAATATTAGGGCATGGGCTTTGGTTTGATCTAATTTGGATATGATTTGGTTCTCCAAATCATACTATTATTAATAGGTTTCCTATTTTGGTTAGATGTTTGACCAAGCCAAATATATAAGAGAATATTGCATATGGCTGCAGTTAAACCTCTAAAATTCCCTTAAATATATGTATACTTGGTTTTGGTACTCCTAGTTAGGCTCTAACTAGTAGGGTTGACTAGGTTATGGTTCGAGTAACATTACTAGTCAAATTGGACCCAAAAATTAATTTAATGAGTCTTATATGCCATTTGCAAATAAGTAGCACATGGGAACTCGATTGGATGGTACTCCCTAGGCATGTGCATTGTAGACTCAAAATAGATTAAAACTATATATTGGATCATACGATTTCGATCTATGTCAATTCCAAAAATCAATTTGGAACTTGGCTTAAAATTACGTCAATGGCTCAAATTGGCCTAAGTTGGCCCGAAGTTGTGCGAAGTCAAAGGAATATTGAAAATAAAAATTGGATGGGACATGATATATCAAACTGAAGGTGGACAAGTCTAGAATTCAAATATGGAACTGTATTTGAGAAAACAATATTTGTCGTGCTTCAAAAATCAAAGCTACGGTAAACTACTAACATAGTCATTATTAACTTTAATAAATTAAAATATCCATATAAAATAATTAAAAATTAAATCCAAAAATCAGGGGGCTTACAACCTTCCCACCTTAGAAAATTTTGACCTCGAAATTAAAAATAACACAATTATATATAAAAACTTATCATAAGAATAATTAAGCTAAGACTTACCGGCATCTACGAATAAGTGGGGATAACGTTCACACATAGAATCTTCATGCTCCCAAGTTGATTCTCTTGGATAATGGTGCCTCCATGCAACACGAACCAGTCTAATCTTCTGGCCTTTGAGCGTCTTCTCACTCGTATCTAAGAGACCTACTGGCTACTCTTCGTATGATAAACTGGGCCCCTCCGTGATCTCAGAGTGATCGACCACATGACTGGGATCAGTCACATACCTTCTCAGCTGTGAGACATGGAATACATCATGCACTCCCTCTAGTGATGAAGGTAATACAAGATGATATGCCACCTCTCCTACACGCTCAATGATATCAAACGGTCCAATATATCTTAGACTCAACTTTCTTCTACTTTCGAATCTAATGGTGCCCCGCGTCGGTGAGATCCTCAGAAATACATGCTCTCCCTCCTTGAATTCCAGTGGTCGACGATACATATCGGCCCAATGCTTTTGCCAGTCTTGAGCTGCCTGAAGATAACTCTGAATCCGCTTTACTTTTTCGAATGTCTGTGTCACAAGCTCTGGTCCAAGTATCTGTCGCTCTCCCACGTCGCTCCAACATATGGGTGATCTAAACTTCCTTCCATACAATGCTTCATATGGTGCTATTTGTATACTGGCTTGGTAACTATTGTTGTAGTAGAATTCCACCAAGTGCAGGTGATCCTCACAAGAGCCTCCAAAGTCCAATAAGCACGCCCTCAACATGTCTTCTAGGGTCTGAATAGTGCGCTCCGACTGACCATCCGTCTGTGGATGATACGAAGTACTGAACTTGAGTCTCGTACCCAAGCTCTCCTGCATACTCCTCCAAAAATATGAGGTAAATCTAGAATCCCTGTCCGAGACTATACTAACTGGTACCCCATGAAGTTTCATAATTTTCCTCATATACAAGTTAGCTAACATCTCGGTGGACTGACCCACTTTGAACGACAGGAAATGTGCCGACTTTCTGAGTCTATCCACAATCACCCAAACTGTGTCCTTCCTACTAGGACACCTCGAAAATCTAGTAACAAAATCTATGGTAATATGCTCTACTTCCATTCAGGAATGGGAAGCGGTTGCAACATACCTGCGGTCCTCTAACGTTCTGCCTTTACCTGCTGACAGACCAAGCACTTTGCTACGAAGCGTGCAATCTCCCTCTTCATACCATGCCACCAATAGTACTGCTTCAAGTCCCGATACATCTTAGTACTCCCAGGATAAATAGAATCAATAGAACTGTGGGCTTCACTCATCAACTCCTGCCTCAATTCTCCATTTGGAACATATAGGCGATTCCCATACCTTAATGTCCCATCTCATGACTACAAAGTCCTATCTGCTCCCCAGCCTCTGTCCTCTCACGAAGTCTTCGAAACTTGCATCTGTAGGCAAAGCTACCTTGATCCTATCCACGAGGGACGACTGCACTTCTAGATTGGCAAGTACTCCTTGATGTCCCGGCATAATGACTTCTATTCCAAGCTCCTGAAGATCCTTTAATAACTGTGGCTGGGCTGTCAAGAAATATGCAGTAGGCTTCCAATTCAAAGCGTCCGCCACTATGTTCGCCTTGCCAGGATGGTACTGTAATTCTATATCATAGTCTATAATGAGCTCCAACCATAACCTCTGTCTCATATTCAGCTTCTTTTGCGTGAAGACATACTTCAAGCTCTTATGATCCGTAAATATCTCCACACGTTCTCCATACAAATAATGCCTCCATAGCTTCAATGCAAAGATCACCGCTGCTAACTCCAGATCATGAGTAGAATAATTTTCTCATGTACCCTCAGCTGTCTGTATATCCTAAAAATTAAGTTGCATCTAGCAAATAAACAGAGAAATCTCAATTATGCACCCTGCAAATGGATTGCGTAGGCAACAGATTGCGCTATAAATCAAACGTGCGAGCTGAACTGCGCTACCATCAGAGCACGCTATGCTGACGTGGTAATGCCATCATTACCTGACAAAGATCGAATCTTCTGACAGCCTGACAGCCTGAAAAATGAGGAGCCCGTTCGTTTCTTGTACAGCACAGCTCTCGAGAAACAGCTGTCCAACTACAGCGCACTCTATCAGTCCAGCCTCAGCGCAGTTTGACCAAGTCTGAACCCCAGCGCTTTCCAGTGACAAAAAGGAAGCGCAGTCTGAAGCTAGCGCAATCCATCGAATAACTGACATTTCTTACGTGGTTTCCATGCCATCAATTGCTCGCCACGTGGCAACCGTCTGCACACGACCAAGCGCATTTCAATCAAACAATGCCACGCGTCTGAAAATGGTTAGCCCACGATCGAACAACTGCCCAATAGGCCAGTGCAGCTTGCAGTCTGCGCAGTCTGTCGCCAGCATAGTTCATCATGCGTAATCCAGAATAACTACAAATTAGTTATTTCTAGAACTCTATAAATAGAGTTTTAAGTCCTTCATTAAAGGGATCAAATTATTATCAGATCATTATTATCATCAGAGATCAGGAGTTCTTGTCCAAGTGCTGCTGCATTCTTGAGAGGCTATCGTCTTCAAAGTTCACATCGTCCAAGGGATAAAGCGATCGTCTTCAGATCGGATTCCTATAGTTGTACTTTCCCAGAATTCAATTGTAATCTTCTTACAAAGTTTATGAAATAAAGACTTTTGTTTTTGCAAACAAAATGACGACTCTGCTGGGGACGACTTTCTCCTCCGACGAGGAAGTGACAACTCAATGTGACATTGCGTCTATCGAAAAGACGCAGAAGACGCTGGTTGTGAAGGTCAACCAGACTGCCTACGAAGCGATGATCAACTCTGGGACTACCCGTCGCACTATGGCCTCTGCCAAGAATAGGGCCCGTTCTGTGTGGACTCCGAAATCCTCTGCGCAATCATCTGCGCAACTTGCTGTCTCTGCTGCCAGAGAACCAGTAGCCTCTCCTGTCCTTGTGCAAAACACCACCAGTGCTGCCAAAGCGCAAGCCAATGCTTCTACTGCCCATGCGCAGCATACTGCTCCTCTTGCCACAGCGCAAGCCACTTCCGATGCTGCTCTGGCAAAGTGCAAGATTCCTCTTCCTCTTGCGCAGTTGGCAACTTCCTTTCCTATTGTGCAACTAATTGCCCCTTCAACCAGAGTGCAACATAAGGCTTATGGGACCAAAACTCCTGCTGCACAAACTGCAACTCTTGGAGTTTCTGTGGCCAAGAGGCCATCTGTCAAAACCTCTCAGGGACAATCAGCCAAGGCGCCTACTGCTGCCTCAACCCGAGCACAGGTAGCTATCCCTCCTGTTTTAGCGCAGTCTAATAGGGATAGCTCTTTGGCTAATTTCCCTTATTCTCTCAGCAAGGGGAAAGATTCTGTTCCTCTTCCCAAGCACCCTGTTGCTTCAGCGCAACTACTGGGGGTAGTCTGTTGATTGTTCCTCCTCTTCCTCAGAACAAAAGAAAAGGCCCTTTGGTCTTTTCTCGGTCTTCTGCAGTCCAGAACTCGAAAAACAACAGAGGGAAATGCTCTTTAGCCAACCCTTCTTCACAAAATAAAGGAAAAGGCCCTTTGGTCTTTTCTCAGTCTTCTCCAGTTTTTACTGCAGACGATCTATCTGAATGTGCCTCGGCACTAAGCTGTACAAAAACTTTCCCTACTAAAGGGAAAAACATTGATCAAAGAGGCATCTTGCCTACTCCTGTTGCACATTTCCAAGATCTCCCAACTCTTCGGATGTCCCGCTCAAAGCAGGGGAAATTACTGGTATCTCAGACAGAAACTCCTGGGGGTGAGTTTGCTGATCTACGAGTATATCTCTATAGACCTCGGTCTACATCAACTTCGGCGAAACGCAAGCAGCCAATGCCGAAAATGAACCTGCATCATAAGCAAACTTTCAGGATGAAAATTCTTGACACCTATGCTAACGAAGTGAGTACTTTCCTGTATACTCACGGAACAAAACATCTGAAGAGCCGGAACTATGTTCCGAATGTTGTCAAAGAATACGTCCCTCAAACTTCTTTTCATCCTGTTACTGCTCCTGACCTCCGAGAACACCTCAAGTAAAAGCGGGACAATATCTCAACACCTCCAGTTCAACCACTTGAACACCATTGTAACCACAAGGTTGTCATCAAGTGCTTTTGCCAGACAACAAAACGATCTGTTTTCGATCGTCTGAATTTTGCAACTTCTGAACCAATGTCAGAAGATAAAGACGAAGTGTTGTATGCTTCCGTCAATATGGCTTCTCGAGACACTGGGGATAGAAAGTGCTCCAAATACAGCAAGCCTCACAGGCCCAGCCAGCGGTACTTAGATTTACTCCAAGAATCTTCTGAAGGAGTATTTCGACACACCCGATCCCGAAGTCGAGACACAATCGGTCATAGAAATCTTCTCCAAGATTCCTCTGGTCATCTTCCTATTTCTCATTCATGAGATGATTCCTTCTCTGATTATGATGCATACAGCGAAAGTTCTGAACAGACAGTATCTTCTACTGTACCTAGAGAAGTGACAGCTTATGTTGTCACCGAAGACCTAGATGCTTCTATTTCAGCAAATCAAGAACAACGAATAGCTGCACTGGAAGATAAGCTGAAGACCATGGCTGAAATGATCGCAAGTATGCATTCTATCATCGTGGCCCAACATACAGTACCACCGACCGTACCTGCTGCAAATTCTGAGATTATAGCATCATCGGTGCCTGTCAATGCAGGTCTGGGGGTAGTATCTCATCAAATACCGTCTGTAAAAATTCAACCCACACCCAGTCAGTCAGGAGCTGGGGGTAGTACTTACCACGCTGTTCCTCTCCCTAACACTGTAATTCAGCCTGCTCCTTCTTCTTTACCGGAGGATGCTAATGAAGCTGTCAAACTCTTGCACACTCAGTTCGAGGCCTTCAAAGAGAAAGACAACTTACAGATTGGGGATCAAATAACCCTATCCGATTGAATGGAAGGAAGTCCCATTTCCTCCAAAGTACAAGATTTCCATAATTTTGCTGTTTGACGGCAGCACTTCTCCGAGTCAGTTTATTAACCACTTTGAGGTAATGACTGTTCAACTTCAGCCAAATAACGCTCTTCTTACCAGGGTATTCGTCGGCTGTTTAGCCGGTGTAGCATACGATTGGTATAGGAGCTTGCCTGATTGTAACACCCAGTTTTCCAGATGAGGGTAATTTTGAAATTTTATAATTATAATTATTATTTAATGATATTTATTTCATATTATGATTTTTAGTGATTTTTAAATTATTTTAAACTATTTAAATTCATGACTTGTGGTTTTGACGTTTTGCTAGTGAAACCCTAGAGACTGTTTGACCTAGAGCCTAACCATATGATTATGATATTTTAATGTCATTTTTGGCCTAAGGATATTTTTTCATTTGACCTCTTTGAATTATTTTGATATTATTTTATTATTTATGATATTGTTTTGGGGTTATTTGAGTCGGGTTCGAATTTCAACTCAATCCGACTTGAAACGGGGACCCGGGGGTAGTTTGACTCTAGTGGGACCCACACACTAGTTAGGCATGGCCCACATGATATTAAATTTAGTCCACATGATAGAAATATTTTAGTTAGAGGTTAGACTAATTATTATGGATAAGGTTAGTGTGATTAGAGACTTTAGAATGACTAATTTAGCCCCAACCAATTAGCCCTTTCCTAATACTCATAGAATAGGTTAGTGGGGCATTTTGGACCTTACCATAATAGGACAAATAGCCCCATATGGCCAGCCACTTTGGGAGAGGATAGGCTCAAGTTCATTTTTATTATTCTCATCCACACTCTCTCTCTTGTTCTTTCCCAAATTTCTAGAGAGCAATCCCTAGCAATTTCTCTACCAAATCCTTCCATTTCGCCACCAAATCTTCTTCTTTCCTTCTCCATTCTAGCCAAGGAGGAAGCTACCCAAGTTTAGGAGGATTCGGAGCTCGTTCGTGTCCTTTTGGAATCTCTACGTGTCGGTGTCGCTCCGGGAAGGCTTTTCTTCGATTCGATCTACCGGAAGGTATAAATCCCTTCTCCTTTTTATTTTCTCATATATATAGGTCTATTTTGAACCCATAGGAATGACCTCCATGGTTGTATCTCCATTTGTGTCCATTTCGTGTCCATTTGGAGGTCATATGAGTGTCCTTTGTGTTGTGGTTGTGTCCATGTGGGAAAATCCTAAATTTGGACACACTATGTGTTGTTGTTATGTATGAATGAATTATTACATGTTTAATCTCATATTTTTGTATTGGAGATATGTTCTATAGTATCTCATATATATATATTAGTGTAGAGAGTGAGTTCTTGATATATTATGTTATATACTTGTGTTCTTTTGTCTCAAACTACCCAAATCCGTCATAATTTTTATCCACGTTTTTAATTTCAGCCCTAACTTAGAAATGTCATAACTTCTAGCTCAAAGCTCGGTTTAATCTTCTATTTTTTTGAAAGAAGTGTATTGAAGTTAGCTTTCCAAAAACATATATTAATAGGCCTAATTCTTTCTGTAACTTTCTGGAGAATTATTTGAGTGTCAGCTGTACGAAAGACAAACGCGTTCTCGGTGTTTTGGCGATTTCGGGAGTTTCCGAAAACGAAAATGCGATCCGTTTGAAGTTTCGGAAAGCTAACACATAGATCTATAACATACTTTAATTCTAGATTTTAATTCATGCTAAGATGGTACAATATTGATTATTAGTAGAAGTTACTATTCGGCATATGCATTTTGTGCACCCTTGTGTGTAATATAATGTTCTATTTGATTTTAACCCATGTTAATGTATATACATTATGTAATTAAATAGAGAATGCAAGCATGAGTAAATGTTTAAATAAATGATGTATGAGGTGTAAGTATCCTATCTAATATAAGCATGTATAAGTATGGCTCGTAATGAATATGTAGGTTCCATAGTATGTAATGTATTGTGCATATAGTGGTGCAAGAGAATTAATGAATGATAAATGAATGCAAGCATGAATGTAATGTAATAATAGATGTAATATATGTAGCCTTGTTAGGAATAAAATTGGAATTTAGTTTTGTTTCACTAAATAAGAGATACATGAGAACTCATATATATGAATGTTAACTTCCTATTGACACTTGCTACACAATTGTCATGCCTCACTATCACTCCACACACAATGCACACTACACTATATAACCCTCACACCCTCACTCATTGACACTCTCACTCACACATTGCCTAACACTCATTCCATGATAACACACACATGTTCTTGTGCA
Organism: Iris pallida; assembly: GCA_029216955.1. Taxonomy (NCBI): domain Eukaryota; kingdom Viridiplantae; phylum Streptophyta; class Magnoliopsida; order Asparagales; family Iridaceae; genus Iris; species Iris pallida. The sequence goes on along the minus strand of JANAVB010006798.1, from coordinate 5,632,037 downwards.
CTTTTATGACACACACATACCCATGAACACATACACATGCTCTTCTCTCTCTCTCTCTCTATATATATATATATACTATACATGGCTAAATTTGTTAATGTGGTAAATAGAGTTTTTCTATAGTTATATATACATATATGTGATATAGGGCCTAGTGTTGAATTCTCTTTTCATGTACACCTCCATGTTCACACACACACATAGCTTTACATATTAGCTTCCTTTCTCTTATATATAATATTGAATGTGATGGCTTGTGTTTGGCTTGTATAGCCTTGTGATTGGTGTGTGATTGCTAGACTAGGCTTGGTTAGGCCAAGTGAGACTTATTAGACTTGTTGGGCTAGGATTTAACCTAGTTGACCTAGTTTGACTAGTCTAGTTGACTGGAGTTGACAAAGTGTTAACTTTAGTCTAGTTTGACCTAGACAGCATGCAGATGCATTGTAGATTATATTTATCATTCCCTGTGTACATCTTGACTTGTGTTGCTCTGATTAGGAGACAGACACCTCTTCTCAGGCAGTACATTTACTTCAGACATTCAGATACGAGGCGAGTACATTCTCTGACCGTTTCATACTTGTCTGGATTTATATTCTTGCTCTAGATTACTGTACTTGATGCTGACACGATCATTATCACGGATTGGTACTATACGAATCTTCTTCTGAGATGTTATCTCCTTGTATTCACTAAATACATATTGTGATGTGCGTTTCACTTACATATTGTATTTATTGAATACCCATATCCTTGTATACTCCTTGTGCATATTGTACTCTCAGTATCACATGAGTCCCAGGGATAGACCATTGTACAACTATTGTATAACATTGTACATTTATTGTATAATATTGTACATCTATTGTATAACATTGTACATCCATTGTATAACATTGTACATCTATTGTATAATATTATACATCTATTGTATAACATTATACACTATTGTACAAGATAACGTAACCGGAGTAGATCCTTGTGTATTGATTTGGGGAGGGGGAGTAGAATTGGTTATGTAATCAAATCCTATTGTACAACATTGTATAACTATTGTATATGTCTATTGTACACCCACGTACAATGGAGTTACCATTACATTTTCCTAGACCGTTTACATAACCATATTGTACTCTAAATCACAGTAGGCTTACAGTTCTTATTTATCATATTTAGATATTTTCTGTTATCAAATCTCTACTGTTTTTCATATACTTCTTACTTTCAGCGTTTTATGTACCTTACTCTATTGCATGCTTTATATTTCCTAACATGATATGAACTGCGTGAGATGTTTTGTGCTCGCTCCCGTCCTGACTGGACCTGTTGAAAATTTTACAGAGGATGATGAGGCACCCTGCACCCTTACTTGGAGTTTGCCTAGTTGACACTCGCGACCTGGACCCCAGGGGAGGTTCAGGCAGCTGCTGAGGAAGATACCTTGCTTAATATAGATAGTTTAGACTGTTTTCCTTTTATGTTTAGTTGTTGTTCTTGATTCAGAGTTTGTATATTGTAGAGATGTTGAGACTTGTATTTCATTTCTGTTGTACCTCGGTTGAGGATTCTCTTATCTATTTTATCGTGCCATATTCTATCTCTAGATTGTGATTGAGTTGTACCTCTGTGTTGGCCTCCTTATGGAGAGCATTCATATTATGTTAGTTATAGTTCATGACCTAGAACAGCGTTCTACCGTCGACACTGTGGCGTAGGCTGGGCGTTGTTACGCTCTCGTACCCTCACAGTGGGTACGGGTCGTGACACTGATGGCTGTATCACTTCCTTCTCGGGTTTTAAACAAATCTTCTTGGAGCGATTCTACGAGGGAATCAACGACATGACCATGTCGGCCCTCAACAAGATCAAACAAAGAAATAATGAAACCGCTGAGAGTTTCATTGAAAGATTTTGTCGAGAAGCATTAAAGATGCCTCCTGGAACTCCGGCCGCTGTCATTATAGATACCTACAAGGCAAATCTTTTGCCTATTATCAGCATGTGGACGGGGTCAACTCAATTTCAAGACTGGCCATCATTCATTGTCAATGCCAAAGCAGCCGAAGTTAGCGCTGACAAATTCAAGCAGTTGGGGGTACACATGTCTAACCCCGACCGGGATGAACACCCGACATCTAGTAGCAGTAATCGCCAAAACAACCGCAAGGGTAAAGAGACTTTGAACATCAATTTGAAGAGCAAAAAATCTCTGGCTGTCAACGTGGCTCCACCTACGTCTACTTCTACTCATTCTGTCCCTCCACTAAAGAAATCTCGTCCAAAAGTAGAGTACTCCTTTGACGAGAATGACACCGTGAGCATCTTCGATTGCTTGATCAAAAACAATAAGCTCCAACTCCCAGATCCGAAGAAGCCTGACGAGGTCGGTAAGACTGATCATCCCAAATATTATGTTTATTACAGGTTCATTGGTCATCCCACTCGAGCATGTTATGTGCTCAAAGGTAAGATTCAAGAGTTAGTCAATGCTGGTGTTGTCACCCTTCAACAAGATGAGAAGACTGTTACCGCGAACATGGTCTCAGTACAGTTCGGTAACTTTCCTCTACAGATGGTACATCATGGTGTCATCCCTATTCCCAAGGCCACTCTTAAGCTCGAGAATCTTCCTAGCTCCTCACCGGAGTTAAGGTCTCGTCCCCTTATCCCTTGATAACGGTGAGATTATGTGGATCCATCCAGACCTTGTTGCAGACTTTGAGGCTCTTTCCTCATCTAAACAGAAAGACCGCTCTAAGGACAGAACAAAGGTCTGCAATATGGTATCTTTTGACCCCATAGTTGAAGAGGAAATCATGCTGGGCCCCAGGTTAGGAAAAGCCTATTTACGGGAATTTCCCGAAACTCGAGAAAACCCTGCCTCTTCTTCTTCTGAGTCTGCTCCATTGCAACCTGTTTCTACTGAGGGCATCCCTGCTGTGTCTTCACCGGTTGTAGAACCCATTCCACCTAAGCCGACAGCAGCCGACAAAGGCAAACAACAAGTCCGCTTTGACAAGCCTTTGAAGAAGTCATCTCCTTCTGGACTTGAGAAACCATATAATTTTGATATTTTAGCTCAACTAGCTAATACACCGGCTAGGCTGTCGATCTTTGAGCTCTTGTGCCTCTCCAAAGAGACTCGAGAAACTCTGAGTGAAGCTCTCATGCAGGCGAAAACCTGCTTAACTTTTCTAAAGAAGCCAGAATCAGAGCCTGTCTCTTGCCTCCACTGTCACAGTGTGTTGGAGTTAATTCCAAATATCACCTTCACACATGATGATATGCTGATGGAAGACAATAGGCATGACCGTACTCTATACTATACATGATACATCGACACGATGAAGGTCGATCGTACTTTGATAGATCCCGGGTCAGCAGTCAGCATCATGCCGAAGACAATGCTAGATGCATTGAAGATCCCAGTGCATAGTCTTTCTGGCACAATCACCACCATCCTGGGGTTCAACCAGGGAAGAAGCGAGCCTCTGGGCAAGATTCGCCTAAAACTCCAAATAGGTAATCTCCGCACAAAGGTGACCTTCTATATTATAGATAACTATGGTTGCTCTTACAATGCTCTTTTGGGGAGACCATTCCTTCATGAACACAACATTATTCCTTCAACTCTCTATCAATGTTTCAAGTACGTTGATGACAAAGGAGAGGTTCAAAAAGAGGTGGCGGATCTCTACCCTTTTAAAGGTGTCGAAGCATATTGTAACGATGCTTGCATGTATAAAGATAATTTTATGAATGTAGTGCTGGCTTTAGATACTGAAGAAGACCAAGAAGCACGACTCAATGACACTCCCATCATACCTGTCAAAGGGTGTGTTTCTCATTCTCAGTCCTCTAAACCACTAGCTATTCACTTGCCAGTCTGGAAGCAATCAACCGATGGTGGTCAAGATCAAAGGGAGCTCACCTCTTCTGGGCCACTTGTTATCGACCTACATCGTAACAAGGATAAAAGGGAGCTCACCTCTTCTGAGCCGCTTGTTATCGACCTCCGTCGCAACAAGTCCAATCCTCCTTGATCTTCTTCTCCCCCTCTTGTAATTAATCTGACCAAGCCTGCTAAGGCTAAAGGTCCTATTGTAAATACGGATGTACAAATCAATAAAAAAGCATCTACTTTCCAGTACACTGATGTCATTTATCATGCTAAATGCTATTTGGATATGCTAGATAGCTTTCAGTCATTAACAATTGGAGTTGTGCAATCCCTTCAGACAGAGGTCTTGATTGAACATTCAGATGACTCATGTTTTGTTGTCCCCTCTCGAAAGAGAGGCGAATGTCCAATACTCTTTAGTAAAGGACCAGAATAGAAATTTAGCTATACAGATGACATCAAAATTAATGATATAGGATGTCTCCAACTATATCATTATAGCCAACAATCAAAAGACATTATCCGAAAGATGGGTTATGACTTCAAAAATGGCCTCAACTATGGTAAAGGTAGACGAACTCCTGTCCGTACAGTTGTTCCAAAAGGAAAATCAGAGATGTACTATAGCAGGACGAAAAGAGGTCTCGGATATGCTTCACCTTCGGTCTTATCTTCAGCAGCCTCCGAGTCTGATAGTGAGGAGCGCTCTAACTCTTCCGATTCTAGATCATAGGATTTTGATACCAGTATTGGTCAGGTTCATCGGCTGATCGTATCTTCTAATATGGTCTCCGCCGAACTTCCAGAAGGCTATGACGAAGATATCGAAGAAAATCCTGAAATAGATCCTTGGGCTCGACGAATGGATACCCAATGGGAACTCCGATTTGAACAACGGGAACCTCCTACTGAAGATCAATTGATTCAAATTAATATAGGAGAAAACGGATCACCTCGTCCTATATTCATCAGCAAGAACCTTCCAGAGGCGGATAAGCAAGAATTAATTCTTCTTATTCGAGAATACATTGATGTCTTTGCATGGATTTATGAAGACATGCCAGGTTTAGATCCCAAAATTGCTACTCATAAACTGAATATTTTGCCTAATGCAAAGCCAGTTAAACAACAGCAGAGGCAGTTCAAGCCAGAAATGATGGACACAATTGATGATGAAGTCAAAAAGCTCATAGCTTGTGGCTTTATTCGAGAAGAACAACATCCAGATTGGGTAGCCAACGTTGTCCCAGTCTTGAAGAAAACAGGCAAAGTTCGAGTTTGTATCGACTTCCGAGATCTTAATAAAGCCTGTCCAAAAGATGCGTTTCCTCTCCCTATCACAGATGCCATGATCGACAATACTTGTAGGTTCGAAAGGACATCCTTCATGGATGGATTCTCCGGATACAATCAGATTCAGATGACTCCTGAAGATGAAAAACATACTTCTTTCTGTACTCCTCGCGGAGTCTACTGCTACACAGTGATGCCATTTGGTCTCAAGAACGCTGGTGCAACTTACCAACGAGCTATGGGTACTATCTTTCGAGATCATCTTCGTAAGACTATCGAATGCTATGTGGACAATATTGCTGTCAAGAGTCGTCGAAAGGAAGATCACATCCAAGATTTAAGAACTATCTTCAATCTAATGCGCCAACATCAGTTGAAAATGAATCGCACCAAGTCATTCTTGGGTGTCTCTAGTGGTAAATTTCTCGACTTCGTCATTACCTCTAAGGGTATACACGTGGATCCCGAGAAGATCAAAGCCATTCAAGAGATACGTCCTCCACGCTACCTAAAAGAGCTACGAGGATTCCAAGGTCGACTTGCGTACATCAGGCGATTCATTTCAAATCTGTCTGGATGCTGCAGACCATTTACCTAGTTAATGAAGAAGGGTGTATCTTTCATTTGGACTGAAGAATGTCAACGAGCATTTGATGATATAAAGCAATATCTCATGAACCCAAAAGAGCTGTGGATCATTTATTGGGTGCCTTACTTGCTCAGAAGAACAAAGAAGGCAATAAACAAGCCATCTGCTATCTTAGTCGTACTATGATTGGTGCTGAACACCGTTATAGTTCGGTTGAGAAAGAATGCTTAGCTCTTATGTTTGCTGTTCAAAAGACTCGACATTATATCATTGGCCAAACCATTTACGTCATTTCCCGAGTCAATCCTCTTCGGATACTGATGAAGAAGCCTAGTACACTCAACTCTTGACTGGCTACATGGGCTATTTTGCTAGCCCAATATGACATGGTTTACGTTCCGCAAAAGTCCGTCAAAGGTCAAGTACTGGCTGACTTTTTAGCAGCTCATCCTGTTCCAGAAACATCAAAACTTTATGATAAAATTCCAGATGAAACATTGGAATCAAACATGATCTCTGAAGAATTTCCTACCTGGCGTCTGTTCTTTGACGGAGCATCCTGGATTGGACCCAATGGGATCATTGTCGCAGGAGTTGGGATTGTATTGGTCTCTCCAGAAGGATTAGCGATCCAAAGAGCCTACTCCTTAGATCAGCTATGCTCTAACAATATAGCTGAATACAATGCCTTGCTTATCGGACTCCAATTAGCTAAACAGTTGGAGGTCGAATATATTGAAGTCTATGGCGATTCTAAACTGGTTGTCAATCAGGTTAGAGAAACATACGAAGTTCGCCATCAAGATCTAGTACCTTATCATGAAGCTGCGACTTACATGGCTACATCGTTTAAGGCTTTCTTCATTGAATATGTTCGACGAGCTTGTAACACTGAGGCAGATGCTTTAGCCAATCTCGCGGCAGTCTTAGAAATTCCTGTCAAAAGACAACAAGTGGTTGTTGTTTCCAATAGAGAGTTGTTCTATGTGGAAAACAATCGTAACATTGAGTTCAGTAACTTTGCTGAAATCAATGTTATCATTGAAGATTAGAGAGCTCCTTTCATTGACTTTATGGTTCGTGATATACTCCCTGAAGATCCTAAAGAGGCTACGAGTATTCGCCGACGATCTCTTCGGTTCTACTACAATCAGACTACTAAGACTCTCTACCGGCGGACTTATGACGGTCTTCTTTTGCACTGTCTTGCTGGTGATGAAGCAAAGCAAGTGTTACGTGAAGCTCACGATGGTGTTTGCGGAGCACATCAACCCGGTCCTAAACTACAAGATCGTATCCGACGAATGGGTTACTATTGGCCCTTTATGGTTTCAGATGCCATCGAATATGCCAGGAAATGTCGAGCCTGTCAAATCCATGCAGATTTCATTCACCAACCGTCGGAATTCCTTCATCCGACTGCTGCTTCCTGGCCTTTTGAAGCTTGGGGCATGGATATTATAGGTCCTATCAATCCTCCTTCTTCTAAAGAATATCGGTTTATACTAGCCATAACGGATTATTTCTCCAAATAGGCCGAAGCTATACCATTGGCTGAAGTCAAAACCAGCAGTGTTATCAACTTCATCAAACACCATGTTATTTACATGTTTGGTGTACCTCGACGAATCATTCATGACAATAGACCTCAGTTCATCAGTCAAAAGTTCACAAGGTTCTGTGACGATCATCGGATTGACAATGTCGCCTCTACAGCTTACAATCCTGCTGCTAATGGCTTGGCTGAAGCCTTCAACAAGACTATCATCAAGCTCCTTAAGAAGTTTGTATCTACTAACAAACGGAATTGGAGTGAAAATCTTGGAGAATGTCTATGGGCCTACCGCACTACGGTCCGTAACCTCACAGGCTGTACACCTTTTTCTCTGGTATACGGTTGCGAAGCAGTTCTGCCTTTGGAACTCCAAATTCCTTCCCTGAGGATTGCCATCGCTAACGAACTTACTGCGGAGAACAATGATCTTCTTCGACTTCAAGAACTAGAGGCACTCGACGAGAAGCGACTATTGGCTCAACAACACATAGAGTTTTATCAAGCCCGTATCTCGAAGACTTTCAACCACAAAGTTAAAGTCAGAGCCTTTCAGAAAGGAGAACTCGTTCTTACAGTCAGACGTCCCATGACTATGACTCACATGAGTAAAGGCAAGTTCGATGCAAAATGGGAAGGGCCCTATATCGTGAGCAAAGACTTCTCAAATGGAGCCTATCAACTCACAGAGCTGGACGATCGAGTTGCAATGATGCCTATCAATGACAAGTTCCTCAAAAAGTACTATGCATGAATGTAGAAGGGATTTCTTGTACATATGACAGAACAGTTCATAAATAAAATTTTTATTTTATTTTTTATCATGAATGATAGTACATAATATCAAGGAAGGTCACTATCATCCTTCTCAAAATCAGGACGCGGGCCACTGCCGTCCTTATCGAAGACATAGTCGGCGAAAGAGCCGAGGACATCTTTGCTCGAACCTACCAGAAATTTGCAAACGGCTAGTCGTTTAGCTTCTTCTTCTTCGGTTTCCCCTGGATCAACCAAGAAGTCCAATATGTCCCTTGGTGGCTTGGGTGCAGACGAACCTTCGCCCGCTTCCGTCTGCTTTAGCTGGTTTACTTCGGCTGGAGGTTCCTCCGTGATTTTTTCAACCTTCGGGACAATCTCAGCCTTCTTGGATGCATCTTCAGACGACATTTTTGTGTTGAAAAGTGAAAGTGATCATTCCATTTCAATTTCTGTTCTATTTATAGGCAGAAATTTTTAAAACATCAAAGCGACGCGTTCTTCGTAACATTTATTACATTCATCTGACGGTTCACCCGTTCATTACATTCATCTGACGGTTCACCCGTTCATTACATTCATCTGACGGTTCACCCGTTCATTACATTCATCTGATGGTTCACCCGTTCATTACATTCATCTGACGGTTCAACCGTTCATTACATTCATCTGATGGTTCACCTATTCATTACATTCATCTGACGGTTCACCCGTTCATTACATTCATCTGACGGTTCACCCGTTCATTCCATTCATCTGACGGTTCACCCGTTCATTCCATTCATTTTGACGGTTCAACCGTTCATTCCGACGATTCATTTCGTTCACATATTTTGACGATTCATCCATTCATCCATATCAATAACTTATCACGTATTTGTCACCTCTGATTAAGTTGTCTACCGAAAGAAAATTATATCCTGCCATGTCCACATTACCTCTGAGCAGATATAACGAATATAATTATTTTTTACATCAAGAAATATATCATGTCCTGAACCTCTGAATATATTTTCTATTGCTATTATTTATATCCGTAATAGGATATGCAATCAATAATAGAGCCACAAAAATAATGTCTTTTTATTGATCAAAATAAAATGCATTACAAAAAGACATATTACAAAGGAGAAAGTACAAAAGATTTATTCAATCGGTGGGGTCATCAGACTGGCTATCTGCTGCTTCAAAGTTTGAAGTCGTTCCTCACAAGAATCAAGCACCCGCCTTCTAGCTTCCTCTATTCCAGATTTATCGTCAAATGTCGGCAAGGTCACTAGTCGGCGAGCGATTTCATCTTGATGAGACGTGACAAATTCATTCTTTTCATGAGTTAGAATGTCTAGTTGCTGAACTGCAACTTGATGTTGTGTAGTCTCTTCCTCAAGAGCAAGTTGAACGATTCTCAACACTTCCTGAGGTCGAGCAAACTCTGCATTCAGTTCAGCAACCTTCTTTTCTTTCTCCCCAGCAGCAGACGCTAATATCTCCATCTGGGAATCATACTCTGAAGACTTTGTAGCGAAAGTGTCCAAGAAAATCCTGAAATCAGCTTTCGTAAGTTCGGCTTCTCGAGTCATCCTTTCAAACTCAACATTTACCAAGGGCTCTACCTCCCCCCGATTAAGATCTTTGTAAGTCTTAATTGATGCCTCCAGCTCATCCAGTATGTGTTCAAAATAGGCAGCTTGAGCTTCATCACCCTGACTTTGGATAGCACCAATCAGATAAGTAGTTGGGGTTCTAACAGTGATGAAACCAACATTCTCTCTTTCTATTACCCTTTCTACTAAGGGCCCTAAGGAAGTGAAGAAGAGGTTGGTGAAGGAACCAACTATAAATTTATTGGTAGCCGCTGCACTGGGTATAGCGGCTACTCCTATAGAAGTTGAAGCAGCAGAGGCCTGTACAGGCGGAAGTTCGGCTTCTAGAACATGGGCTGAAGTCTCTCTGGACAAGGGCGCCATAGTGGAGCTAGTTGCCCCTCCCAGATGTTCCTCTACAAAATCAAATAAACATGATCAGTTTGCTGTCATTTGCGATTATAAAAAAGGATCAAAAATAAGGGTAAGCTTACCATTGCTGGGTTTAGTGACCAAATTGTCATTTGTTGACATAGGCTGCAGCCTCGCAGAAGTAGCCTCAGACATCACTGCCTGACTGCTTTCCACTTTCGAACAGCCCGATAAATGACGGCTACTGCTAGCTACCGCTTTTGTCTGCACTAAATCAGTGCATACTGGAGGAATTGGAGAAGGTTGAGTTTCTGCATGAAAGTTAAGATGTCAGTCATTCGACCTATAGAAGAAGATTATCAATATCAGCCAATACCTCTTGGTTCAGTGATAGTAACTTCCTTCGGTGCTACGTCATTAACAGTGTTCTGTTCTTGGGATGCATGAGCATCGGCATCCTCTTTCAGATTCAGATTGTCATCCTTTGTAGATGTTTCTTCATCATTTGCACCCTCTTCTCGTGCCTTCTCGCTATCACTTGCGTCGACTGGATCTATATCATCATTGAAGCCGAAGTCACAGTTCTCCAGGGCCTCGATCATCAATCGATCCTCTTCAGCCCTACGAGATCTTGGTGTAGCTGGAAGAGGGGCAGTTTCCGTTGCAAGCGTAGGAGATTATACTACTTCAACAGATGATCCCGACTCATTGATTGGGGATAGAGCTACAGTTGCTTCTCTTGCTTCTACATCTCCATCCTTTATCTCTGCGGTCTCCTCTCTTGTCTCTGCAACCTGGTCTCCTTTCTCTGCAATGGAAGTTTCCTGCTGTCACGACCCGTACCCGCTTTTCGGATACGAAGTGTGTCCAAGCCCAGCTACGTATCGAACGGACTCCAGCCCGACTCGAATACGTAAATGCTGTCAAGGCTATGGTATACTGCCAAATCATGGCAAACAAATCTATATCTCAATCCACAATAAGAATATGAAACAAAAATGAACACTATGTGTCGTGGTCTGCAGCCCACTAGCATGCATGTCCGATAAGACTCTAAAGAAAAATAATAAGAGTCTAAACTGAATCAAGAAACAGGATATCTCATGATAATGAAGAAAAGCACGAGAGGATAATAAACACAATAACGATACCTGAATCCCGCAAGCGTATCATCACGTCTGCCATCCAGAGCTGCTAACTAACTCCACGCAATAACTAACCTGAAGAGATCATCAGGTCCTCAAGGGACATAGCAAGATACATAAAAACATGCCTATCTAGCAGTTTATCATGCAATAAAGAAAATACAGGAAATAAACGAGAAAGACCAATCCGCACGAAAATACGACTATACACGACTGGAAGAAGCACTACGCCTAAGCGAACTGCTGGAGAAGAACAAGAGAACACGACATCACGATGTCAAAGGACAACCAATCGAATACTCAAACCCTCGCCCCTAGTGTGGACTCGCAGGTTTGAATAACTACTAGCCCTCGCCCCTAGTGTGGACTCGCAGGCTAGCATCACCCTCGTCCCTAGTGTGGACTCGCAGGTGTGAACCATATACTACTAACCCTCGTCCCTGATGTGGACTCGCAGGCTAGCATCACCATCGTCCCTAATGTGGACTCGCAGGTGTGGACTGATAACTACTAACCCTCGTCCCTGGTGTGGACTCGCAAATTAGCTTACTAACTCTCGCCCCTGGTGTGGGCTCGCAAGTTAGCTTAACTACTAACCCTCGCCCCTAATGTGGGCTCACAGATTAGCTTACTAACTCTCGCCCCTGGTGTGGGCTCGCAAGTTAGCTTAACTACTAACCCTCGCCCCTAATGTGGGCTCGCAGATTAGCTTACTAACTCTCGCCCCTGGTGTGGGCTCGCAAGTTAGATTAACTACTAACCCTCGCCCCTAATGTGGGCTCGCGGATTAGCTTCAAGAATTTTAAGGTACAGCAGTTCCGATATGACTTATTCATCCTATGACACGATGCAACTCATTCCTAGTACAAAAGATGACACGGCACGACCTAATCACGATACACGAAAAAAACTAATCCACTATGAACTATAAAGTTAATTATAAACAAGGCTATATATAAACTAGCAGGCATGATATACAAATCACATATAAATAATCAACTAATAAAACTATATAATAATATAAATATCTATGTAAATAAACTGTAGAGGAAGGTAAGGTATCTTGCCTGGATGTTGCACGCAGAATCCCATAAAATAGTCAACTGCCAAGCCATAGAGTCAAATCATCACAACTGTCTCCAAAAGCTGAAATAAATATTACCAATGTTCTCAGAATAGTCAAATTAGCTAGGATTGCCTGTCCTTAAGTCCAATTCTGGATACATGGGAAAAATGGTAATTTTGGACAAAAATGATGTCCGTCGTTGGACCCGCTTTGCACCAAAAATCGTGCCAGAGTCAATGGTCTCTAAAGCCCTCAAACTACATGTCTACAGGTTTGGTTTTCCGATACGAACCCAACCGTATATCCAAAGTTAGATTTCGGCGGGCTGTGCACAAAATCACCCGTTGAGTCGGACCGGGGGGCCCGAGATACGACGATTTTATCAACTGTCTCAGAATCTGACCAAACTTGGCACACAGGACCAGAAAAATGATACGGTCCTGATGGCGCAAGTTTCGTCTCGATCTGATAAGCGTGCACAAAGTAATTAAGAAATTTGCAAAGTGCACGATACGGTGAATTTCGACGGATACGCATCAAATTCGTCGCGCACACATGACCAATTTGAATTCCGTCGAAGCCCACACGACCACGAAGCCGTTATGCAGCTTTCGATGCTTTCGGTTCGTGACCACGTCGCTCGGTTTGGTGGGACGTACGTCGTGTGGAACAATTTTCTAGTTTTGAAAACAGATTTTTGGAAAACTTTAGGATTCGGTTTTTCGACGCGTAGTCGATGATTTTCAAATCCATAAAAAAGGGTTGTGAAGCTCTATATGTTGTCTCAAAGTGTCTTCAAATAGATTTTCTAATATGGTACTGGATCGATCAGAATCGATCGTCAAACTTGGGTGATTGGACTGTATTATGTGTCCTGTTTTGGACTAATTTTCCATCGACTTCACGTCGATTTCTTGGGTCGGTCGCACGACTATTTCGAAATCAAACTACTGGGTTTTGAAGACGGTTATATTGTAGACGTGTACGAAGAAACCGTACAGAAAAATATGCGATGATGAGAGAGACAACTCACCGCGAAGTCAAGGCTTTGGCCGCTGCTGTCGCAACCCTTGTTCAGTCGTCCTGCCTCCCGTGCGCGCGCGCGGCCGATTCTGGCGCCCACGCGGCGGCACGCGATCGTGGGGAAGTCGCCCAGGCGTCGAAGAGGGTGGCGCGTATGGGTTTAGTGTTGGGGAGTTAGGGTTTCGTTGATCTTTTCTCTCGATATATATAAGTCGCAGTTGGGGTCGATACCGCTCGGCTGAGGGGGATTTAAGCCTCGGCTGAGGCTGGGATTTGCTGTTCGGGCTGGGCCCGACTGGGCCTGGCTGTTGTTGCTTCATTTATTCTTTTGTTTCTTTTTTTTATACATAAATATATATATATATATATATATATATATATATATATATATATATATATATACATATACGAATATTTATATATACACAACATATTTATATATACATATATTAATAAATTATAAATATGATTACTTGCCTATATGATCAGTATATATCCCTGGTATTTATACACACACATATATATATATATATATATATATATATATATATATATATATATATATATATATATATATATATATATATATATATATATATATATATATATATATATACATATATATATATATATATATATTTTATGTATATATATATATATATATATATATATATATATATATATATATATATATATATATATATATATATATATATATATATATATATATATATATATATATACCACAAATTCCATACAGACAGTACAATATTATAAATATAATTAATATTAATAATATCTACTAGTAATAAATACAGTTATTTAACCACCACAAAATAATAATAAAATAATAAAATAATTAAATGGTGGTTTGGTGAATCCATACCATTCACCTTTATCCGGGTTCGAAAAATTGTACAATTACTGTAAAACACTATTTAATAATAATAATGCCTATGATCTACCTATAACAAATATTCAGAAAATAATGGCCAATTTCTAAAATGCATACAAAATATTTGCATTTACCAAACTTGCCTACAAGGCTGCATTTGGTCCCACTACATGTCTACATGGACTTGAGCTTAGTTCGGGTCCAGTCTGGACTAGCTTGGTTCAACCGGGTCTCCTATGTCAAATAATATTAAATATAAATAATTAAGCTATTTATAATGGTCATGTCACAACTTAGCCTGGTTTTCCTAGTTAGGGCATCACTATGGCTTGGCCTTCCCCTACCATGGCTAAACACTAGTCAAAGCACGCTACTGCACTATCCGTGCCATGATTCCGAGCCGTCTTGTACTTCAAAACTCCCTCATGGCTAAAGTCATCCACCGTAATAATTAACTAAATAATTATTGATAAAGATCTAAAAATCACCTTTTAAATCAAATAAATAAAATAAAAAATATTTCAAGAATTTTCGGAAAGGGGAGCTACAAATCTACCCACCTTAAAAATAATTTCGTCCTCGAAATTCTAATTCATAACTATTCTTAAAATTCAAGAAGAAAGTCTACCTTAACCTTAATCTCCTCAAATTTAATTTTTCAACAATATTTTATAACCTCGAATACTTGAGGACTTCTACCCCGCTTTGGCCACACTACTCCTCAAAATACGGTCACTAAAGTCTTATGGTCTTCTAACTAGTTGCTAACAATTCTACCGGCAGATATCTAGGCATATGGCGTCTATACTCCCTCATATCTATAAACAACCAAACACTCAATAGTCAAGCAATATTAAACTATATTTTAAGAATTTCTAATGAATCCTAGGCAGCACGATCATTCGTCACCTCGAAATAGGAAGGGACGAGAATCAATGGCATAGGAAGCAATAAAGTATAATCGAGAGCAAATATAGAGTTTTCAAGGACATGGAGAATTTCTAGGAGAATTTTTAAGGCGGAGTGGATTGAGATTTCTAAGGTCTAGCCAAGGTCGCAGGCTCGTATCAGTACAGTTATGTAACCGATACGATATGCTCTGACCTGCATGGGCCACCACAAAAACTTGTCACGACCCGCACCCGTTTTTCGGATACGAAGCGTGTCCAAGCCCAGCTACGTATCGAACAGACTCCAGCCTGACTCAAATACGTAAACGCTGTCAAGGCTATGGTATACTGCCAAATGATGGCAAACAAATCTATATCTCAATCCACAATAAGAATATGAAACAAGAATGAACACTATTTGTCGTGGTCTGCAGCCCACTAGCATGCATGTCCGATAAGACTCTAAAGAAAAATAACAAGAGTCTAAACTGAATCAAGAAACAGGATATCTCATGATAATGAAGAAAAGCACGAGAGGATAATAAATACAATAACGATACCTGAATCCCGCAAGCGTATCATCACGTCTGCCATCCAGAGCTGCTAACTAACTCCACGCAATAACTAACCTGAAGAGATCATCAGGTCCTCAGGGGACATAGCAAGATACATAAAAACATGCCTATCTAGCAGTTTATCATGCAATAAAGAAAATACAGAAAATAAACGAGAAATACCAATCCGTACGAAAATACGACTATACACGACTGGAAGAACCACTATGCCTAAGCGAACTGCTGGAGAAGAATAAGAGAACATGACATCACGATGTCAATGGACAACCAATCGAATACTCAAACCCTCGCCCCTAGTGTGGACTTGCAGGTTTGAACAACTACTAGCCCTCGCCCCTAGTGTGGACTCGTAGGCTAGCATCACCCTCGTCCCTAGTGTGGACTCGCAGGTGTGAACCATATACTACTAACCCTCGTCCCTGATGTGGACTCGCAGGCTAGCATCACCCTCGTCCCTAATGTGGACTCGCAGGTGTGGACTGATAACTACTAACCCTCGTCCCTGGTGTGGACTCGCAGATTAGCTTACTAACTCTCGCCCCTGGTGTGGGCTCGCAAGTTAGCTTAACTACTAACCATCGCCCCTAATGTGGGCTCGCAGATTAGCTTACTAACTCTTGCCCCTGGTGTGGGCTCACAAGTTAGCTTAACTACTAACCCTCGCCCCTAATGTGGGCTCGCAGATTAGCTTACTAACTCTCGCCCCTGGTATGGGCTCGCAAGTTAGCTTAACTACTAACCCTCGCCCCTAATGTGGGCTCGCGGATTAGCTTCAAGAATTTCAAGGTACAGAGTTCCGATAAGATTATTCATCCTATGACACGATGTAACTCAGTTCAAGTACAAAAGATGACACGGCACGACCCAATCACGATACACGAAAAAAACCAATCCAATATGAACTATAAAGTTAATTATAAACAAGGCTATATATAAACTAGCAGGCATGATATACAAATCACATATAAGTAATCAACTAATAAAACTGTATAATAATATAAATATGCATGTAAATAAACTATAGAGGAAGGCAAGGTATCTTGCCTGGATGTTGCACGCAGAATCCCACCAAATAGTCAACTGCCAAGCCATAGAGTCAAATTATCACAACTGTCTCCGAAAGGTGAAATAAACATTACCAATGTTCTCAGAATAGTCAAATTAGCTAGGATTGCCTGTCCTTAAGTCCAATTCTGGATACAGGGGTAAAACGGTAATTTCGGACAAAAACGATGTCCGCCGTTGGACCCGCTTTGCACCAAAAATCGTGCCAAAGTCAATGGTCTCTAAAGTCGTCAAACTACATGTCTACAGGTCCGATTTTCCGATACGAACCCAACCGTATGTCCAAAGTTGGATTTCGGCGAGCTGTGCACAAAATCACCCGTTGAGTCGGACCGGGGGGCCCGCGATACGGCAATTTTATCAACTGTCTCAGAATCGGACCAAACTTGGCATACAAGACCAGAAAAATGATACGGTCCTGATGGCACAAGTTTCGTCTCGATTTGACGAGCGTGCACAAAGTAATTGAGAAATTTGCAAAGTGCACGATACGGTGAATTTCGACGGATACGCATCAAATTTGTCGCGCACACACGACCAATTTGAATTTCGTCAAAGCCCACACGACCATGAAGCCATTATGTAGCTTTTGATGCTTTCGGTTCGCGACCACGTCGCCCGGTTTGGCGGGACGCACGTCGTGTGGAACAATTTTCTAGTTTTGAAAACAGATTTTTGGAAAACTTTGGGATTCGGTTTCTCGATGCGTAGTAGATGATTTTCAAATCCGCAAAAAGGGTTGTGAAGCTCTATATGTTGTCTCAAAGTGTCTTCAAATAGATTTTCTAATATGGTACTGGATCTATCAGAATCGATCGTCAAACTTGGGTGATTGGACTGTATTATGTGTCCTGTTTTGGACTGATTTTCCATCGATTTCACGTCGATTTCTTGGGTCGGTCGCACGACTACTTTGAAATCTAACTACTGGGTTTTGAAGACGGTTATATTGTAGACGTGTATGAAGAAACCGTACAGAAAAATATGTGACGACGAGAGAGACAATTCACCGCGAAGTCAAGGCTTTGGCCGCTGCTGTCGCAACCCTTGTTCAGTCGTCCTGCTATCCGTGCGCGCGTGCGGTCGATTCCGGCGCCTACGCGGCGGCGCGGTCGTGAGGAAGCCGCCCAGGCGTCGAGGAGGGTGGCCCGCATGGGTTTGGTGTTGGGGAGTTAGGGTTTCGTTGATCTTTTCTCTCGATATATATAAGTCGCGGTTGGGGTCGATACCGCTCGGCTGAGGGGGATTTTAGCCTCGGCTGAGGCTGGGATTTGCTGTTCGGGCTGGGCCCGACTGGGCCTGGCTGTTGTTGCTTCATTTATTCTTTTGTTTCTTCTTTTTTTTTATACATAAATCTATATATATATACATATACACATATACGAATATTTATATATACACAACATATTTATATATACATATATTAAAAAAATTATAAATATGATTACTTGCCTATATGATCAGTATATATCCCTGGTATTTATACACACATATATATATATACCATAAATTCCATACAGACAGTACAATATTATAAATATAATTAATATTAATAATATCTACTAGTAATAAATACATTTATTTAACCACCATAAAATAATAATAAAATAATTAAATAATTAAATGGTGGTTTGGTGAATCCAAACCATTCACCTTTATCCGGGTCCGAAAAATTGTACAATTACTGTAAAACACTATTTAGTAATAATAATGCCTATGATCTACCTATAACAAATATTTAGAAAATAATGGCCAATTTCTAAAGTGCATACAAAATATTTGCATTTACCAAACTTGCCTACAAGGCTGCATTTGGTCCCACTACATGTCTACATGGGCTTGAGCTTAGTTCGGGTCCAGTCTGGACTAGCTTGGTTCAACCGGGTCTCCTATGTCAAATAATATTAAATATAAATAATTAAGCTATTTATAATGGTCATGTCACAACTTAGCCTGGTTTTCCTAGTTAGGGCATCACTATGGCTTGGCCTTCCCCTACAATGGCTAAACACTAGTCAAAGCACGCTACTGCACTATCCGTGCCATGATTCCTAGCCGTCTTGTACTTCAAAACTCCATCATGGCTAAAGTCATCCACCGTAATAATTAACTAAATAATTATTGATAAAGATCTAAAAATCACCTTTTAAATCAAATAAATAAAATAAAAAAATATTTCAAGAATTTTCGGGAAGGGGAGCTACACCTGCCTAGGCTCGGGAGCAGGTGTCGGAGAAGCCATCGTTACCCCGGTGACAGCACTGATCAAGGCCGATCTATGAGAAGATCTTGGGGGAGTGGTGACTTTCTTTCTGAAAGCTAATTTTCTCCTGCGTAGAGGTTCTTCTGGAATCTCTACGTCTGCTGCGGGTGGGTTTTTTTGAATGGAAGTAGGGGTTGGTGCCTCTTCTCTATGAACCGACTCGGCCTGTTGCCGAGATTGCGAGCGGGTGGTGACTCTTTCTGAAGAGTCCACGACGATCTTCTTCTTTAAGACAGGAGAAGATGTTTCTTCTGCCTTCCTTTTCCTCTCCTTGATCGGAGATCTTACAACTTTCAGAGAGACACGTAGCGGCTCGTAGACTTCTTCGGGGAAGTTGGCTTCCCTTGAAGCTTCCAGAGGCGCATCAGCTGGTTCGTGCTCTTCTTCATTACCAGGAAGCACTATAACAGGTGCTTCTTTCTTAAATTTGGTTGCCGTCGCAAAGCTGTCCACTAGATTGAAGTTCTCAGCAAAAGTATTTGCTGAGGTGTAAAAGATAGAGTAGGTATACAGCATACGAGGGCCATGATCGTTCCTTGACGGCATTGAGAATGTCATCCTTGTGTCACGGGTATTATAATATGCCCAGGCCCGGGCTCCATCAATTAAAAAACCTTTTTCTTGTAGGCATGTTATAGCATTACCTACGTGGAATTGGTCATAACCGAATTGGCGTGCAAATCGGCTGGGAAGATAAGGCTCGAGATAACGTTCATCCTCGAACCGGTACACCAAGTGTGACGGTCGAATTGTTCTCAACCAGTCGAAAGCTGTATGGCCCAACGGCTGCATCCTCATAGAGTCGACGAGGTTAGTTGACATATGCTCATAGCCAACTAGAGGGGGAACGCAATAAAAGTTCCATCCCTTGCCGAGATTCAGAGTTCGTCGGCAGTCTCTTAAAGTGGTGTAGATCCACTTACATCCCAAAAATCTTCTTAAAAAGCTACCGCCCACTGCCCCCATGTTAGGATTCATCAAAGAAGGATGGTACAAAAGCAGCCATCGAAACAAATAAGTGTACGGTAGTTCCAGCCGAGGAAAACTTTCTTTTTTGCCTTTCCCCCGAATCATCGAATCAACGAAAAGACGAAGGCCGGCATTCACCCTGCATGTCATTGCTGACAGCATATCCATCCGGTAGCTGAAAACCAGACAAACAGTAGCAAATAGTACGCCATGATAGAAGCAGTCAACTGCACTGGCTCCAGGAACGACGTATCGTCGAAGCCAGTAAGTGAGGAAATCCGCCAGCTGGGCTTCCTTCGATATGGGCCTGTAGCCCATCCTCATGTAGCTTTCAATAATGTCGTCTTTTTTAAAAGGAGGATATTGAAGATCATCCTCAATCTTGATATTCATATCACCATGCGTCTCCATCAGCTCTATCACTTCACTATTGCTAAGTGGTCTGAAGAAACTGGGATTGCAGTTGTCATGCTCTTTAGTCTTTTTCTCAATGATATGGTTGAGGAAAAGATATGGCAACCATTTGGTGGAGTAGCAGGTGCTGGCTGTGCCACTCTTGTAATATAGAGAGCAAATCTTGTAGTGGAAGAGGAGTTCTTCAAAGACAGCTACCATATCAGCGTTCTCCTGACGCAGTTTGTCCAACTCATAGTTTATCGGGACAAACTCTTCATAGGGGATATCCCCCATTGACAGATGAGAGATATACTTCATCTCGTGCAAAGCTAATCCAATCTCTCCGCGTGGCGTCATGAAAGTTCTGGTTCTGTAGTTGTATCTTTCCGCCAATGCGAGGAATAGATGAAGATTAGGAGGGAAGCCATAAACAATGGCGTACACTGCCTGGTACAGATCAATCTTCTTGAGCCGAGCTTCAAATTGAACCAATATCCAATTGGATATACAGATCCATCTCTTATTATCTGGATTCACAAGACTTGTCAGCCACAGATCTTGGTCCGGATACCTTCCCTCTACCTTCGCAAACTCATTTGCGAATATCGGAGTTCTCACTGGGAGCAGCATGGAAGAATCTTCCGGCGGGATGCAACCGGGTTTTAATCCTCTGAGTAAGGAGCTATGATGCTCAGAGGAACTGTAGAACATATCCTTGTGATCTGGTCCCTTCTTGACACAAATATTTCCCGCTCGGGCTTGCTGAAGTGGAGTTATATCCCATTCCATTCTTCTGGGATAACCCGCAAAAGCATATCGGGACAAAGGAAGGCATCTGGAAATCTCTGGCAGAAGTATTGTCTTCTCACCCCTCTGGGAAATTCTTTGTTCCGTGCGGGGTCTCGGATGAGAATTATTGTCAAGAGCCTCACCAAATAAGAACCGAGGCTTCTTATGGGTCACTACATCAGCAGTCTGAAGAGACTGACCGTTCATCAGACACAGTAAAGTGTCATTATCTTGTGCAGTCAGGATAGCCTGCCGAGAGGACGGTAGGGCATACCGAGGAAATGTTACGTGCGAAAGATCTTCCTTGTATTCAGGTTCAGACAGGGATCCTGCAAAAACCTCATAGTTGGGATCTTTTCTGAGGTTAACTGCATCAATAAAGAAGGCAAAGATCAGTATATGCAAAATCAAAAAAGTTTTTTCAAAAAAGATCATCAATTTGTGCTGTATCAAGCAAGTTGTCAGATTACGCCAGCACAGTCAGCTTGCACAAGTTATCAGATTGCGCCAGCACAGTCAGCTTGTGCAAGTTATCAGATTGCGCCAGCACAGCCAATATGCGCAAGACGTCAGCTTGCGCTAAACATACTTGTGCAAGACATCAGTTTGCGCTGGCACAACCGACTTACGCAAATCGATGAATTGTGCCGACCATTTTGTCAGCACTTTCCAACCGATTGCACAAGAATATAGTTTTCATAAAAATGAAAACTATTGCATATGCAGCCGAAATCCTAAACAGGGTGGCGCAAATACCATTAATCTCTAAAAAGAGAGAGGTATGAAAGTCTGAAAATATCAAAAACCCTAAAAAGGGTTTCGATCATAGTTCGTTATCTACCTTGAAGCGCAGGATGACCCGTCTCATGGCGAGATGCTCGTGGCACAATACGAGTCGAGGGCTTGGCGATGGCCTTTCCCTTATCGACAGCTGATCGCTTGGGAGCCATTTCTGTCATTGACGAGAGGAAGAGGAAGAAATCGGAGTAGGGGAGGAGCTTTTGTCTCTGAGGAATTCAAAAGCAAGTAAAGTTTAAAAGAAAGAAAAATAAAACTATTTATAGTTTCAGAAGTGTAACAGTCACCCCAACTGCACCACAAAAGATGGAACTAATTCCTCCAAACGCGCAATCCAAGCACAACTTGCGCAATTGATTTTAAATTTGAAATTCAAAGTATTTCAAAATTTTGAATATTTTCAAATTTCAAAAACTTTGAAGGGGGTCTTATATGTCCTAAAAATCAAGTTGCATCTAGCAAATAAATAGAGAAATCTTAATTGCGCACCCTGCAAATAGATTGCGCAGGTAACAGATTGCGCTATAAATCAAACGCGCGAGCTGAACTGCGCTACCATCAGAGCGCGCTACGCTGACGTGGCAATGCCATCATTACCTGACAAAGATCGAATCTTCTGACAGGCTGACAGCCCAAAAAATGAGGAGCCCATTCGTTTCTTGTGCAGCACAGCACTCGAGAAACAGCTGTCCGACTACAGCGCACTCTGTCAGTCCAGCCTCAGCGCAGTTTGACCAAGTCTGAACCCCAGCACTTTCCAGCAAAAAAAAGGAAGCACAGTCTGAAGCTAGCGCAATCCATCGAATAACTGACATTTCTTATGTGGTTTCCATGCCATCAATTGCTCGCCACGTGGCAACCGTCTGCACACGACCAAGCGCATTTCAATCAAACAATGCCACGCATCTAAAAATGGTTAGCCCACGATCGAGCAACTGCCCAATAGGCCAGCGCAGCTTGCAGTCTGCGCAGTCTGTCGCCAGCGCAGTTCATTATGCGTAATCCAGAATAACTACAAATTAGTTATTTCTAGAACTCTATAAATAGAGTTTCAAGTCTTTCATTAAAGGGATCAGATTATTATCAGATCATTATTATCATCAGAGATCAGGAGTTCTTGTCCAAGTGCTGCTGCATTCTTCAGAGACTATCGTCTTCAAAGTTCACATCTTCCAAGGAATAAAGCGATCGTCTTCAGATCGGATTCCTATAGTTGTACTTTTCCAGAATTTAATTGTAATCTTCTTACAAAGTTTGTGAAATAAAGACTTTTATTTTTGCAAACACTGTCTTGACGCATAAGCTATGACCTTTTCGTGTTGCATCAAAGCACATCCAAGACCACTACCTGACGCATCACTATAAACCACGAATCCTTTCGATCCAGAAGGAAGCATCAAAATAGGTGCTGAGGTCAACCTCTTCTTTAATTCTTCAAAAGCCTTCTAACAATCTTCTGTCCATCGAAACTCTTGATCTTTGCGCATCAACCGCGTCATGGACTCTGTAATCCGTGAGAAATTTTCTACGAACCTGCGGTAATACCCGATAAGTCTGAGAAAACTCCTAACTTCTGCAACTGATGTTGGTCTAGGACAAGACTCTACGGTAGCTACCTTATCCGGATCCACCGAAAGTCCTTCTTCCGAGATAATGTGTCCAAGGAAAGGGACTCAATCATTGCAAAACTCGTACTTGCTAAGCTTGGCAGACAATCTCTCTTTCCTCAAGGTCTCAAGAGCGATGCGAAGACACTCCTCGTGCTCCTCCCTACTCTTAGAATACACCAAGATGTTGTCGATAAGTACCACTACGAATTTATCCAAATAGGGGTGGAAGACTTTATTCATCAAGCTCATAAAAAATACTGGTGTGTTGGTTAGGCCGAATGGCATTAGCAAGAACTCATAATGCCCATACTTGGTTCTAAAAGCCGTCTTCGGTATGTCTTCTTTTCTCACTTTGATATGATGGTACCCCGATCGAAGATCTATCTTCGAGAATATGTAGGCTCTATGCAACTGGTCGAATAGATCATCAATGTGTGGCAATGGATACTTGTTCTTGATTTTTACGACATTAAAAGCTCTGTAGTCAATGCACATGCGAACCGTTCCGTCCTTCTTTGGCACAAACAGGATAGGTGCTCCCCATGGCGATATGCTAGCTCTAATAAACCCCTTATCTAGTAGTTCATCAACTTGCTTCTTCATCTCTTCTAACTCCTTTGGTGCTAACCTGTACATCGATAATGTGATAGGCTCCGCCCCCGGCTTCAAGTCGATGGTGAACTCTATTTCCTGATTAGGTGGCAAACCTGGTAGGTCATCAAAAAATACGTCCACAAAGTTTGCTATGATCTTCGGATACTCAACGTCGCCTTCAGCTATATGTGCTTTAAGCGTAGGTACATTACCCTCCTCTCTAGCTCCACGAAGAAACTCAAACTCCGATTGCCCGGGTGGCCAAAAGATAACTCGTCCAAGCCGGCAATCCAATGTAGCATGGTACTGACTCATCCAGTCCATACCAAGTATAATATCATAATTCGGCATAAAAAAGATCAAGAATTGGGCTTGCATCTCTCTCCCATGAATAACTATCGAACAAGATCTACAAGTGTTGCTAACCGAAATAATACCGCATTTCGTCAGAATCTTCATGACCTAGGAAGAGGTGAGGTCGCTACTCTATGTGTGGCTACGAAGCTAACGGCAATGAAAGAATGCGATGCTCCTGAATCAAACAATGCTATAGCAGGTAATAAAGCAACTAATATAGTACCTGCTATGACCTCGCCCGCCGTCTGTTCCTCCTCCACGGTCATGGCAAAAGCTTGCCCATGACCATGTGCTGGTGCTCGCTGCTGCTGCTGCTGAGCCTGCTAAAATATGACCGCCTGGGGTGGCAGAGGTTGCCTCTACTAGAAACCTCCTGCTCATGCCTGCGGTGCTCTCGGTGCCTGTAGTGCTGGCCTCGGCGGTTACGATGCTGGTCCTGGTGTGTTCTTTCGGCTCTTTGGGAAGTCTTGTACTAGATGCTGATCCGAACTGTAGAGTAAACATAATCTTAATTTATGTCTATAATCCCTCTCAATGTGTCCCCTCTTACCGTGATGGAAAATGTGTAGTGCTGCTGCTGGTATCCGAATGGACGTCTGATGAAAGCTCGTCGTAGGCTTCTTAGCTGTAATTCCCTGCTGGACTCTGGCTAGTGCATGTGGCCTCTTCGTTCCTAACTCCCTCCGGTGAACTCGCTCTAGGCGTCGTGCCGTAGTAAGAACTCCAGAATAAGTGGTAGGTGCTGCAGCTCAAATAAGCTCATGTAGTCTGTAACTCAGACCGTCATAGAATTTCTCTGCATTTTCTTCCTCCGTCTGGATCAGTGTGGGTGCGAAGCGGCTCAGTCGTAGAAACTCGTCATTGTATTCTTCTACGGTCATGTTGCCTTGCTCGAGATGCATGAATTGCTTCCGAAGCTCTGCTCTAAAAGTAGCTGGGATATACATCTCCTGAAAGAGCTTAAAGAACTCATCCCAGGTGACCTTATCCTGTCCAAGTCTTCTCTCCTCTGCAAGCCACCAGTGGTGCGCATTGCCAATCAGCTGCATCCTGACGATAATCATCCAATGATCTCTCGGTAACTCGGCTGCCTCCAACTGTTGCTCGATGTTGGTGAGCCATTCATGAGCTCCGGTGGGCTCCTCCTTGCCCGAAAACTTGTCTGGCTTCAACTGGCGAAAGTTAGCGATGGTTCTCGACGACGTCTGGGAAACTGGTGGAGTCACTCGCTCTAGTGATGACACGATACGATCCTCGATGCGCTATGTCTGTCTTTACTGTGCCTCTAACTGGATCTGCTGTTGTGCTTGCATCATTACGTAGATGGTCTAGAAAAACTGCTGGGGATCCATCGTCTGTCCAAGCTGGAGAAACATTGTCGACGACATTGGTGGCAGTGCTGGCATGGATGATATGTGCTCTCGCCTGAACCATGGTGGTTGTGAAGCTTCGGAAAGGTCCGATTGGGCTATCGAACCTCCAAACGGTGGTGGGGTCGAGTCCACATGAGTCACTACTGCGCCCTACGGAGTATCCACAGGGTTCTCGTCGTCGGTCTGCGGGTCCATTGCACTGTGCGACAAAATAAAACTTATAAGCTAAGAGCAGATGATATCAAGCAGGATGCATGTCAAAAATAAAATTTGAAAGTGATATAGGGTTCAAAAATGTATAACAATGAAGATGTGTGGATGTGATCCTATAGGCCTTTTTTTATCCTATTTGTAGGCTCACATCGGTACAGTTACGTAATCGAAGTGATTAACGAACCTGTATGGGCCTCCACAAAAATATTTAACGCCTCAGTCCCAAAATACGTAGGAACAGGAATACGAATACAAGCCATCAATACTTCACTAATAGGCCAAGCTACATAACAAGCCCATTAGCAAAATACTTAAGCTGTAGATCATGATAACACCCAAAAATATAATACAGTCCACAGGAATATACATCTAATCACATCCATAGAGTCCACAAAGAGATCAAAAGTAAATAAGGAAATGTCTCAAAATCTAGCAATAAAAGTAATGAAGTCTGTGCGGGTAAAACATCCCGAAACCACAGAGATAGAAACAAAGTACAAATCAACTATACGTCTGATGAAAAGAAAATAAAATAGTGTAGCAAGACTAAATATGAAGGTAACATGAACACGAGAAGTCCTCTGCACTATCTCGTCTTCCTGTGCCGGTACGCCTTCGGTCTCAGCTCCCGAACCGTGAACCTCCGGATAGTCTTCAGCTTCGTCTAAGCCTGGAAAATAGCCAGGTTCTCAGGGGACTAGCAAGGTGCATAATATATATATGCCAAGGTACAAAAATAAAAATATAAACTAAGGCAATCTACTGTATCCGTCTATGTGCTATGCAAGTGAGATACTTTTCTAGAATACCAGACCCCTTCCACTAAGGCTCACTAACACTTCAGTAGGATATTGTCCCCAGTACCTGTGTCATGGTACCAAGGACAATCAATTCTCGACAGTGATAATCCCTTACTCTGCTACAGAGATAAATGTTACTAAACAATGGGCCACACGACAATAGGTCTGATATTGTAGTCAAGTTCTCTCCAATCCCTATGTCTAGAATCTAGCAATATCAAGTCTGTACAGTCATCTTGAAAGTAATAGGAATACTGATAAAGAAATCTAGAATGCTAACACGAGATCGATATCATGAATAGTCATGTAAACCTCATATCATGAATGTGTCGGTATCCTATGGTCAATCGTGTCAATGGACACGTCAGTATGTACGTAATACCTAATATCAATACTCGATGTCACTATCATGACATCGGCATCCATCTATAAACGAACACTAAGTATCAACTTCCTACGTCATGCAATGCTAATAAAAAATAAAAAAATAATCTATAACGAAGGCAAGGCACGCTTGCCTGAAACTGCTGTCTGCAAGTAGGCCTGACCAACTCTGGTATCCTTATCAATCCCTCCAAGCTCACCTATGATAATACTTGTATTTAATATTCTATACCATCATATCATATGTCTACTGTTTGCCATCGAAAATACGACAAGATTTTGTTGATTAAAACTTTGGTATTTTAATTACAAACAGAACAATATATAATATAGGACTTAGACGTAGTCCTAGGAGTACACTTTTATTTTTATCTGGGAACTGTATCGGTGGAGCGAGTGGTAATACATTGACTCCGTTGATGATCTGACGTAAACTCTCTGAAAGTCTTGGTTGCTCTGGATGCCAGAGCGTTGCGAGGAGAAGCGGACGTTAAGTGTCTCTTCTGGCCTCTGTATGTGGATATAACAGTCTGCCTATATATCTCCCTCTCTATTTGTCTATCTTTGTGTATATATGTCTGTCCTTGGAGGTGAAGGAACACTACAAGAAAATAGGTCTTTCCCGATGTTTATTCCTCCGACATTTTTGTAAACGTCGGCTAAGTTAGCATATAACGACGTATTTAAAAAATGTTGGTCATGACCGACATTTGTCTTTAAACGTCGCACAATATACTAACGTTTGTAAACAAATGTTGATAATTACCTGCGTTTTTCCTTAAACGTCGAGCAATATACCAACATTTTTAAACAAAGGTTGACAATTACCTGCATTTGTCTTTAAACGTCGAGAAATATACCAACATTTTTAAAACAAACATTGATAATTACTTGCATTTTTCTTTAAGCGTCGAGCAACATACCAACGTTTGACAATTACCTGCATTTGTCTTTAAACGTCGAGAAATATACCAACATTTTAAAAACAAACGTTGATAATTACCTGCGTTTTACATTTTAAAAACAAACGTCGATAATCACCGGTATTTACCATAACAAAAATTGTATAAGCATACTAAAACTATATTTTTTATATTTCTTCTATTTTTATAATTAAAATAACTATTATCAATTACTTAAAATAAAAAATAAAAAATTAAAGTCAGGGAAGCAAAGAAATTCTACAATTCCCTTTCCCCCATGTTTTTGTTTCTCCCATGTTTTCGATTAGCACCAACACCCCCTCCCTAAACCCGGCTCATCTCTCTTTTCTCCCACCCCCTCCCTCTCTCTCTCTCTGTCGGGCAGGGGAGCACCACCACCCTTACTCATTTTTTCTTCAACCGCCGCCACCATTACCACCGATGGAACGTCGAGAACTACCTCCGCCCCGGCAATGCCGTCATCCTCCTCCACGTCCGTCCTACCTATGTCCTCTACATAGCTGAATAGGGCTCCATCGACCTCTTCCTAAACCCTAGCTCCACCACCGATGAGGAGTCACAATAGAAGCTTGAGAACGACTTCGAATCAAGGTAATATTAACTTTTTTCCTAATTTTCCTCTTCGATTCTCGTTGTTAGAGTGGAAATTAGGGTTATTCTGTTCAAATTATGATTTGATTCGGTTGTTCTTGTAAGATTTCTCGATATCTATGTAAGATTGAGGGTTAGGGTTTAAAATTTCTCAACTTACACTGCTGCCTAATCATAAAATTGAAGATATGTCAGAGTCCATCTTCTTACCAAGTGTGATTTAGTTTAAATTTGGTGCAAGGATCAGACATATAGATTTAGGCTTGTGGTCAAATGGAGCATAGGATGGATATGGTCCAACAACCAGACATTGTCTTTTCTCTATTACACCAAACTTTATCTCGGTGGAGAGATCACATGGAGTTGATGGTGTCAGACGACTGTCGTTGTGGGTACTGTACTATATTTTTGTTTGCAGTTATGTCATTCATAGGGTTTTTTGTTTAAAATGGCAGAATTTGATAATGTGGTTTGATGATGTAGTTATCGCAGGATGAGTTTCGATTGGCCTTGTTTAAGACTCCAAGCGACGATAATCTTTTTTCTTGACAGAGTAAGAGGCATTGTAACATATTTTTTCTTGAGTTATGTCAATGTGTGTGTTGATGAATGGTGGATGATTATTATTATTATCAAACATCTTGTCGATAACATATATTTTGCTTTATTTCCTAATTAATTCAAATTTTATGTAACCGGGACTGGAACAATAGTGCCATAGTTGGTTACCGTGAATTGGAAAATTGAGAATTAAATCAATTCTTGGCATTTGATTCCAATTCCACATGGAATCTTAGTTCCGCGAATTTGGAACCCATGTTCACCAATAGTCCTACTACTATCACTTTATATAAATGATGTCGTTGGACCTGATATATAACGTAACTATTATGATAATTTATCAGTTTAGTAATGGACATCAACTTGCAATATGTATCATGTATTGATTTGCTTGTGTATTGTATCGTGTATATTATATATTATGAATAATAAAAATAGGAGTTTGTCTATGCTTCTAAATCCATATAGGAAAAAAAGTTGATTTTTCTAGTATTTTTATTTGGTATTCATATTTCATCTTTTGTAATGTCTTGAAGACAATATTAGTTAACTGGAATGGTGCGTCAAATGCAGAATGTTTTTTTTCAATCTATCCTTCTTTTGTAGGTTTTTGATCTGTTTGATGAAAAGCAAAATGGCGTTATTGAATTTGAGGAGTTTATTTATGCTCTTAGTGCCTTTCATCAATATGCTCTTATTGAGGACAAGATTGACTGAAAGGGCTTAATATTCGTCTACTTCATATGGTAATACCTTATGGCAGAGTAATTACTCTTTTTTTTTCTGAACTTTCTACAATGGCATTTAGGTTATACGATTTGAGACAAACTGGGTATATTGAAAGAGAGGAACTGAGTTTGTGATGTTTTTTTCACTCTATCTTGATTTTTCTAGAATTGATACATGTGGTGTGTGTGATGGTTGTTGTTGTAGCTGCTGAACGTCACTGCTTTCAGTACTTGGATGCTCTAAGAAAGCTGGAGCAATGAATTCACTTGTAAGCAACTGAACTTTGACATTGTTCTTGCATTTTTGAAATATCTTGCATTTGATAATCTATTCCTCACCCACGCCAACACCACTGTATGAGTGTCAGCTGTCCTGACCAATGGATCCTATATGCTAAATCTTGACTGTGATCATTATATAAATAGTAGCGAGGCATTGAGGGAAGCTATGTGTTTTCTTATGTACCCAAATCTTGGGAGTTTGTTATGTGCAGTTTCCACAGAGGTTTGACGGTATTGATAGGAACGATCGCCATGCCAACCGTAATATTGTATTCTTTGATGTAAGTAAATTTCTTCTGGTTCATCTGTTATCTAATATGTGATGCCATACATTTCAATATTCATGGTGTCTCTATTTATCATGTAGCAGCTTCCATTCTTCTTATGATATCAGTCCCTTAGGTATCATACACATACAATATATTGACATGACACATACATATACGTATAAACTAACATTGTATATATCACACACATACACACACACATACACATATATATCACATTAGTATTGTGATGGATTGGAGAGTATCCGAGTATGTAAAGGATGAAAATTGAGGTCCAAGAATATTGATATGTTGTATTTGCATTTGAAAAAGATCCACATCATGTGGTCAGTAAAATATCATTTGATATAAAATTTGATATTTTACTGACCAACATATATGCTAAAATACATCATATTAATATAAAATATTTTACATCATATTTTGGTGCCTCCTTGCATTCTATAATATTTTACATTGCCCACATTATATTAATATAATATATTTTACATCATATTTTGGTGCCTCATTACATATTTCACTGACCACATTTGACTATATTTTGGTGCCTCCTTACATTTTACTGACCAACATATTTGTGCAAATACATCATATTTTATTGACCAACATATCAATAATGCTAACATTATACTATCCCTAATGCTACATAAGTAACTATCAAGGAAGCATCGGCACTCTGAAAATTGGTAGCATGCATGCCTGTGTCACATTGTGTCAGATGCAACACAGACGCTTCATGAATCACCAGGAGACATCCAATATCCATGTCTTATCCTTGTCCCGTGTTGTACTTGTGTCCACCCGACATAGGTAGCTGCAATGATTAGTTGCTTCGATCTAGTGACCAGTCTGTTCTCTTATATCGTTAAGTATTCGGTATTTGGCCAACATAAAAGGAGAATAAAAAAGAAGGCAAAATTACAACTTGATAAGATCAACTATTCATGTTTGTCAACTTGATATCTTGAACTTTGATAGGTGGGGAAAGGGTGGGGGGGTGGAGTGGGGGGTTGAGGGAGGAACAATTTAGCCCTTTTTAAATTTAAGGTTATCAAGTTGATACCTATAAAAGTTCAGAGTATTAAGTTGAAAAACTTGAAGAGTTGAGGGTATCCAGTTGCAATTTAGTCGGAATTTTCTTTTTTTAACTCTATGGATTTGCAAATTGATGGTAGTTGAGTCAGAGTACAAAAAGAGAAGAAGAAAAAACAATCATTCATTATGAAAAGACTGATGTTGGTCTACTCTTTGAGGAATAATAGCTTGCCCTCAAATAATGTCTGCCATTCCATAAACTCAGGTTCAGTTGGATATATGTTCTATTTTATGAATCATGCCAATGAACACCAACTAAAATTCAAGTTGTTGAGAAAAAATTAGTAGTTACCATTACGAACTTTGAATCATAACATATTTGCAAAGAAGATCAGTATTATTGCCTTCCCTATCAATATCGTTTCTCCATTTATATTACTAGTAGAGATGAAGTCTGATATCTTCTTAATCCATCTTTTGTTCTTGCAGGGGCGATTTGTTAGGAGGACTTCCCCTCTCCAGGATGTCGAGGAAGGAAGAGATTAATGAGATCAGTTACGAGTTCTAGCGTTTCTCGACTTATAAAAAACTTAGATTTTGTTACTGGAAAGGATGACCGACAGAGACCATGCCACACAGATCTTCGAGGCACGGGAACGGGAGGCGCAGGAACGTGGAGAAGCGCCAGTCGTCGCTATTCCTCTACTGGCAGCACGGGGAGCTCGGCTCCGTCTCGGCATGGAGGTGCTGAGCTCTGTGACATGGTCTGCTATCTTTCCCATCTCAGGCATGTCATCTTGTACCTTTACTAGAAGTTTATGCATTACTCTGTTCAGAGCTACTTGCTTCGGCCTCTACTCAACTATCATGTTTCTGAGACAACTTGACTCATAATTTATCATACTTCCGCTGTAGGTTTAATGATGAAAGTAATAAGCCTCTCCATTTTAAGACATGAAATGTAAATTGATATTTAGCATTTCTTGCAATCTTTTCTAAACTTAAAAGGTTTTAACTGTTATTCACTCTTTCAGTCATTTGTAGTTTAATGTTTATCATTTTTCCTATTTTAAATTTACCTAATTATATAGGTGCGTGAACCTTAACAATGATCTATGTAGTTTTCATGTTAACTTGACCATTTTAAGTAGACACTGTTTTGCTTTCTTGCTGACCACTTCATATATCTGATCTGTACGTTCCAGGAAAAGGAGTTCCAAAATGTTGAGGAACATGTTAAACTTGAGGGAACAGTGGAAGAGAAAAACCAGAATACTATAGTAAGCAGCCTTGCTGAGAAAGCCATGTCCATTACAGCTCCAGGGGTACCTACGAAGAATGGAGAAGTGGACCAGGATAGGTTTATTTTT
The DNA here is from genome assembly GCA_029216955.1 of Iris pallida. Lineage (NCBI taxonomy): Eukaryota > Viridiplantae > Streptophyta > Magnoliopsida > Asparagales > Iridaceae > Iris > Iris pallida. The sequence goes on along the minus strand of JANAVB010006798.1, from coordinate 5,598,985 downwards.
CTTGATTTTATTGTTTTCCTAGTTTTCCTTGATGCATAATCTTATATGACCCTGCCTTTATCAAATGTCAAACAAAATTGTTGCAGTTCTGACAGAATTGGGACAGAAAGATGGAATGTTAAGATTAGTTGGAAAAGTTGCTTTACTTTGGGGAGGCATACGTGGAGCTATGAGCTTGACCGACAAGCTCATTTCATTTCTACATATTGCAAACCGTCCCTTGTTTCAAAGGTTAGTCATACGCCCCTATGTTTTCACCTTTAGTTGTTACTATGCAATGTACTTGCCAACTCCAATTTGTGAAGAAAACTGATATAGTTCAATATTTATTTTTTTATCCTAAACTTTCTGCTATATTACCAAACTAAATATGTAATGGTTCTTTATGTCATGCATATTTCGTTTTCAGAACCACTTTGTGCTGACTTTCAACTTCTTTGATCTCAATAATGGATGCAACTGGTTAACTTTATATTGTGCATGCTATTTTGATAGAAAATTCTTTCCTTTCATGTTAGGTTTAGCAGTATCTGAGAACAGTGTCAAACAGTTTGGTTTGAATCTGAACAAGGAGCTGTATCCATTAGGGCTTTGTTTTTTCAGCTTCCATCTTCACCGTTACAATGGTAATGAATTATGCTGCCTAAATTCTTATCCTGATGATGAAAGAAGATGAGCATATGTAATAGTAGGAAAAATCCACATTTTGTGGTTCACTCTAGATTCAAGCTATATCCATGGGGTAAGGCATCTGTGTTTTTTTATACTGAGACGAGAACAATATTATGGGGTATAACCACTTAAATCACTTGCCAAACCCCTTCATAAATGCTATCTTTTGTCTTTAAATCACTTCGTAAGTTATTGTTTGCCAACTATATTAGTAACTAGGCACATACAGTCCCAATTTGAACTCTGGGAAGTGGTGCATCCAGGCTATTCATGTCATTTTACATCTCAAAATTATGATCCAATTCACAACAAATGGTCTAGTCCCTATCTTCTGCAAATAATATTCTCCCGAAGACCATACTAAGACTTGAAATGCCTTTCAAGTATTTAAATATCTACTTCGCTACTTGTTGGAGTTTATTCCTGGATTCGGCTGTCTATTTACTGAAGAAACCTACTGCTATAAAACATCCCGAACAAGTACAGTCCGTTGCTTACATGATGATCTTAACTTTACTTGCTTATGGTAGTTGCCACATCTAGTATCATCTGTGCTTTGTAATGGCAATGCCAGATAGCTTTAAGTGTGCCTCCAGAGGAGCACCCACTGGATTTCAATTGTTTAATACCTAAAGATTCGTTATATCTCCTTCACAATAATTTATATGTTTTCTATTTTTGAGAAATATTATTCCAAGAATCTTCTTCACTACTTAGAACCCTTCATCTTGACTCATTCTGTTTATACTTCAACTTCTTGACTTCTAATGTGGCCTTCACAGCACCAAAGTGTCATCAACAAGCAACAGTAGATAAACCAAAGAAACATCTGCTAGTCATGACACATGCCTTCATTTTTTTTTCTTATCTTACTAATGCCTTCCTTACTCTCTTTGACCTTCTACCCTCAGTTCGATCATCTGATGTTGTATACTGCTTCTTTCAGTTTGAGATTTTTCTACTTAATCTTAAACTTGAAATCATGCTAGATCTTCTAATCCACCTTTGTTGGGTGGACCCTTGGAAGAATCAGATGTAACATTTCTAATCATAAGACTGCCGTACTTTAGAATCTGACCCATAATTGTTCCCTTACATCATCTTCATATCCCAGAAATACACTTCCTTGTCCTCCAGTTTTTATTATCATCTTTACATTATTGAAAAGCCATATATAGTAGAATAGGAACACAACAAGCTAGTACTGGATTGATATTGTGACATAACTCCTATGTAATCTAGCACTGCAAAATGGATGGATATTGTTGACAAGGAATGTTGTCATGGTTACTGCAAGCATTAGCTCTTTCAGTGAATGAAAGTATTGCACAAGTGCTACAGTTTCCCCATATTTTGTGTTTGGGGTCTTTTTTAGGATTAGTAAGATATTTGGGTCCATTAGATATAGTAAAATTCAGCCTATATTTATATAGAGTCGAGAGTCTTTTCTTAGGGATGTCATCTTGTACTCAGTTTATTACTCAGTTTGTGCATTACTCTGCTATCTTTACCATCTCAGGCATGTCATCTTGTACCTTTACTAGATTGTTGTATATATGGTCAACGAAGGTCTTCCGTTCAGCTGAACTAGGGCACTTAGATCAACTTCTTCATCCTCAGGTATATATACAAAAAGATTATATGTGGATTAATAATAGATTGAGTTAATACCTAACCTAAGATTAGAAATATGCTTACTTCTGGATTATCTTGCTCTTAATTATTGCTACGACATATCCGAATTGGTTTCTATTTGTAGCTAATTTCTCTTTTCTCTGGGCATGTAGAAACCTGTAAACCCTAGGAAGGGATTGATTTAGAAAGGTAATGCCAGTTCTTCAGTTTATGTTTTGATACATGAGCAATATTACAAAGTATATTAAACCATGTTTTTATCTTTTTCAGGGATTTGCTACACGTGATGTTGACAGTTTTGATGTGCTCAAGTTGAAGCCAAAGTAATTACTTGTTTTGAGGATTCATTTAAGTAGTAGTTGTAAATATATGTATTTGGATACCCTATTTTGAGATAATGTAATAAAGATGGTGATATAACATTTCGATGTTTTCTTGTGAATATAGTTCAAAGTGGTTAATTGAGAAGTTTTTGGAAAGTAATATAATGTGCAGTATTAAGCGTTATAAATGTGATGAGTTCAGTAATATTGAGTGTTATAAATGTTCTCCATTGAGCTTATACAGATTATCTATTCATAACACTTTCAAAATGTCCTGAATTGTGCACTATATATTAACTATTCATAACGCTTTTATAGAAACTATTCATGACAGTTTTTTTATAACGCTTTTAAAAAACATTTATAACACCCGTTTTTATAACGGTTGCTTTGAAAAAAAAAAGCGTCATGGTTCGTCATTAATGATGCTTTTTAGCCGTCATTAAAGGGATTTTTTGTTGTATTGCGTTGGAAAAACATTAAAAAAGTAGTTAAATTTACGACGTGCTTGGTAAAATGTTGGAAAAGTGGCATCCAAAAAAAATACCATTCCTAACGTATTTGAAAAACGTTAGGAAAACAAAACCCGACAGTTTTTAAAAAAGGTTGGCAATACAAAACCTAACGTTTGTTTAAAATGGTTAGCAAATCAAAATTCGACGCTTTTGGGAAAAGGTTGGGAAAACTCATCGTTTCAAAAAATGTTGGAAAGTTCTGTTTTACGACATTTTTGTGAAAAACTGTTGGAAATATGGTAACCATTATAGAACAATTAATGGCATTTATAAACGTCGTCTAAACCCTATGGAAACGTTTTACGTAAATGTCGTAAATTGCCAACTAGAGCAACGACGACGTTTGCAAAAACATTGAACAAACGTCGGTAACGCCTATACCAACGTTTTGCACAGTTTTGCCAACGTTAATAAAACGTTGAAAAAAAAATATTTTTCTTGTAGTGGAATGATCCTTCCATTTATAGGCAGCATGCTGGCTGCTCATGTGCACATATGCCGGATGCGCCTGGACATGGGGACGCCACATGGCTGATGCTGGTAGGGGCGCATGGTTGATGCACCCTGAATTGAAGCTGAATCTGCTGGACTACTGCGCTGGGCTGCGATGGAGCTGACACGTGGCAGTCACGGAAATTTGGTTGTTGCTGAGATCTTGGGTGGTTAGCACCCATTCTTGAGTAGAACTGAGTCAAATGACATGTGGCGCATGTCTGTGGCTCAAAGATCTCAATTTTGGAGGAGAGTAATCTGTCGGGGTGCGCCTTGGATCGGGCGCATGGAGGTGACTTAGTCTATGAGTTTTAGGCATCATAGATGAGTCTGGACGTATGGCTTTTGAAGCGCATGCAGAGCTTCGCATCAGGGTGCGACTAGAATCAGGCGTAGGGGAGGCAACTTGGTCTCATGATCATTAGGAGCCATAAGCAAGTCCAGGCGCATGGCTTTTGAGGTGCATGCATAGCCTAGTCTTCTGTTGCTTAGGATCAGAAGTAAGCCGGAGGGCGCATGACCACTGGGGCGCACGCCGTCTTCTGGGCGCATGGCCACGAGGCGCATATGAATGATAGGTTAGCCACGTGGCTTGTTGTCGACCCAAGGTCTAATGATGGTGCTGATATCAATGGTGCTTTATTTTCTGTATAGCTGATTGGACGGCTCTTGGAATGCGTTGCAGCGTTTGTCATTAAGCATTAAATGTTTGATGGAGAGGGTTTCATTGGTTAGTACCAATCTAGGCGCATGGCTATAGCCCGCTGGGCGCATCCATAGGGTACGTATGATATCAACGACGCATCTGCCAATGTGTCGCATCCTCTTTGGCCCGTCTGTTGGGTTCTTCGAGGCGTTAATGGTTTCCTTGACTTAGCCGAATACGAGGCGATGTATGCATTTACTATTAATGCAAATTTATTGCATGGAATTTAGAACGTTGGCTGTTTGGCACTCGGGTGTAGGCTGCCCGTACTTATAAATAGTCGCATGAGGGAAAGCTTTGCTTTCATTCTTTATTTTGATGTAAAGATGAACTTGGCCGGAGCTCCGTCTTGGCAAACTACCGAACTCGAGCTCTTCCCGAGGGTGAAGATGCGTTGCCCCAGTCTTCCCGTCGCTCTGAGCTTCTGTGATAGTGTCTGTTGCATCCAAATATCGGGATCGTCGAGTCCCGATACAGGCCGATGGTGCCTGTTGCATCCAAAGATCAGGGCGGCCATGCTCCGTCTTTTATTATGCTGGCAGAGCCACAGGCTGTCAAGTGTGCCTATTGTTTTCGAAGATCGAGCCATCGTACGGTGATCTTTGTCGAGCTAGGAGAGTTCCTCCTCCTGCTACACATGAGCTGATTGGTGCTGATGCGCCCGCGCCTTAATGACGAGATGATGCGCCTGGATGAGACATCAGATTGATGCACCTAACGGATAATGCGCCTGGCATGGGGTGCATAGCAGTTGCTGCGCCTGGCTGTTAGCTTTAGGATCTTTTTTTTGTAGAAGTTTTCCTTTGTAAAGCTTGCCTTAGACATGTAATAGACTTTCATATGAAACAAAAGCCTTTTTTTAATGTCTTTAAACTTGTACATTTCTTTGCTGTGCCAAGTATCTGTTTGAGCTTCCTGGCACATTTGAGTTGGTCGTATGGTTGGGTAGCGCACATGAATTCTGGCCTATAGATGTGCCTGGAATTCCATGCTTCTACAAGATCCCCTTCAAAGTTTTCAAATCTTTCTGGGCAAGTTTTGGAATACTTTGAATAAGAAGCATGCAGATTAACGACTCTGGGCGCATGCCCTTCGCCTAGGCACATGGCACTTTTTGGCGTATTGTCGTTCTATGTGTCGCTGTGGGGAACGCTTGTTGCTTAGGCGTGTACTACTAGGGCGCATGCCTCTTCTGAAGAGATAACGCCTCGGTCTCAGAAAAGATTAATGATGATCTTTTGAAGATAGACAGCTGTCGGTTTTATGATATCCGAAGCGACTGATTGCTAATGTCATGCCTCATAGGTTTACACGCGAGGCCAAGCCTATAAATAGGCGGCTGTGAAGAGAGAGAGAGAGTCTTCTACTTTCTGCTAAAAAGCTTTCTCCTTCCTCAGAGCTCTTTTCTTCTTCCTCTTCGAGAACCCTTAACTCTTTCGAGAAATAGCTCTCGAAACTCCCTGCGGTGGTGCTGGTGGCCGAGGGAGGGCCCGAGACAAGGAACCCGTGGAGGTCGACACGGAGGAAGCCCCTGTCGTCATGGCAACCCACGCCGACGTTCGCCCGGAGGTGTTCGGTGGGTGTTCTCTTGCCTTGGTTTTTGTTGCGGTGACAGCCTCCGAAGAGGATGGCCCAGATTCACGAGCAGCACCACACTTTCCTCCAGGGCATGATGGAGAGAGGGAGACTTAAATCTGCTGAATCTGAGAATGAGTCTTTCTTGAAACCCAAATTTATGTTCGGAGACTGCCTGACTTCTGCCGAAGCGAAGGTGCTGAAGATCATGGAGGACTGGTTCTTCAAAGCCAGAGGCGTAAGCATGTATATCAAGCAAGCGGAGCTCCAATTGCCCTTGACGGCCTTCCATAGTCTTGCTTCGAAGAGAAGGATGGAGTGGGAACTCACTCCCTCTCAAGGAGGAGCCGTTGCTGGCACTATACGGCTTGACCCATCCTCCAACCAGAGGGATACCTTGACTGCTACGCGAACCGGGACTTCTTATCATTGGCAAACTTTGCATCCCGGGGATATCTATAGTGATGTTCCTACCGATACTTTTGTGTTCAATGCTTCAACCTTCTTCAATCGTCTGGCATCGGCCAAGCTATCGTACCCGAAGGAAGAGTTTCGGGTTGAAGGTTCGTGCCACTATGTACAGAAGTGGGACGAGTTGACACTTTGGGTTCTGACGAAGTTTAGGGCCGATCTCAAAAAGATTGGTCTTACTGCTGCTGTTCGTGCTACTCAGGCGGGCATAGACCTGAATAAGCACATGTTTTTTGCTCTTCTGGAGATATACAATACCCACATCGGCACCTTTTTTACTCCCGTGGGAGAGTTAGTACTGGCACTACATGAGATGTACGAGGTCTCGAAGCTCCCTTGGGGGTCTGAACCCTATGAGGAGTACTTTCCTTCGAACGAGGAGTTATTAGCTTTGGAAGAGAAGGATTCTGAGATGATGGCGGTCTTCAAGGAGGTCGCGAGCCATCATTACCTGCTTTAGCACAGGAAAAAAGGCGGGGCACAGCCCTATGTGAATGCTTGAAGGGAGTATGTCTTCAAGCAAGACTTGGCGGATCGTTCGAGGATCCGTTTTACGACTCCTCAGGGGCTCCCCCATACTGAGGTACTTGCTGAGATGTCTAGGCTCAATGAAAAGAACCCTCATGAAAACGAGGATTAGGAGCCATCCGAGCACATCTATAGCTGCTTCTGGCACTGTGCTCACAAGATGTCTCCAAAGGGCGAGTTGGCATCCTTTCTGATGCTATGGCTCCGTGACCATGTATTCGCCGGTTGGTTCGGTTTCTTGGAGAGGATATCCAGGAATCTTATTTTGCCGCCTGTGAAGCTAGTCTTTGGTTATCCTTTGGCTCTGCTTCCCACTATGGTGTGCAACCTGAAGCGGGGTTTGAGAGAATGCACCGATGATGTGATAGGTAAGAAGGATAAGAGGGGCAATTTCCCTCGTGGGGAGCCACCCTTCCATTACTTGATGGGGTGGATGATTTTGCACCACCCGGACATAATGACTCCTGGGTCGACCGAGGAGCATGAGGAAGGCGATGCTTTTATTCGTCGCTTCTACAGGCGGAAGTGGTTGCATACAGGGGTACCCGTCTGTATGAGGGTTTTGTCATATCTCCAAGGATGGAAGATTATCAAGGTTGTCCCAACCTTTGATGGTTGTGAGGCAGATGAAGAGCTGGAAGATGCCGACAAAAATGCAATTTCTTTGGCACCATGGGGGTTCCACTGGCTGCAGAGTATTCAGCCTTCATACCTTGTGTATCGGAATCGAAATTGCTGCTTCTTGGAGCCATATTTGCCCAGTCGCTTCGCACGCCAATTCGGCTATACCGAACTAATGTTGAAAAACCCCAGTAGCTCTCTGGAATTCGTTGGGAGTTTACTGGATGGTGCCTGGGGGTGACAATATTATAATACTGGGTGCACGGGGGTGCGATTCATGCTGCCGATCCGCAACCCCCAGCCACATATCTAGTATTTTGCCGTAAAGTTTTACTGTGCGATGAATACCGTCCCTGTTGGATTTGACCGGGAGACCAGTTTCATTATCGGCACACAGTTCGAAGCTTTGGAAGGCATGCTAGAGACGGCTCGAGCTTATCATCCTCCTGAAGCGACAACATACAGGACCATCTCAGTGGCACCGGCAGGAAGCTCTCAGGAGGACCCCTCGGCCAGACCATCGAAGAGACGTGCCCCGACGGAGGCAGATTCATCTGTGCCGAAGAGGCCCAAGAAGGCCTTGGCTACGCAGGTGCGGCCTTCGACGGCTCCTGCAGAACCAGCTCCCGCAGTGGTATGTGCATTATGATCAGTCTGGTTCGGTTCTTTCCTCTTCCGCTTATATGTCAGCCGAAGGAAGTAGCAAGCTCGCCTGATGAGCAGGTCCCTCCGATCGTGCCATCTCATGTGGAGGAGACTTTGGATGATGTTGTCACCGTAGAAGTCTCCAGTACTTTGGGCTACGGTGGAGATGATACTACAGGTGGAGCGGCACCTGAGGATGTTGACCCCTCTCCTCAGAGATGTGGAGCAGAGTCTTCACAGGGGGTGAAGCAATCTACTATGGGGTCCCCCAAAACTGGCACGGAGGGCTCAAAAGAAGTTGTCAGACAAGCCCATCCTGATGAGGAGGAAGAATGGGACTCGTCTTCCCCAAACGGTGTTCCTGGAGAAGATGTTGCTGGGGATAATCCCCAAATAAGCAGAGAAAAATGTGTCGAGGAGTCGGCCGCTGAACCCTCTCTTAGGGAGGCTTTGGAGAGTCCAGTTTCAAAGGTTGGTCCATTGTCTAGCTTCGTTCTTGTCCCGGTGGGTGATACAACTCGCCTGCCGAGTCTAACTCCTGTCCCGAGAGTTGATACTGATGAAGGGGGAGTAACTCGACTGTCGAGTCCTACTCCGATTTCAAGTAGAAAAGAGGCGGGAGGATCTGCTCTCTCGCCCAATGCCGAAAACCCTCCGTTGACTGTAGGAGGATGCGCTCCTGCTGCCAATGTTGCTGCCGAGACTGCTGTGGCAGGCTCAGCTATTATGGAGCTGCCTGATGCCCATTTAAATAAGGTCAAGAGCCCTTTGGTGGAAGATGCACCCTTTCTTCCTCCTGCCTGGTGGGAGGTATCGGGTCCTCAGGGAAGTTCAGGGGTCGTGATTACCGAGACTCCGGTTTCTTCTTCTGATGATATAAGATCTGAGGCGCCTGCGAGCCAAGCGACGACTGCGCCCTCAGCCTCAGGTGTGGGAGCTTCTGCAGGAGTTGCTTCTTTAGCTCTTGTAGTAGCTTCGGCAACTCCTGCGATCACACCTCAAGTGTTGGCTGATGCAGATGAATATATAAGATTCATAGTCGAGGCCCTCTACAAGATGTTGCGACGGGGGGTGTCGGCTGTGTTGGACGAAGGTGGAAGCTTTACGACTGCGAGGAGCATAGTGATCCTATTTATCCAACAGATCTGTAGTTACCAAGGCCATGATCATATGGCCGAGATCTTGGAAACCTCTATGACTGAGCTCGATCTTCGCGTGATAGAACTTCGAAACATTCGACGAAACGACTTTTCTGCTTTAATTGAAGAAGAGCAGAATAACCTGGAGGCTGCCGTTGAGTCGGCTCACTCGGATACCGTAGCTACATGGGCGTAAGAGATGGCCGATGATGTAGACAAGGAGGAGAGTTTATCCTCATTGATGGAGGAGAAGGCCAAACTACGAAAGTCCCTGAAGGTCAACCTCGCAAAAGTTGATGCGCAGATTCGTCATCTGTAAGAGCAACGAACCCGACTTCTGGCTGATTCTGAACAGGCGTAGGCCAAACATGTCCTGCTTATGGAGGAGACGACGAGATGCACTCGCCACGCGGCCTTCTTGCTTCATCAGAAGAAGGAGTTAGACGACAAGTTCGCTGTCGACCTTGCTCCTGAGGCCAGGCACGTAATGCGCAAGGAAGCTGAGCATCACGTTCTGGCGACTATGGAGACTAAAGCTCAAGGCTTGCAGCGTCGGGTTGACGAACTGATTGCCGATCCTTAGTTCGTTTTGTTTTGGAGACACTTCTGTCTCTCTTTTGATGTAGGTTTTGAAAAAAATGTAGGTATGTTGTTTCCTTTTGTTGAAAAAAATAAAGAACCCTTTGCTTTGTTCAATCTTTTATGATTTTTGTGGACCTATTATCTGTTGCGCACTTTGGGGGTAAAGATAGTAAGTTGTATGATAGACCCAGCATATTTACTCAAAGGTAATATGGACTTGGAAAACATGGGGTACTTTTCGTGGGGGTTTTATGTGGACTTATCATCCTTGGCGTACCTTGGTTTTAGGTACGAATAATAAGTGGAGAGAGAGGACCAACATATTTACTCAGAGGTAAGGTAGACATGGTAAATATGGGCTTAAAATGGTAGAGTTTTCCTACTCAGAGGTAATATGGACATGGTAGGAGTGAACTCTGTGGTGTTTACAGAACAACTCAGAGGTAATATGCACGTGGATGTTCTATGGTGCAACAACACATAGATTATCGTACGAAATATTTTACTCATAGGTGATGTAGACGTGGTAAACATTGCCTTAAGCATGATCTTACATGGTGCAGGATCCTGCTTGATGGGGTATAGAGAAGCAACTCAGAGGTAATGTGGACATGGTTATTCTTCTACCGAGGATAGAATACAATGAAACGGCTGGGTTCCAGAAGCATATGATTTATCAAAGAAGGGGTGTGAACTTGGTTTGGTCAGGTTCACTATCCTCTCTTTGGGGAGAGGCAGTACGTTCTCGACAGAGGTCAAGAATAATACTTTTTTTGAGGATTTGCCGTTGATGGGATGTACGGTTGTCATGTTGGCTGACAGTACCCTCCTAAAGACTGAGCCGATACTGGTGTCGGAGTCCCAGGTTGAAGTTTCAGATGAGTGAGAATGCATGACATCCTCTGCTTCTGATCCTTCGGGAGTTGTTGGAGGCGTGATGTAGCCTACCCCCCGTCGGGTACGGTGATAATAGTCTTGCGACTTCCCTTTTGGCACTGGAAGTCGTAGGGGAAGGCGTCGACCTTTGCCGTAGTTCAGACCTCGACCGCTCTTCAAGTTGTAACCCATCTTTCGGATGAGATACTTAGCTCGATCATTGTACCGGTAGATTTGCATTCTGCCTGTGTCAGGTTCTGACTCCGTCGGTGGGAGGTCTTGGTGACGCTCGACTTTGCCAAAGATAATGGGCTTCTTATCCTTGTTCCGAGGTGGGACTATGTAACAGACTCCTTGGTACAGGACGACTCGATTTACATGACTCACAGTCGTTATTTGTGTTTACAATGACTGTAGAGCATTATCTAGAGTGTACATGTGTTCCAATGTGGAAGACTAGAATAATTGAAAAACACTCTATTATTAATAAAATATGGGAACTTGTCCCGAGGAATTACATCATTGTGGGATGGAGCATCGACATTAGCCGATATGTACTCTCCAAGTTCTTCATCAGTGAGAACTAGAGTAGCCTTGGAAGGTTCAGAAGAGTTTTTCGGGAGCTTGCCCTGTGCTGGCTCCTAGAACTGTGCTGAGAAGGACGCCGAGGTCTTCTCTTGTGGCCTGACGGGTGCCGACAACTGAGGAGGTCTACCTTTGAGCCGTACCTTGAGGGGAGCCTCGGTTGGTGTGCCGGGAGTTAGAGCCTTTCCCCGTAGCAAGGCTACGAGAGGATCTGCCACTTGAGGGGGCTTGCCTTTGAGGCGTACCTTCAATGGAGCTTCATTGGGTGTAGTGCCCGGAGAAGCTGGCGCCTTCTCGCAGAGTTTGACTACCATAGGAGCCGGTGTTTGAGGCGGCCACCCTTTGAGTCGCACTTTTAAGGGAGCATTGTTTATCATGTCCGCCTCTGGGTCAGCTTCGACCTCAGCTTCTGCCTCATTATCAGCGTCATTGGCTTCATCTTCGAAATAAATTGATTTGTCAGATCAGCGTCGGTGAAGAAGGCTTCAATCCCTCTGAAGGGATCGACATCAGCAAACTCTGTTCGGATGATGCCGCTGGTGGATACGTATTTCATGCATTGAAGGAGAGTGGACGACACCACCATGTATTCATGTATTCATGGCCGTCTTAACAGGATGTTGTAGTTGACGTTTGCATCCACAAAGTAGCAAGTCACCTCTGTCTGGAGATCGCCGATGTGATACTTCAAGCGGATCTTCCCCAGCAGCTCACTCTTACTGGTGTTAAAGCCACTAATGGTAGTGTAAAACGCTGTCAGGCGATGCATCGGGATCCCCAACGTCTGAAGTAGAGTTCGAAGGGTGATGCTGAGAGAAGGCCCAGGGTTGATCTGCATTCGATCCACCTTGATGGCACCGATATACCTTGTGTAATACAGGGGTCTATTGTGCCTGTTGTTCCTGTTGAGTGAATGTGATGTTGGGGATGATCTCCCCCATATTATGGCAGTACGGACATGTTGTAGGATCGTCGTCAGGCTACTTGACCTGACTGATGAAAGACTCGGCGTCCTTCAGGGCTTCGTAGAGAGCCTCCCGAGTATCTTTGGATAGACGGAGGAGCTCGAATAGGGAAAGCCGTGCTGGAGTACTGGCCAGTTGTGCCAGTATGTCAAAGTTGTGGGCTTTGCTAACCCCGGAGTGTTATCTTTTTGAAGAGGCCTATCGAAGCGGGTCTTCTTCTGCTTTTGTTTATCAGCTACAGGAGGTTGGGATGAACCTTCTCCTTGGACAGCTGTGGTGATGATAGGAGGCGTCACTTTGGAAGGAGCCTCCTCTGGTTGGGCGTTCTGCTGTGAACGTGTTTGTACGGGCAATGCTTCTTCAAGAGAGGAAGTCATCATTCGGCAAGACTTGGTCTTCTTGCCTTTGCTTTTGGAGGTAGAGGTTACCCCCGGTTGAGTCAGCTTTGGAACGAGATCCGGGTGAACCTACATTATCTCTCCCTTGGATGTTGTGAGTGGTGTGAGCCCACCCACGTTGTCACGGGTTGGTGGAAGGTTGACTACTTCCATTATCGCCTTTGGGATGGGGACGACGCCATCTTGAGCCGTGGTAGGCGGTAAGGTACCAAACTGGAGCGACACCATGTTGGCCGAGACTGTCTTCTTCTCGTAATCGATTGAGATGACGTTCATATTTATCATGCACTGTATGTAGTCTTTGAGGATGTAGCAGTCTTTAGTTGGATGTCCAACGAACCGATGGTAGTGACAATACCTCGGGTCGCCGACTCTGCCTACTTCGTCAGGACGCTTGGGATCAGGCAAATTGATTTTATCGCCCTGTTTCAGCATCTCGAAGAGCTATAGGGTATCCTCATCGTGGAAGGAGTAGACCATCTTTGGTCGTGGTGCGGTAGGAGGCCTCTGGGCAGGACCCTGTGTGCTATTAGACTCATTGACAGTCAACGCCTGCTTTCCTTTCGCTTCACGGCTGCTACTGCTGTTCGCAGGCCGTTTCCCTTTGTCGTCAAAGGTGGGGAAGTTAACCCCCAAAAGGCGAGTGTTACGTGCCTTCTTCTCAGCAGCTTCGGCTTTAATGATCAACGAACTCCATCTGGGCAGGGGAGTGGAGTTAATCCAGAGCTTGATCGTGGAGATCATGTTCATACTGCAGGAGTCGATGAGTGCATGTTCCGACATGCCAGGAGGCAACCATAGACATGCTTGTCAGAAACGCTCGATGAATTCTCGAACAGTCTCTTTCTCAGTCTGTCGTACTTCTATTAGAGATGACATGGTCATGTCTTTCCCTCCGTCGTAGAACCGATCAAGGAAGAGGCGTGTCAAATCATCAAAGGATGATATGGAGTTGTCAGGGAGACTGCAGTACCAGTCATAGGCAACTCCCTTCAGAGCCCCGACAAACAGGCTCGTGAGTAGCGCATCTTCCATTGGGAGATGTCCCATCTGAGACTGGAAGTAGGTCAAGTATCGACGAGGAGAGTCCTTCCCGTCGTATGGCATCAGTATATATGGTTTATACTTGGAAGGATAAACCACCTTGTTCCACTCAAGAGGGTAGGGTTGAGGAAGCCCCAACTTCTGACATTCTTCCTGCCTGTTTCGGGCCTTGAAGCGTTCATGCAGGTCTCTGATCATCTCGGCCAAGTCTTCTGTCGAGCTGGGAGCAGGTGAAGGCGGTACAGCCTAAAGCTGGATATTGGAAGGAGCTGATGCTTGCGGTGTAGTATGGTGTTCCGCCCCTGAAGATACTCGTTGAGGGGGTATACTTGATTCTCCTTTGGCCCCTGGATCTGGGCTGATTGAGGGGGTATACTTGATTCTCCCGGATGTGCCTAGACACGGGGATGCTATGTGGCTGATGCTGGCGGGGGCGCATGGTTGATACGCCCTGAATTGAAGCTGAATCTGCTGGACTGCTGCGCTGGGCTGCAATGGAGCCGACACATGGCAGTCACAAAGATTTGGGTATTGCTGTGATCTTGGGTGGTTAGCACCCATTCTTGAGTAGAACTGAGTCAAATGAAACATGGCACATGTCTATGGCTCAAAGATCTCAATTTTGGAGGAGAGTGATCGTCGGGGTACGCCTAGGATTGGGCGCATGGAGGCGACTTAGTCTATGAGTTTTAGGCATCATAGACGAGTCTGGGCGCATGGCTTCTGTGGTGCATGCAGAGCTTCGCATCAGGGTGCGCCTAGAATCAAGCGCAGGGGAGGCGACTTGGTCTCATGATCTTTAGGAGCCATGAGCAAGTCCAGCGCATGCATAGCCTAGTCTTCTATTGCTTCGGATCAGAAGTAAGCCGGGGGGCGCATGACCAATGGGCGCACGCCGTCTTCTAGGCGCATGGCCATGAGGCGTATACGAATGATAGGTTAGCCACGTGGCTTATTGCCGATCCAAGGTTTAATGATGGTTCTGACATCAGCGGCGTTTCATTTTCTGTACAGCTGATTGGACGTCTCTTGGAATGCGTTGCCGCCTTTGTCATTCAGCATTAAATGTTTGATGGAGAGGGTTGCATTGGTTAGTGACAATCTGGGTGCATGGCTATGGTCCGCTGGGTGCATCCTTGGGGAGCGCATGATATCGACGGCGCATCTGCCAATGTGTCGCATCCTCTTTGGCCTGCCTGTTGGGTTCTTTGAGGCGTTAATGGTTGCCTTGACTTAGCCGAATATGAGGCGACGGATGCATTTGCTATTAATGCAAATTTATTGCATGGAATTTGGAACGTTGGCCATTTGGCACTCGAGTGTAGGCTGCCTGTGCTTATAAATAGCCGCATGAGGGAAAGCTTTGCTTTTATTCTTCATTTCGATGTAAAGATGAATTTGGTCGGAGCTCTGTCTTGGCGAACTGCCGAACTCGAGCTCTTCCCGAGGGTGAAGATGCGTTACCCCAGTCTTTTCGTTGCTCTGAGCTTCTGTGATAGTGTCTGTTGCATCCAAATATCGGGATCGTCGAGTTCCGACACAGGCCGATGGTGCCTGTTGCTTCCAAAGATCGGGGCGGCCGTGCTCCGTCTTTCGTTATGCTGGCAGAGCCACAGGCTGCTGAGTGTGCCTGTTGCTTTCGAATATCGGTGCATCGTGCTGCGATCTTTGTCGAGCTAGAAGAGATCCTTCTCCTGCTACACAAGGGCTGATTGGTGCTAATGCGCCTGCGCCTAAATGACGAGACGATGCGCCTGGATGAGACATCAGAGTGATGCGCCTGACGGATGATGCGCCTGGCATAGGGCGCGTAGCTGTTGCTGTGTCTGGCTGTTAGCTTTAGGATATTTTCTTTTTTATAGAAGTTTTCCTTTGTAAAGCCTTGCCTTAGACATGTAACAGACTTTCATATGAAATAAAAGCCTTCTTTTTAATGTCTTTAAACTTGTACTTTTCTTTGTTGTGCCATGTATCTGTTTGATCTTCTTGGCGCATTTGAGTTGGTCGCATGGTTGGGTTGAGCGCATAAGAATTCTGTCCTATAGATGTGCCTGATATTCCGTGCTTCTACATCTACTAGTTGCCATAATCGTTGTTATGCACTATATTTAATATATAAGTACATATCAGTACAAAATTATCTTGTAAATACTTTATAATTATAAAAAGATAATATATTTATATTCTGGAATTGATCTATAAATATTTATATATTGCTATAATTATATGTTCAATATGGGAGCCCTTTCACAAGTAGTCCTATGTCAATGCCACATATGACATCCTCAATTCGACCCATTAATTTAGTCCCGAAACAATAATTAAATAAAACTAATAAATTCAGTAGAAATCCCAAAAATTAGTTAAAATAGTATTTATAATGTTAAACCTTGCACAACATAAAGTTTAATATGGATTCATGGAGTTTTGATACTTTTGGACACTTGGAAAGCAGAATTTTTCGGAGTTTGGTGACACAACAAATGTCATGATTTTAAAAAATAGTAAACTGATGCGAAACCTAACTTTTAGATATGCGTTGGAAAGGTATCGACGTCTACATTCTGAATAAAAATATATGAAGTTAGAAACTGAACTTAGATAGGTGAAAAATGGCTCGCAACAAAATTCGTCGGTTCTAGATACCCTGTCGTAGAATCATGCCACGGAGAAACCGCTTGGAACAGGAAGATTCGGCGATCAAAGGTTGGAGTAGACATAAAAAGTTAACTCTCAGATTTGTTTGAGGAGAAATAGATGAAAAAATGGGTGAACTATCATCTACAAGTCGACTAACCTGTTGTGACGTTTCAAACTTCGATTCGGTGGAGTTTCGGCCCAAGTAGCGCATCATACACCTCTCTAACGGCCAAAAGGTTGCTCCTATAGTTTCTAGGGTGGAAGCAAACATTTAGGGGGTCGTTTGAGTGGTGGTGATGGCGGAGAAATCGAGGAAAATTGGGGTTTTGAGAAGGAAATGGGGTCGGCTATGGGGGTCTGCCTTGGAGTAGTAGCCGCTAGGTTTGGGGGGGGGGGGGTTTATGGATTAGTGGGCGGTTATAAGAGAGGGGGATGGTTTGGGTTTGATTGGTATATATATATATATTATTAGGGCATGGGCTTTGGTTTGATCTAATTTGGATATGATTTGGTTCTCCAAATCATACTATTATTAATAGGTTTCCTATTTTGGTTAGATGTTTGACCAAGCCAAATATATAAGGGAATATTGCATATGGCTACAATTAAACCTCTAAAATTCCCTTAAATATATGTATACTTGGTTTTGATACTCCTATAGTAGGGTTGACTAGGTTATGGTTCGAGTAGCATTACTAGTCAAATTGGACCCAAAAATCAATTTAATGAGTCTTATGTGCAATTTGCAAATAAGTAGTACATGGGAACTCGATTGGATTGTACTCGCTAGGCATGTGCATCGTAGACTCAAAATGGATCAAAACCATATATTGGGTCATACGATTTCGATCTATGTAAAGTCCAAAAATGAAATTAAAAGTTGGCTTAAAATTACGTCAATGGCTCAAATTGGCTCAAGTTGGCACGAAGTTGTGCGAAGTCAAAAGAATATTGAAAATCAAAATTGGATGGGACATGATATATCAAACTGAAGGTTGACGACTCTAGAAGTCAAATATGGAACTAGATTTGAGAAAATAATATTTGTCGTGCTTCAAAAATCAAGGCTACGATAAACTACTAACATAGTCAA
The DNA here is from genome assembly GCA_029216955.1 of Iris pallida. Taxonomy (NCBI): domain Eukaryota; kingdom Viridiplantae; phylum Streptophyta; class Magnoliopsida; order Asparagales; family Iridaceae; genus Iris; species Iris pallida. The sequence continues at coordinate 5,581,480 of JANAVB010006798.1, read as the reverse complement.
TATTAACTTTAATAAATTAAAATATCCATATAAAATAATTAAAAATAAAATCCAAAGAAAGGGGTCTCCTTTGTATGGACCGAAGAATGCCAACACGTATTCGACGACCTTAAAAAGTACCTCAGCAGTCCTCCCGTACTGGTTGTACCGGTTGTGGGAAAGCCTTTTCTGCTATACGTCTGAGCTATGAACCATTCTCTTGGTGCCTTGCTAGCCCAAAAGGGCAGTGAAGTCCACGAACAGGCAATCTACTATCTCAGCAGAACCACGATTGGAGCCATATGTGGGTATAATCCTGTTGAAAAAGAGTGCCTCGCCCTTCTCTTTGCTATCCAGAAGACGTGATACTATGTGACCGGACAGACGATCCACGTCGTGTCCAGAATCAATCCCCTCAGAGTCCTCATGACCAAGCTAGGGGCATTAAACTCACTATTAGCCATGTGGGCAATCCTTCTGACTCCCTATTATATGTTGTTCGTCCCGCATAAGGCAGTCAAAGGCCAAGCGCTGTCAGATTTCCTGGCGGCACACCCTGTGCCAGAGACGTTGAAACTCTACGATGATATCCCATATGAAGTTCAAGAGTCCAATGCAGTCTTAGACAACTCAGTTTGGTGCATGTTCTTCGATGGTGCTTTACGAACAGGACCAAAGGGCGATATCATCGCAGGAGTTGGGATCGTCCTCATCACCCCTGATGGCCTAGTCATCAATCGTGCGTATTCTCTCATGGAGTTATGCACCAATAATGTTGCAGAATATAACGCTCTTATCATTGGGCTCTAACTCGCTAAACAGCTGGGGGTTGACTGCATCGAGGCCTATGGAGACTCAAAATTAATCATCAGCGAGGTTCGAGGGCAGTATGAGGTTCGACATGAAGACCTGATCCCCTACCACCGGGCATCGATCAACATCATCTCCACATTCACAGGGTTCTTTATAGAACACGTGTCGCACCTACAGAACTTAAGAGGCCGATACACTAGCCGGCCTCGCTGCTTCTCTGGCTGCCCTCGTTGGACCCCAATATGCCATTATAGTGATAGGACGAGAGCTAGTTTGTCCAAAGAATGCTCTACGTACATGTCAAAGCTACTCAGTACAAGTAGACACTGACGTGGACATTCGAGACTAGCGATTCCCATTTATAGACTAAGCAGTCTACGGAATCCTGCCTGAAAACCCAAAGGAAGCGGCCTCCGTCAGGAGACGCTCACTCCGATTCTTCTATGACATGGCCACAAAATACTATACTGTCGTTCATACGACGGACTCCTCCTGCGTTGTTTGTCCCAGACAAAAGCACAAGAGGCACTCCGAGAGGCGCATGATGGAACCTGCGGAGCCCATCATCCCGGCCCTAAGTTACAAGACCGGTTGCACCGCATGGGCTATTATTGGCCCACCGTAAAAGCAAATATCGTAGATTACACAAAGAAGTGCTGGGCATATCAGTTTCATGCTGACTTCATCCACCGACCTTCGAAATATCTACACCTTACGGTGGCCACTTGGCCATTTGAGGCATGGGGAATGGACATCGTCGGGCCGATCAACCTGCCCTCCTGTAAAGGACACCGATTTATCCTCGCCATCACTGACTATTTCTCTAAATGGGCAGAAGTGGTACTAGTGGTAGAAGTAAAAACCTCCAACGTGATCAACTTTATCAAGCACCACGTCATTTACCACTTCGGAGTTCCTAGAAGGATTGTCCATGATAATGGCCCACAATTTGTGAGCCACACATTCTATCGATTCTGCGACAAGAAACGGATACAGAATGTGGCATCAATAGCTTACAACCTTGCGTCTGATGGACTAGCCGAGGCATTCAACAAAACCATCGTCGAACTGCTCAAGAAAGTCGTCTCTTCGAATAAACACGATTGGAATGAGAGGTTGGATAAATGTCTATGGACTTACCGTATGACCGTTCGGACACCCACGGGCAGCACACCATTCTCCCTTGTCTATGGGAGCGAAGCAGTACTCCCATTAGAGATCTAAATCCCATCTTTACGGGTAGCTATCACCAACCAGCTGACTGGCGAAGACAATCAGCGCCGACGGCTACAAGAGTTAGAGGCGTTGGATGAAAAATGCCTACTAGCGCAGCAAAGGATCGAGCTTTACTAAGCTCGTATTTCTGGGACCTTTAACAAAAAGGTCCGGGAGATAACGTTCCAAGTGGACGACCTTGTCTTAGCAGTTCGAAGATCGATGGTGATGACTCACAAAATGGTAGGAAAGTTCGAACCCAAGTGGGAGGGACCTTTCATCATAGAGGCGGTGTATTCCAACGGCGCTTACCGACTGGCCAAATCTAATGGTGACTAACTCATGATGCCAATCAAAGGCAAGTTCCTGAAGAAATACTACGTATGAAGACAAACAATACCAGCGGAAGCCCTCACACTCCAGTGGGTGCTCACAGAGCCGTGCCACGTCAATAAAAGAAGATAAGACGCTTCATTCACCCTCAAAACGATGTGGATTCAAAAAAAGGTCATGATAAACGTTCGCAAGAAATAAGGAGTCATGATTAAAACTTAAGGAAGCGACGACTTGAGGTTTTTAATGCTGAAGCCCAAGCATGATGTCAGCCTGGCAGCAGACGTGATGGGCATTTCGCCTACAAAGAAACACGTGTCATACTTTTTTTTTCAAAGTATCCCGAGCTTAACTCAAGTTTGGGACACTTTGAAGGAGGTCTTATAGAAGCATAAAAAAGCACAGGGTAATACAAGGCACAGTTGGGTACTCTCGCTACCCACCCATCTTCACAAAGGCACAGATGACAAACGACGTAGGTTGGTGCTCTCACTACCAACCCCGCTTAACAGAAACACATACGGTCAAGCACGCCAACAGAAAAGACAAACTCACAAAAAAAAGATAAATATTTCAAGGAAAGTTCTTTTTATTAAATCATGGCTACAAGATTCTATTACAGATTCGTCACAATTACATAAAAGAAGACTTTATAATTACAAGGATCTGTTACAAAGTATTTGTGATTACATACTGTTAGACAAGGAGACCCTCTATCATCCACCATCTTTATTATCACGGCAGAAGTGCTCAACAGAAACCTGAACAAAATAGTGAATACATCCCGCTTTTAATACTACCACACCTCTAGCGGCTGCTCGATCCTAACCCACCTGGCCTATGCTGATGACATCCTCATATTCTCATCCGATGATATTGGATCCATTGAGGGGGTTAAAGACATGCTGCTGAGATATACTAGATGTTCAGACCAGCGTATAAACCCTAACAAGAGTGTCATTTATGTCCACTATAAAGCGGACAGGAACCACAACTCTATTCTCACCAATATTACATCTTTTGTGACCATATACCCTTCCTTCACCTACCTTGGTTGCCCGCTGGTGTACGACAGAACTAACGCAGGTCTATTCGACGGATTGGTCAGCAAAATCAGGAAGAAGATTGAGGGATGGCACAATACGATTTTATCGCTTGGCGGTAAGATGATATTGATCTAGCACGTGATGTCTTCTATCCCGATTTATACTCTGGCCGCTTGCTCTCCTCCCAAGGAGGTCCTCAACTCCATTGAGAACCTTTTTGCCTACTTCTTCTGGGGTCACAACGAGGGAAAGGACAAGCATCATTGGACCAGCTGATATACCATGGCCAGACCCACGGTAGAGGGTGGCCTCAGTTTCAGTTGGCTGTCGCAGGTGGTTGATGCTTGCTCGATGAAGATGTGGTGGAAGCTCCATGAGGACAAGTCATTATGGACCCATTTTATGAGGGCTAGATACTTCAAGCACATCCACCTGACTGCAACATCTGCCAATAATAAATCCTCTGCATCTTGGCGATGCATCCTAATAGGTAGGCGACTTGTTGAACCCCAGATTCGTCTTCAGCTAGGAGCGGATGAATCTTCCACTTTCAATGAAAGATGTGTTGGAGACGACCTTCTGCTTCCCCAGACGGGCACCCACATTAACAGCAAGATCAGAGACATGTAGGACAATTCACAATTCAGGAGTGTGGAACTGGGAGAGGATTCGGGATTGGATTGGGGTAGAGGCTACTAGTTTATTAGCAGAATCTGGGTTAGCGGTCGGCCCAGAACCAGACAAGCCGAGGTGGTCTCTGACAGCCAACGACGCTTTCTCTCTAGCTTCGGATAGGCGTGAGGTTCACGGTATTAGAGCGCCCTCCCCCATCATTGGGTCCTTCTGGCAGTCTTGTATCCCCAAAAAATGGTCCTTCATAGTTTGGAGAGTGTTCCGAAAGAAACTTCCCACCGACGATGCACTTATCACCTTCGAGATCAGCTTAGCTTCAGCTTGCCATTGCTGTACAGCGTGTCAGCCCGAAACCGTTGACCACTTACTATCCACCGGTGACCTGGCGGCGAGGGTGTGGACCAAGTTCTCCAACAGTTTCCTTCAGAATCAGGTGGTTGCGGGCTTCAACGATCTCATTGCCTCATGGAGCAGAGCATCGTAGGGCTATTAGATCGTCGCAGCGCCATCATGTGGGTTATTTGGAAGAATCAGAACAAGTTCAGATATGAGGGGCATCAATACACCGAACCTCAAATTATCCGTGAAGTCGTCTGACTAGTTAGGAACGCTAGCAGATCCTGCAAGCACGTCAGGGCGGATTTCTGGAACCCCCTCCACAGCTGACTTATATTTTCTTAGCTGTTTTGCACTGCGTGGGGGCTTGTCCCCAGCGATTTCTTTTCTTTTTTTCTTCGGCCCTAGAGCATACTTGTAAAGGTTTCAGCATTTTGTGCCTTTATTATTAATAAAAGAGAGGGTTCTTCAAAATAACAATATATATATATATATATATATATATATATATATATAAAATATAATATGTCCGAATCAGGAGCCCTATTTTCGGAGGCCCACCGAAGTCCCGCGTTATTTGGTCGTTGGATTGCTCGATCCTATAGTGCAGAGGTGGCGGGGCTCCGCGGATATTATATATATATATATATATATATATATATATATATATATATATATATATACACACACACACACACACACACACTAGTCTACATGTACGTGCTTTGCACGTAAATTAATTAGAGTATCATAAGGTCAGCTACCCTCTTTTTCAAGTGATTATTTATGTTTGTGTTTTTTACAATACCAAGAAATTTGAAGTATGAATTTATTTTATTTTATATTGAGAATAATAACCTTTGAAAAATGGTAAGTACAGAAAAATTTATTCCCATTGGAACATGAAGAGTTGTATGAAAAAATAAGACTTTATAGCATGCAAACTTTATTGCTTTGAGTCTTAAACATGAATGACATGCAAGTGGACATAATAACATTATATTTATAAAATATTCAAGGGCATTTTAGGAATTCAAAAGTTTCTCCACCAAGTTTTCCTATTATATAGTAGAATAGATACATATATACAGATCAAAAGTCCCGTCACGGGAGCCCTGCCAAAGCCCCCCTCCCCTGCACGATCGGATCGGGGGGGCCGCGTGTCACACCCCAGTACCGAAATACGGAGACGGAATAGGTCAGCTACTCCATATGAGGTATGCAAATGTTATACGGCGATCGTAGCTGTCAAGAGACAAGGGGGTGCATGCTACAATCAAGTCTCCTATGGTCTCACAGAGCATCTATGTCCCAATCATTCAAAGCAAGAAAACATCAATTAATGAACATATGAGATAAAGCAGTAAGGCATCCCTGATGCTTCATCAAAATGATCATGGGGATGTAGCTTTATAAGTTAGCTAGCCCAGAGAGTCACAGGTACATAATTGTATTCAGCTGCAGTCTGATTTAAATACAATTATGCAAAAGATAAAATATCCAGATTAACCGACTAAACAGGTGCCGGTGGCTAAACGCCAAAACATAAGTGATGAAAACTAGAGTGGTAGAGAAGAAACCCACTCAAGTCCCCCGCCAGCCATGCTCCTAGTATACACTATTGACGTCTGGAAGGAAGGTCGGATCCTCAGGCTCTGCTACGTGATCTGGTTAAACAAAATCAGCGAGGTCAGCCCCGAATAGCAAGTACCATAAGGGAGCACAAAAGAGTGAGATAAAACCCAAGCATAATTACTATTAATAAAAAAAGCTTCCGATCGTAACCTCGGTCCATAACCTGTCACAGCACGATAGCTCAACCTAACAACCAAACAAGGATATGGGTTGGACCACGCACCATGACAGTCCATGTCCCTCGGCTACTAACGGAAGTTACAAGGCACAATCAAGACATTTTCAAGCGGCCATTCATTCCTGCGGCTCTTTATATGTGGAGGAGTTATCCCCACGATACTGATTAAAGGGATCCTCAAATCGTGTCAACCCAGCAGGGCTAGCCAAACCATTAAACATATAGCACATTTATTATGCACCGGTCCCCCAGAGGGCTACTACGCTAAAACATATAACACATAGCTCGTAGAAGTTAGATATAGCCATCCGCTATAGGCGAATGAAACCATATCCGTGGCGGCCAAACCCACACGTCAGGACTGGACCTGGGGAGGCTAGTACGGCACGATCTCGGGATTCTTCCCGTCCAATGCATCTACCAAGTTAGTTGCCTAGTTAATCTCTAGGTTATCCTCGGAGTTCACATGTCGTGCTCACATGCTCACTCCCCTAGATGTCGTACATTGTACGAGTACCCCAAGAAGGGATCCGTACTGGCTCATGGAGACATACGTATGTACCCCCTTATTGGTGTAATATAACGCGCAACACATACCACGTCATTGCTACCGACCATTCGATATGTAAATACTGGACTCTTGGAGGTACTGGCAGGTATCACGCAGGAACACTTAGCACATAGGATAGCACCTCGGTGCTCACATAGATTGTATCTTTGTACACACATAGGGTTATCCAGCATACGCATAGGCAGTCAGATCAGGAATGAAGACCAAGACATAAGAGGAAAGAGAACAAGAAGGCACTACGCACTTAGGGTATGAAGTGCTCGCAAGTCATGAAGTGGCCCAAACGGCACACGAGCAAAAATGCAAGGTAAAAGGTGCACAAGGTACAAGGTGCACATGGTGACATAAGTCACATATTAATTCTATTTAAAGTGAGACATGAATATTCTTGAAGCCAAGACAAAGATCTACATCTTTCATGTTTTGAGTTGGAAGAAATTCTGGCCACAAATCAGCCAAATAGGGCATAAAACAGCCAAAAACAGCCAAACTAGGCACTATACGACATTCTGCGTCACTATACGGCCTTCTACGGCACTATGCAGCACTCTAAGGCACTATACGGCAGGCTGTACTATACGGCATGCTGCATCACCATACGACACTATACGTCAGGCTGTACTATGCGGCAGGCTACATCACCATGCAGCACTATACGACAGGCTATACTATACGGCAGGCTGCATCACCATGCGGTACTATACGACATGCTATACTATGCGGCAAGCTACACTATATGGCACTATTCATCATCCCTGCCAGATTCAGGATAAATAAACTAGAAAATGTCTAAATCTTATTTTGGCCATAACTTCCTCAAAATAAGTCAAAATCTAACTTTTCAAAGTTAAAATTATGTAGAATCAAATTCTCTACCACATGGAACAATTAGTTTTCGAAAACCAGTAAGTTTGATAGATCAAAACCCAAGAAAATCAAAAATGATGTAAACTTAGATCTACAAGAATCCATCTATCAAAATCGAAAATACCAAGTACTAAACTTGTAGAGGATGATGAGAAGAACAATATAGACAAATAATATCAAAAGAAAAATCAAGAATAAAAAATGCACAAATCTCCACTTTTGAGCAAGTTGTACTTGCCTAAGTGGGTTGGTGGTTGAGAGAAATAATTGAGAGAGTGAATGAGGAAAGAGAGTGTGGAAGAGATTATTTATAGTGGGTGAGGGTTGGTTTAAGAAAACCCTAATCTCTAAACATGCTCTAACCATTCCACTAATGACATGCTTAAAGGCTACATGTAACCATTAATAAATAATAAATATAATTATGCACATGCTAAATACAGGATACCATGTACAGAATTCATGAAAGAATACGTATATCGGGATCGGGGAGTGACATCTCTACCCTCCTTAGAAAAATTTTGTCATCGGAATTTCTGCCAAGACAAGATAGAGAAATCAAAGCAAGCAAGATACTAATTACAAGGCTAACTATGCATGCAATCTCATTAATTTTAACAGGCATTAGAGAATAATCATCCACCCTAGTTGGTGCAACAGGGAAACATATTACAAAGGCATAAGGATAAATATACCTTCTGAGTCGAACAAGTGTGGATATCGAGATCTAATCTCGTCCTCACGCTCCCATGTCGACTCCCCCGGTGAGTGATTGCCCCAAGCGATGCGGACAAAATTAATAGTCCGGTTCTTGAACACCTTCTCTCGTCGATCCAAAATGGGTATGTGTTGCTCCTCGTAAGTCAGGTCGGTACCGAATACCAGCTTAGAATGATCGAGGATGTGACTCTGATCCAAGACATACCTACGCAACTGAGATACATGAAACACATCATGTACATCACGTAGCGAAGGCGGAAGGGCAAGACGATAAGCAACATTGCCTACCTGAGCGAGAATATCAAATGGACCAACGTATCTCAGACTAAGTTTTCCTCGGGTTCCAAATCTAATGACTCCCCGAGTAGGCAAAATTTGCAGAAACGCTTGGTCACCAACACCAAACTCTAGAGGCCTACGATATTGATCTGCCTAGTGTCGGTGTCTGTCTTGCGCAACTCGAAGCCGCTCTCTGATCAACTTGACTGTCTCCACTGTCTACGTGATCATCTCCGGTTCCAATAATTTTTGTTCCCCACATCGTCCCATGCCAGAGGGGACCTGCATTTTTTCCATATAATGCTTTAAACAGTGCCATCTGTATACTTGCTTGATAACTATTATTGTAACAGAACTCTACTAAATGAAGATGATCTTTCCAAGTTTTGCCGAAGTCTAAGGTATAAGCCCGTAACATATCTTCCAATGTCTGAATGGTTCTCTATGACTGTCTGTCCGTATGCGGGTGGTAGGCTGCACTGAACCTCAACTTGGTTCCCAAACTTTAATGTAAACTTTGCCAAAAGTGAGAGGTGAACCGTGTGTCTCGATCTGATACTATGCTGACTAGAACACCATGCTGCCTCACAATATGCTTCATATACATTTCTGCCATCTGCTCAGTAGACTGCCCTACTCTGAAAGGAAGAAAATGAGCAACCTTCGTGAGCCGATCCACGATTACCCAAACTACGTTTCGATCGGTCGGAGATCTAGGTAAACCGGTCACAAAGTCCATCATGATGTGCTCCCACTTCCACTCCAGAATAGGAAGCGGCTGTAACAATCCTGCCGGTCTCTGCTACTCTGCCTTCACTTGCTGACATACCAAATATCTGGACACAAACCTCGCTATCTCCCTCTTCGTGCCATTCCACCAAAAGTGCTGCTTTATATCTTGGTACATCTTTGTACCTCCGGGATGAATGGAGTAAGGAGAACTATGAGCCTTTGACATAACTTCCTGTCAAAGGTCTCCACTTGGTACACAAAGACGGTTTCTGAACCTAAGCATACCATCTTCATAGATTACTAACTCCTTCCTGAGACCTGACTCACACTCTGATTGAAGCTTCTGGATTTGCAGATCCTCTGCCTCGGTTGCTCTGATCCTCTCTATTAAAGTAGACTGAATCTACAAATTGGCCATAACTCTCGTATCTTGTGGCAATATCACTTCAATTCCTATTTTCTAAAGATCTTCTAAAATATACCTATGCGATGTTAAAGTGAATGCACCACCTCTCATGCTCAAGGCATCTGCTACCACATTCGCCTTACCTGGATGATACTGAAGATTTACATCAAAGTCCTTCAGTAATTCCAACCATCTTCTCTGTCTCATGTTCAGGTCCCTCTGGGTGAATACATACTTTAAGCTCTTATGATCAGTGTAAATTTCCACTCGATCCCTATATAAATAATACTTCCATAACTTAAGCGAGAACACTACTGCTGCTAATTCCAGGTCATAAGTCGGATATTTCTTCTCATGGTCCCGAAGCTGTTGAGATGCATATGCTATCACCTACCATGCTGCATCAATACACACCCAAGTCCCTTCCCGGATGCGTCACAATACACTGTAAACCCTCCCGATCCTACTGGAAGTGTAAAGATCGGGGCTGAGATTAATCTCTTCTTTAACTCTTCAAATAATGTCTGACACTCTGCTGACCAAACAAACTCTACATCCTTATGCGTCAAACACGTCAAGGGTGCCAAAATCCTGGCGAAGTCTGCCACGAACCTCTTGTAGTAACCTGCCAATCCTACGAAACTACGCACATCTGCTACTGTCTTCGGAACTGGCCAATTCTCTACTACCTCAACCTTCTTTGGATCTACTGACACTCCTCCAGAAATAATGTATTCCAGGAACGAAATACGATCCAACCAAAACTCACATTTACTATGCTTCGCATAAAGTTGATGCTCCCTCAAGGTCTTCAAAATTGTCCGAAGATGTTTCTCATGTTCTTCTTCACTACTGGAATATACGAGGATGTCATCTATAAACACTACTACAAACTTATCCAAATATGGCATGAAGATGCGATTCATCAAATCCATGAACACGGCTGGGGCATTAGTCAGTCCAAATGGCATCACCAGAAACTCATAATGCCCATACCGCGATCTAAATGCTATCTTGGGTATGTCCTGCTCCCGGACCCTCACTTGATAATATCCAGATTGAAGATCAATCTTAGAGAAGACGCATGCCTTACTCAATTGATTAAACAAGTCATCAATCCTTGGTAACGGAAACTTGTTCTTCACTGTTACTGCATTCAACTGCCGATAATCAATGCACATTCACGTCAATCCATCTTTATTGGGTACTAAAATCACCGATACTACCCAGGGCGATTCACTGTCTCGAATAAACTACTTTGCCTTCAGTTCTTCTTTATGCTGGTACAACTTGTCCAACTCTAACTGCGATATCCTGTAAACTCTGCCGACCTTAGGCTCCGTCCCAGGATTCAACTCAATACAAAACTCTACATCTCTTACCGGTGGTAAACATGGAAGCTCATCTGAAAATCATCAAGAAACTTTCTGACCACTCTTGGAATCTGCTCCAGCTCTGCCATTACCGCGACAACTATGCTCTGGGGTCGACCCTCCAATGATCGAACAAAGACGAACTCCTCAATGCCAGGTACATTAAATACTACCCTACCTCCTCGATAATCTATCGTCGCATGACTGTCACTAACCCAGTCTATGCCTAGGACAACGTCAAAGTTGCCCATAGGGAACTCAATCAAAGATGCGGGCAATAAACGCCCACATACTACGACCAGACACGCTATGCACACTCTGCTAACTCCTACGAGCCCATTACTAGTGAGTATATTCATCCTTTTTGGCAATGCCTCAAACTCAAATCCAATATGTGTCACAAATCGTGCAGATATAAAAGAGTGGGTAGCCCCCGAATCAAACAATGCTACTACAGAAAAAAGGTAATAGAAACATTACCTGCAACCACGTCGCCTGAAGCGAGTGCATCCTCCAGAGATAAGTTGAAGGCCTGGCCCTGGCCTTGCTGAGCTTCCTGCTGCTGTCTTCCTTAACTATGCTATTGCTGCGGCCTCTGCTGGCCTCCCTGGTTCTGCGCCTGGCGAAACATCTGAGCCTGCGTCGGCAGATGCTGGGCTAGCGGCCTTACGGCCAATGCTGGTCCTCTGTTCGGTGCCGCCCCCAGAGCTGGCAACGTCGAAAACTGCTGAACAGGGCCTTTGCATCATAGGATAATTGGCAATCCTGTGGTCTGGACTGCCACACCTCATGTATAACCCATTAGCTGAACGACACACATCCCTAGTGTACCCTTCCTTACCGTAGTAAGTACATCCAATGGGTGCCCCCTGGCGCTGCTGCTACTTCCTCGGCTGCTGATGCTGAACTGGTGTTGTTATCTCCGATACCGCCATCCTTCGTAATGCTCCTAACTCATGAATATAGATGCCAGGTGTTGGTGCCGATGTTCGCTGCTCTGTTTCTCTATCCCTACTATAGGGATGAGACCTCTTCTGGCCCCTATATTTTGTCGCCAACCTTTGTTGGATGAGTTCATGCCTCCGAGCTGTCGTTAAAATGACGTCAAAAGTCTGATAGTCGTGCCCTTCTACTAGCTGTAGAATCTCCAAATGAAGTGCCTGCTGGAATCTCATAGCCTTCTCTGGCTATATAGCCACCATCGTCGGTGCAAACCGATTCAGTCTGCAGAACTCCGCGGCATATCCATCCACCGTTTTACCAGCCTGCTTGAGACTGATAAACCTCTGCTGTAGCTCATACCGCGCTACCATACCAAAGTACTTGGCCTTGAATATGGTACTGAAGCTATCCTAAGGAACATGATGCCCCATTCCAACCTCTTTCGATGCCCACCAGTCGCGGACGAGATCCTGAAGTAACAGTCTGACTTGGTTAACCTTCTCTTCTGCTGGAACCTTTGCTGCGGTCAATATGGCCTCAATATCTTGAAGCCAAGCATCTGCCGTGATGGCATCCTCCGTGCCATAAAAGTATCTCGAGTTAAGTCGACAAAACCTCCCCGACGCTCTCGAATCATTCCTAACACTTCTCTCAAGAGCTAATTGTAACCCCTGATTCAGTAGCACATTCTGTTCCTATTACTGGGTCTGCTGTTGCTGATGGGCTGCCATCTGACGCTGCTAAGTGGCCAGGAATCCCGGGATGACCTCGAGGATTACTGTAGCATCAGGTAATATCGTCGCTGTCGGCACCGCTGGGGGTGCTGGAGTTTCTAGAACCTGCAGTTCTATTGGCTCTGATATCACTTCCACTCGGATCTGGTCAGGAGAAGGTTTTCTTTCCTGCTGCTGCCCCATCGAGCCATGTTCTACTAGACGTTCCTCTATGTTGGCCTCTCCATCTACTGAAAAAGAAGCACCCCTATAGGAAAAGATACATGATATTAAATAACAGGACGAGGAAGATTCGATGATGCAATTCAGGTTATCAATCAAGGTGATGAAGGAGAAATCGATGCAAAAGATTCAAAGGGAACAAGTTTTGATTGAGACTCCTATAATAATAATACCCCTCAAGTCTGAAAATCAGACCTGCATGGGCCACCAATAAAAACTTGTCACGCCCCAGTACCGAAATACGGAGACGAACTAGGCCAGCTACTCCATATGAGGTATGCAAACGTCATATGGCGATCATGGCTGTCAAGAGAAAAGGGGGTGTATGCTACAATCAAGTCTCCTATGGTCTCACAGAGCATCTATGTCTCAATCATTCAAAGCAAGAAAATATCAATTAATGAACATATGAGATAAAACAGTAAGGCGTCCCCGACACTTCATCAAAATGAACATGGGGATCTAGCTTTATAAGTTAGCTAGCCTAGAGGGTCATAGGTACATAATTATATTCAGCTGCAGCCTGATTTAATTACAATTATGCAAAAGACAAAATATCCAGATTAACCGGCTAAACGGGTGCCGGTGGCTAAATGCCAGAACATAAGTGATGAAAACTAGAGTGGTGAAGAAGAAATGTAAAACCCCTAAATTTCTACTATATTTTAGTACTGATTTTTTTTATACGTCGCAAAGTCGTATTGTACGTCGCACGAGAATTTACGTTTTCATATTTACTCGTCGAGTGCGAATATGGACGATGTTCATATTTTTAGAAAATGGTTTTGATTTTATCAATCGGTGATAGTTTCAAATTAATATGTATAATAAATATTTTAATTAAAAAGTTGTGAAAAGTATCTATCGAGATTGGCAAAATTATTATTTTTAATTATTTATAAAATACTATCTTATTTTGATAGTGGTAAATTAGAAAACTAGAATATGCTACTCGTGTAAAGCACATGAAAAATTATTTCGTGTATGTTTTCAAATTTTATTTTTATTATTTATAATAAATTATTTAGCAATAAGGTATTTTAAATATTTATGTTTATTTTTGAAATTAATTATTATTAAAATATCAGTGTTCATAAAAAATATATTTTTAAATTTTTGATATTTAGATAAATTATTATGATTTAAAAATATGGATGTATTTTATGGATTCTATTTTAATATAAAGATTTACCTAGATTTAAATTGATTCGGAATTTATTTGACATTGCTTTAAAACTATTTAAATTAATATGGTATTTATCTATTTGGGTTTTTAAATAAATCCTAATCTTTATCCAACTGGGAATTCCCACATCCTATAAATAGACAGGTACTCCTCCATCCCAAAAGTGTGCGTGCATCGTGTCCATGTTCTCCATCCAAATTCTTATTCCATGTTTTTACATATACATGACATCCTCTCGTGTCGACAATCCCGACACAACAGTCAACCTAACCTATCCCTAGCCACCGCCGCCATCACAGACTCCGCGACCACCACCTACTTCTTTCCGACCCAACCCCACTGCTACTCATCCCAGCACCAAGCCGTCGTGACCACCGACCAGCCACCATCCTCGTACTTTTTCACCATTACGACCAACCTGCTGCCACCACCACCGATGAACTCCCGACCACCCACTGACCGACCACCAACCTGTCTCCACCGGCGACTCCACATCACAGCCCTGGCCCCATCACCCGGCCACCTTCAACTCTGGAGTCTATCTCCCTGTCACGGCCATCCTCGGCCGTAACAACATCCACCATCGTCGTTGTTTGCAAAAACAAAAGTTGATCTTTATTTCAACAAACTTTGTAAGAAGATTACAAGAATTCTGGGAAAGTACAACTATAGGAATCCGATCTGAATGACGATCGCTTTATCCCTTGGACGATGTGAACTTAGAAGATGTTAGCCTCTGAAGATTACAGCAGCACTTTGGCAAGAACTCCTGATCTCTGGTGATGACTTCTGATCTCTATGTGATCCCCCCTAGGAAGGACTTGAAACTCTATTTATAGAGTTCTAGAAATAACTACTTTTTAGTTATTCTAGATTACGCAAGATGGATTGCGCATGCATTGGACCGCGCAGACATCAGACTGCGCTAGCAGTTATTTGATCGTGGGCCAACTGTGTTGGACATATGGCATTATTTGATTAAAATGTGCATGATCGTGTACATACGGTTACCACGTGGTGAGTAATTGATGGCATGAAGGCCACGTGTACTTTGTCAGTTGTCTTGATGGAGTGCGCCATCTGAATTGTGCTGGCTTCAGATTGCGCTGGGATGGACCACGCTGCAGAGAGTCTGACCGATTGTGCTGTATGTACAGCTGTCCTCGAGCGCTGTGCTGCACGATAAACGAACAGTTTCCTCGTTCTCCGTGCTGTCAGTTGTCAGAAGATCTGATTCTCTGTCAGATAATGATGACAAGGCCACGTCAGCTTGCGCACTTGGATGAGTGCACAGTTTAGCCTGCGCAATCGAGTTGTCGCGCAATCTGTCTCCTGCGCAGTTCACTTGAAGCATGCCCAATTTGATTTTTATGACTTCTTTGATGGGTGCAACTTGATTTTTAGGACCTACAAGACCCCCTTCAAAGTTTTCGAAGTTTGAAGATAGTCAAAGCTTCGAAATACTTTGAATTTTGATTTAAAAAAATCAAGTTACGCAAGTAATGACTTGTCTGCGCAATTGGAGAAGTTAGCTCCCATTTCTTCGGTGCAATCTGAGGAGACTATTGCTCTCGAAAAACTATAAATAGTTCTCCTCTTCCCTTCTGTCATTCTTTACTTGTTTTCACTTTGCTTAAGAGAGAAAAATTCCCGAGCCTACTCCGACTCTCTTCCTTCTTCTCCGTCGACTTTAAATGGCTCCGAAGCATTCCGCCGCCGACAAGGGCAAAGCCCCCGCCGAGTCTTCGACTCATGCTGCGCCGCGTATTTCACGACACGAAGTTGGTCACCCAGTATTGCAAGGTAGTTACTCGATCGAAAACCCTTTTTAGGGTTCTTCGACATGATTAAATCCCCAAACCTATCTCTTTTTAGAGACTTGGTTATACTGCACCGCCCTATTTAGGGTTTCGGTTGCACAAACCCAATAGTTTTTATTTTTATGATGACTATTTTCTTGCACAATTGGTTAGAACGTGCTAGCAAAAGTCAGCACAATCTGCTAATTTGCGCAAGGCTGTCCAGCACAAACTGATGCTTTGCGCAAGTTATTCAGCACAATCTGATGGCTTGCGCAAGTGGATGAGTTGGTACAACTGGACAGTTTGCACATAGAAGCTGTTGTTGTGCAATCTGATGCTTTACAGACCGCGCAATCTGATGCTTGCACAATTTGCTAATTTTTTGGACAGAATCTTTGATTTTACTTTAACTGAATTATGTCTTTCTGCTTGATGCAGTTAACATCAGAGAGGACCCAGAGTATGAAGTCTTTGCTGGGACCCTTGCTGAACCAGAGTTTAAGGAAGATTTGTCCCATGTACTATTTCCCCAATATGCTCTGCCATCCTTCCGTCAAGCCATCTTGGTAGCACAGGACAATGAAACTTTATTGAGTTTGATGAATGGGCAGCCCCTGCAGACTGCCGATGCCATTACTCATAAGAAACCCCTGTTCTTATTTGGCGAAGCTATTGACAAGAGTTCTCAGCCGAGACCCCGTGTTGAGCAGAGACTCTTCCAGAGAAAGGAGAAAATAATATTGTTATCGGACATTGCCAGATGTCTCCCTCTAACCCGCTATGCCCATGCAAGCCATCCCAGGAGGATGGACTGGGATATTACCCCCCTCCAGCAAGCAAGGATAGAAAATATTTGTGTAAAGAAAGGACCAAACAACAGGGATATGTTCAATAGCTCCTCTGAGCGTCATAGCACCTTGCTCAGAGGATTGAAGCCTGGCTGCATCCCTCCAGAGAACTCTTCCTTGCTGCTGCCGGTGAGGACGCCAATCTTTGCTAATGAATATGCAAAGGTTGAGGGCAGATACCCGGATCAGGATATCCGGTTGACAGGCCTGGTGAACCCAGACAACAAAAGGTGGAACTGCATAACCAATTGGATATTGGTTCAATTCGAAGACAAGCTCAAAGAGATTGAGCTATATTAGGCGGTATACGCTACCGTATATGGATTCCTCCCCAACCCTCATCTGTTTCTGGCCTTGGCAGAGAGGTATAATTTTAGGACAGGGACATTCATGACACCCTGCGGGGAAATTGGACTAGCCCTTCATGAGATGAAATACATCTCGTGCTTACCAATGGGAGACTTCCCTTATGAGAAATATGTTCCAACAAACGACGAGTTAGACCGACTTCGTCGAGAGAATGCAGAGATGGTGGCTGTTTTTGAAGAACTACTGTGCCACTACAAAATTTGCTCCATGTACTATAAGAGCGGTTCTTCCGGCACCTGTTATTCATCAAAGTGGTTGCCCTATCTTTTTCTTAATTATATTATCGAGAAAAAGTCTAAGGATCATGATACGTGCAACCCGACCTTCTTCCAACCCCTCAGCCACAGTGAAGTGATAAGATTGATGGAAGAAAACAAGAAAATGGACACCAAAGTTAATGACGAACTTCAATACCCTCCACTCAAGATCGGAGATTTTATTGAGAGTTTTATGAGAATGGGCTACAGGCCCATGTCAAAGGAAGCCCAGCTGGCGGGTTTCCTGATATATTGGCTCCGACGCTTCGTCATACCCGGAGCGAGCGCCGTGGATCGCTTCCACCGTGGCGTGCTCTTTGCTGCTGTCCGGTTAGTCTTTGGCTACCGAATGGATCTGCTGTCGGTGATGACCTGTAGTATGAACGCAGGTCTTCGTCTTTATGTTGAATCTATGCTCAAATAGAAAGTTGAGAAGGGGAACTTCCCTCGGCTGGAGTTGCCTTACACCTATTTATTCGGATGGTTACTTCTGCACCATCCGTCATTGATGAACCCTGACATGGGAGCAGTCGGCGGTAGCTATTTGCGGAGATTCTCCCGGAGCAAGTGGATATACACTATTCTGAAAGATTGCAGACGTGTCTTGAACCTTAGGAAGGGGTGGAATTTCTACTGCGTTGCCCCTCCAACCGGCTATGAACATATGTCGACAAATCTAGTTGACCTTGGAAGTCAGCCGTTGGGTCGGGCAGCGTTTGATTGGTTGAGAACGATTAGGCCGTCGCACTTGGTGTATAGATTTGAAGGTGAATGTTTCTTTGAACCATATCTGCCAAGCCGTTTTGCTCGTCAATTTGGCTATGACCAGTTCCACGTAGGCAATGCTATAACTTGTCTGCAAGGAAAGGGATATCTGATTGATGGTGCCAGAGCATGGGCCTATTACAACGCTCGAGAAACAAGGACAGTGTTCTCGATGCCGACCAAGAATGATCACGTCCCCCGGATGTTATATACATATTCGCTTTTTTATACAGCAGCGAATACATTCATCGAAAACTTCAACCTTGTAGATAGCTTCGCGACGGCGACGCGTTTGAAGAAGGGAGCAACTGTTATGCTAGCT
Organism: Iris pallida; assembly: GCA_029216955.1. Taxonomy (NCBI): domain Eukaryota; kingdom Viridiplantae; phylum Streptophyta; class Magnoliopsida; order Asparagales; family Iridaceae; genus Iris; species Iris pallida. The sequence goes on along the minus strand of JANAVB010006798.1, from coordinate 5,562,917 downwards.
CCAGGTAATGACGAGCAGCATGAGCCAGTGGATGATCCATTGGAAGCCTCAAGGGAAGCTAACTTCCCTGAGGAGGTCAATGAACCACTGCGAGTTTCTTTGAAAGTGGTCAAATCTCCAACCAAGGAGAGAAATAGAAGGATTAATGAACCTTCTTCTCCGGTTGCAAAGAAGAAACTTATCTTAGACCCATCAGAGAAGGTCACCACCAGGTCACAGTCTCGGCAACTGGCCGAGTCGACCCAAAGAAAAGAAGCGACCACACCGACCTCTCTTGCAAGGCAGGTCGATGTAGTAGATGTGGAGAGTCCAGAGAGACCTCTTCATAGAAAGAAACTGGCCTCCAGAAGAAGAAAGAGGGTGATCACCCCACCGAGACAAATTTTGTCCTCGGTGGTGGCCAGTGCTGTAGCTGGAATAACCATGTCATCCCCTACACCTGCCTCCGAGCCTAGGCAGGAGACTCCTTCCCCAGAGCCAAGAGATGAGGTTGAACAGAGGGATGAAGCTGAGCAGGGGGATAAAGCTGAGCTGAGAGATGAAACTGGGCAGAGGGATGATTAAATTTTGCGATCTCCTTCTCTTGCGGTGAAAACTACCCAACTTCCTGTTACACCAGGAGCGCTCCGTGAAGAAGAAGATCGTCTAATGATTGAAGCTCTAAATGATTACGACTTCGGTCTGCAGGACGATGTTGATCAAGCTGCTGCCGCAACTGCCAGCGAGGAAGCTCCAGAAGATAGTATAAGCAATGAAGATACATCAACAGAAGATGTTGATGATACATTAAATCCTGAAGGAGGCACTGATGTCCATATGTCTCCCGAAGCCGTAGATGACACGCTACATCCTGAAGAGGATGTTGAGGTGTACGTGTCTCCGAAAAGAATACGGATGTAGAAGTAGCACCTGCTGAAACTACTCCTGCTGATCCAAAAGGTATTAAATGATTTTATCTACCTTCTTTTCATAGATTCAAATAGCTGACATCTATATTTTTATCCATGCAGAACTTGAATGTTCCTCGGTTCCTCCCGTGTGCACAGACATAGTGCCAGTAACAGCTATCGCTAGCGGTAGCCGACATTTTTCGGGTGGTTCTGAGGCCGGAAGTAGCCAGGCAGTAATGTCTGAGGCTATCTCTGCTAGATTGGAAACTGTACCAACAGATGAAAGGCTTGTTGCTGGGGCAAGTCATGGTAAGATTGCCTTTGATCTTTTGTTCCTTTTCAATTAGTTGCTACTGACAACAATAATAAATGATAAGGTTCATTTGATTTTGCAGAAGAGCATCTGGGAGGAGCAGCTAGTTCTACAATGGCTCCTCTGTCTAAAGAGCTGTCTACTCGAAGGGAAGAAGCTGAACGACTAGCTTCACAGACACCTGCTGCTGCTTCAACGTCAATGGGAGTAGCTGCTACTCCTGGAGCTCTGGACACTAACCATTTTATCATCAGCTCTTTCAGCAACCTTTTCTTTAAGTCTTTTAAACCCTTAGTAGATAGGGTGATAGAAAAAGAAGATGCTGGTTTCTCCACCATCAGAGGTCCAACCTCCTATTTGATCGAAGCCATCCGTCATCAAGGCGACGAAGCTCAGGCTGTTTTTCTTGAACACGTACTAGATGAGCTGGAGGCATCGGTTAAAATTTACAAAGAGCTGAATAGGGGAAAGACGGAGCTCTTGGTACAAGCTGAATTCGAAAAGATGTCACAAGAAGCTGCAGTTGCAAAGGTTGACCTGCAAGTTCTTTTGGACATTTTCTCAACCAAGTCTGCTGAATATAATTCCAAAGTGGAAACAGTAGCGTCTGTTGCTGACGAGAAAGAGAGAAAAGTTGCTGAGCTGCAATCAGAATCTGTCCATCTTAAAGAAGAGTTGAGACTTGTCTAGCTTGCTCTAGAGGATGAGGCCGCACAACACCAGACTGCAGTTCAACAGCTGAATGCTCTGACTCTGGAAAGAGATGAGTATGTCGCAACTCATCAAGAAGAAATCTCTCGCAGAATAGTAACCATGCCATCTTTTGACGACAAGTCTGGGATGGAGGAAGCTAGGAAGCGGGTGATGGAATCTCGTGAGGAGCGGCTACAATCTTTGAAGCAGCAGATGACCAACTTAATGACTCTACCGGCAGAATGAGAAAGATTTTTGTATTTTCAATCTTTTTGTGATATGTCATGTTGTAATGTCTTTCAATTTTTGATCAATAAAAGACATTTTCTTGGTGGCTCTATTATTTATTGCATATCTTATTCAGATATAAATAATAGCGATAGAAAATATATTCAGAGGTGCAGGACATGATATATTTCTTGATTTTGGAAAATAATTATATTCAATTATATCTGCTCATAGGTAATGTGGACGTGACAAATATAATTTATTGAATATCATTATTTCAATAGACAACTTAATCAAAGATGACAAGTTGCTGATATGAACGAAATGGATGATTCGTCAAAATGAACGAACGAAATGAATCGTTAGAATAAACGGATGGACCATCAAACGAATTAAATGAACGGGTGGACCGTCAGATGAATAGAATAAACGGGTGAACCGTCGGATAATTGGAATAAACGGGCGAACCGTCAGATAAATGTAATGAACGGACGAACCGTCAGATGATGAACGGGCGAACCGTTAGATGGATGTGTGAACGGGTGAACCGTCGGGTGAATGAATATAATGAACGGACAAACCGTCAAAAGGATTTGATGAATGGACGAACCGTCAGATGAATGGAATGATCGGGCGAACCGTCGGATGGATTTAATGAACAGACAAACCGTCGGATGAAGTTTCGTTGTCGTTTAAATCTCTGTCTATAAATAGAATGGGATGATGGGATGGTCACTTTCCCTTTTTAACATAAAGATGTCGTCTGGAGATGTATCCAGGAAGGCTGAGATCACTCCGAAGGTTGAAGTGGGTATTGAGAAACATCCAGTCGAACCGGCTCAACCAAATTAGATAGCAGCGGGTGAAGGTTCGTCTGCCCCCAAACTGCCAAAGGACATCTTGGATTTCCTTCTTGAACCAGGGAAGACTGAAGAAGAAGAAGAAGCCATGAGGATGGCTGCTTGCAAGTTTCTGGTGGGTTCCAGCAAGAATGTTCTCGGCTCTTTTGTTGACCATGTCTTCGATAAGGACGGTAGTGGCCCGCGTCCCAATTTTGAGAAGGATGATAGTGACCTTCCTTGATATTATGTACTATCATTTAAGATGAAATAAAACTAAATTTTATTTATGAACTTGTCTGATGATTATAAGCAATATCTTTTACATTTATACATACTACTTTTTGAGGAACTTGCCATTGATAGTCATCATTGCAACTCGACCGTCTAGCTCTGTAAGTTGATAGGCTCCATTTGAGAAGACTTTGCTCACGATATATGGCCCTTCCTACTTTGCATCAAATTTGCCCTTGCTCGAGTGAGTCATAGTCATAGGACGTCTGACTGTTAGAACGAGCTCTCCTTTCTGAAAGGCTCTGAACTTAACTTTGCGGTTGAATGTCTTTGAGATACGGGCTTGGTACAACTCAATATGTTGTTGAACCAATAGCCGCTTTTCATCGAGCGCCTCCAATTCTTGAAGTCGGAGAAGATCGTTGTTCTCTGTAGTGAGCTCGTTGGCGATAGCAATCCTCAAAGACGGAATTTGGAGTTCCAGGGGTGGAACTGCTTCACAACCGTACACCAAAGAGAATGGTATACAGCCTGTAGGATTACGGACCGTAGTACGGTAGGCCCAAAGACATTCTCCAAGCTTTTCACTCCAGTTTTGTTTGTTAGTAGACACAAACTTTTTGAGGAGCTTGATAATAGTCTTGTTAAAAGCTTCAGCTAAGCCATTAGCAGCAGGATTGTAGGCTGTCGAAGCGACATTGTCAATCCGGTGATCGTCACAGAACCTTGTGAACTTTTGGCTGGTGAATTGAGGTCCATTATCGTGGATGATTCGTCGAGGTATACCAAATCTATAGATGACATGGTGTTTGACGAAGTTGATAACGCTGCTGGTCTTGACTTCAGCCAGAGGTATAGCTTTGGCCCATTTGGAGAAGTAGTCGGTTATTGCCAGTATGAACCGATATCCTCTAGAAGAAGGAGGATTGATGGGACCTATGATGTCCATGCCCCAAGCTTCAAAAGGCCAGGATGCAGCAGTCGGATGAAGGAATTCTGATGGTTGATGAATAAAATCTGCGTAGATTTGACAAGCTCGACATTTCCTTGCATATTCGATGGCATCAGATACCATAGAGGGCCAATAGTAACCCATGCGTCGGATGCGATCTTGCAATTTAGGACCAGGTTAGTGTGCTCTACAGACACCGTCGTGAGCTTCACGTAATACTTGCTTTGCTTCATCACCAGCAAGACAGCGCAAAAGTAGGCCATCATAAGTCCGCCGATAAAGAGTTTTGGTGATTTGATTGTAGTAGAATCGCAGAGACCGCTGACGAATACTCGTAGCCTCCTTGAGATCTTCAGGGAGTATGTCATGGACCATGAAATCGATGAAGGGAGCTCTCTAATCTTCACTGATAACATTGACTTCAGTAAGATTACTGAACTCAATATTACGATTGTTTTCGATGCAGAACAATTCCCGATTAGAGATAACCACCACCTGCTGTCTTTTGACAGGGATGGCTAAAACTGCTGCAAGATTAGCCAAAGCGTCGGCTTTAATATTGCAAGCTCGACGGACATATTCGATGAAGAAGGCTTTGAATGATGTAGCCATGTTGACTGCCGCTTCAAAGTAAGGCACTAGATCTTGATGGCGAACTTCATAGGTTCCTCTAACCTGGTTAACAACCAGCTTGGAGTCACCATAGACTTCAAGATACTCGACATCTAGTTGTTTAGCTTGCTGAAGGCCAATGAGTAGAGCATTGTATTCTGCCACATTGGTGGAGCAAGGCTCTTCTAAAGAGTATGCTCTTTGAATAGCTGACCCATCTGGAGAAACAAGGACAACTCCAACTCCTGCGATAATGGCACCATTGGGTCCAATCCTGGATGCACCGTCAAAGAATAGACGCCAAGTTGGAAATTCCTCGGAGATTGTATTAGATTCCAAAGTCTCATCTAGAATTTCATCAAAGAGTTTGGACGTTTCTGGAACAGGATGAGCTGCTAAGAAATTTGCCAGTGCTTGACCTTTGACAGATTTTTGAGGAACATATACCATGTCATATTGGGTTAACAGAATGGCCCATGTAGCCAGCCGAGAATTGAGTGTACTAGGATTTTTCATCAGTACCCGAAGAGGATTAACTCGGGATATGACATGAATAGTTTGGCCAATGATGTAATGCCGAGTCTTTTGAACAGCAAACATAAGAGCTAGGCACTCTTTTTCGACCGGACTATAACGGTGTTCGACACCAATCATAGTACAACTGAGATAATAGATAGCTTGTTCATGGCCTTCTTCGTTCTTTTGGGCAAGTAAAGCACCCAATGAATGGTCCATAGCACAGACATACATTAAGAATGGTATGCCTGAGATTGGTGGCACCAAGACTGGTGGATTCATGAGATATCGCTTTATGTCATTAAATGCTCGTTGACATTCTTCAGTCCAAACGAAAGATACACCCTTCTTCATAAGTTGAGTAAATGGTCTGCAACGTCCAGACAGATTCGAAATGAATCTCCTGATGTACGCAAGTCGACCTTGGAATCCTCGTAGCTCTTTTAGGTTGCGTGGAGGACGCATCTCTTGAATGGCTTTGATCTTCTCGGGATCCACGTGTATACCCTTAGTGGTAATAACGAAGCCGAGAAATTTGCCACTAGAGACACCCAAGAATGACTTGGTGGGATTCATTTTGAGTTGATGTTGGCGCATGAGGTTGAAGATAGTTCTCAAGTCTTGGATGTGATCTTCCTTTAGACGACTTTTGACAACAATATCGTCGACGTAGCATTCGACAGTCTTGTGCAGATGATCTCGAAAAATGGTACTCATGGCTCGTTGGTATGTTGCACCAGCGTTCTTGAGACCAAATGGCATTACAGTATAGCAGTAGACTCCACGAGGAGTGCGAAAAGAAGTGTGTTTTTTATCTTTAGGATTCATTCAAATTTGATTTTATCCGGAGAATCCATCCATAAAAGATATTCGCTCGAACCCACAGGTGTTATTAATTATGACGTCCGTGATAGGGAGAGGAAATTTATTTTTTGGATATGCTTCATTAAGATCCCGAAAGTCGATGCAGACTCGAACTTTTTCGGTTTTCTTTCGAACTGGGACGACATTAGCTACCCAATCAGGATGCTGTTCTTCTCGAATAAAGCCACAAGCGATGAGCTTCTTGACTTCATCGTCGATTACGTCCATCATTTCTGGCTTGAAGCGCCGTTGTTGCTGTTTGACTGGTTTTGCATTAGACAAGATATTCAATTTGTGAGTAGCTACTTTGGGATCTAGACCTGGCATGTCTTCATAGCTCCAGGCAAAGACGTTAATGTATTCTTGAATAAGAAGAATTAATTCTTGCTTATCTGCCTCTGGGAGGTTCTTGCTGATGAATATTGGACGAGGTGACCCGCTCTCTTCTACATCAGTTTGAACCAATTGATCTTCAGTAGGAGGTTCCCTTTGTTCGAATCGGAGTTCCCATTGGGTATCCATTCGTTGAGCCCAAGGATCTGTTTTGGGATTTTCTTCAACATCCTCGTCATAGCCTTCTGGAAGTTCGACGGAGACCATGTTAGAAGATACAGTCAATCGATGAACTTGACCAATGCTGGTGTCAGAATCCTATGATCTGGAATCAGAAGAGTTAGAGCGCTCTTCACTATCGGATTCAGAGGCTGCTGGAGATAATACCAGAGGTGAAGAATATCCGAGACCTCTTTTGGTCCTGCTGTAGTACATTTCTGACTTTCCTTTCGGCACAGCCGTACGGATAGGAGTTCTTCTACCCTTACCGTAGTTGAGGCCACTCTTGAAGTCATAACCCATCTTTCGGATGATGTCTTTTGATTATTGACTGTAACGACAGAGTTGAAGATGCCCCGTATCATTACTTTTGCTATCATCCGTATAGCTGAATTGTTGTTCCGGTCCTTTACTAAATAGTATTGGACTCTCGCCTTTCTTACGAGCGGGAACAATACAATATGCATCATTTGGGTGTTCAAGTAAGACTTCTGTTTGAAGAGATTGCACAACTCCCATCGTAAATGATTGAAAGCTATCTAACATATCCAAATAACACTTAGCATGATAAATGACATCAGTATACTGGAAAGTAGATACTTTTTCATTGATTTGTATATTTGTATTTACAGCAGGACCCTTAGCCTTAGCAGGCTTGGTCAGATTGATTACAAGAGGTGGAGAAGAAAAACGTGGAGAAAAATTGGCTTTGTTACGATGGAGGTCGATAACAAGCGGCTCAGAGGAGGTGAGCTTCCTTTTATCCTTGTTATGAGATAATCAATAACAAGTGGCTCAGAAGAGGTGAGCTGCCTTTTTTCTTGTTACGACGTAAGTCTATAACAAATGGCTCAGATGAGGTGAGCTCCCTTTGATCTTGACCATCATCAATTGGTTGCTTCTGGACTGGCAAGTGAATAGCCAGTGGCTTGGAGGACTGAGGACGAGAAATATGCCCTTTAACATGTATGATGAGGGTGTCATTAGGCACTGCTTCTTGTTCTTCTTCAGTGTCCAAAGATAGCACTACCTTCATGAATTTATCCTTGTACATACGACCATCGTTGCAGTATGCTTCGATGCCTTTGAAAGGATAGAGATCAGCAACCTTCTTTTGCACCTCTCTATTGTCATCGACATATTTGAAACATTGATGGAGAGTCGAAGGAACAATGTTATGCTCATGCAGTAATGGTCTTCCCAATAAAGCATTATAAGAACAACCATGGTTGTCAATAATGTAGAAGGTCACCTTTGTGCGAAGATTGCCTATTTAGAGTTTTAGGTGAATCTTGCCCAGAGGCTCACTCCTTCCCTGATTGAACCCAAGGATGGTGGTGATTGTACTGGAAAGACTATGCACTGGGATCTTTAATGCATCCAACATTGTCTTCGGTATGATACTGAGAGCAGACCCTGGATCTATCAGAATACGATCGACTTTTATCGAGTCGACATATCCTGTATATTATAGAGGACGGTCATGCCTATTGTTTTCCATCAGCATGTCATCCTGTGTAAAAGTTATGTTTGGAATTAACTCCAACACACTATGACAATGAAGGCAAGAGACAGGCTCTGCTTTTGGCTTCTTTAGCAGGGTTAGACAGGTTTCTGCATGCATGAGAGCCTCACTCAGAGTTTCTCGAGTCTCTTTGGAGAGGTGCAAGAGCTCGAAGATTTACAGTCGGGCCGGTGTATTGGCTAATTGAGCCAAGATATCAAAGTTGTAAGGCTTTTCAAGTCCGGAAGGAGACGACTTCTTCAAAGGTTTGTCGAAGCGGACTTGTTGTTTGCCTTTGTCAGCGACCATAGGCTTGGAAGGAGTGGGTTCTACAACCGGTGAGGAAGCAGAAGGAATATCCTCAGTGGAAGCAGGCTGCACTGGAACGGGCTCAGAAGAAGAAGCAGGATTCTCTTGAGCTTCGGGGTAATCCTTTAGATAGGCTTTCCCTGATCTGGTGCCCAGCAAGATTTCTTCATCAACTATGGGGTCAAAAGACACCATATTGCAAGTCTTTGTCTTGCCCTTGGAGCGGTCTTTCTTCTTAGAGGAAGAGGGAACCTCGAATTTCGAAGCCAAATTCGAATGGATCCACATAATCTCGCCATTGTCAAGAGACAAGGGGACAAGACCTTCACTTCATGGAGGAGGAAGATTCTCGATCTCAAGAGTAGCTTTGGGGATAGGGATGACACCATGCTGTACCATCTGCGGAGGGAAGTCACCAAATTGAACTGAGACCATATTTGCGGTAACAGTCTTCTCGTCTTGCTGTATAGTGACAACACCAGCGTTGACTAGCTCTTGAATTTTGCCTTTGAGCACATAACATGCTCGAGTGGGATGCCCAAGAAACCTGTGATAAACAAAATACTTGGGATGATCAGTCTTACCGACTTCATCAGGCTTCTTGGGATCTGGAAGCTGGAGCTTATTGCTTTTGATCAAGCAATCAAAGATGCTCACGATGTCATTCTTGTCAAAAGAGTACTCTACTTTTGGACGAGGTTTCCTTGGTGGAGGTGCTGAAGGAGTAGAAGTAGACGTAGGGGGAGCTACGTTGACCGCCAGAGATTCTTTGTTTTTCAAATTGATATTCAAAGTTTCTTTTCCCTTGCGGTTGTTCTGGCGATTACCACCACCCGATGTCTGGTGTTCATCCCGGTCGGGATTAGACATTTGTACCCCTAGCTACTTGAATTTGTCGGTGCTAACTTCAGCTGCTTTAGCGTTGACAATGAAGGATGGCCAATCTTGGAACTGAGTTGACCCCATCCACATGCTGATGATAGGCAAAAGATTTTCCTTGCAGGTGTCTATGGTCACAGCGGCAGGAGTTCCAGGAGGCATTTTCAAAGCTTCCCGGCGGAACCTTTCAATAAAACTCTCAGCAGTTTCATTGTGTCTTTGTTTGATTTTATTGAGGGCTGACATGGTCATATCGTTGATCCCCTCATAAAATCGTTCCAAGAAGATTTGTTTTAGACCAGAGAAGGAGGTGATACAACCATCTGGCAAGCTTCTGTACCAATCGTATGTTACGTTGGCTAAACAGCCAACGAATACCCTGGTAAGAAGAGCATCATTTGGTTGAAGTTGGACAGTCATTACCTCAAAGTGGTTATTGAACTGACTAGGAGAAGTGCTGCCATCAAACAGCGAGATTGTTGGGATTTTATACTTCGGAGGAAATGGAACTTCCTTCCATTCAACTGGGTAGGGTTGTTTGATCCCCAACCTCTACAAGTTGTCTTTCTCTTTGAAGGCCTCGAACTGAGTGCGCAGGAGCTTGATAGCTTCATTGGCATCTTCCACTCATGTAGAAGGAGCATGCTGAGTCACAGTGTTAGGGGGAGGAACAGCGTGGTAAGCACTACCCCCAGCACCTGACTGACTGGGTGTAGGTTAGATCTGTACAGGAGATACTTGAGGAGATGCTACCCCCAGCCCTGTATTGATAGGCACCGACGATGCTATGATTTCAGGATTTACAGGAGGTACGGTCGGTGGTACTGTATGTTGGGCCACAATGATAGAATGCATACTTGCGACCATTTTGGCCATGGTTTTCAATTTGTCTTCTAGTGCAGCTATTCGTTGTTCTTGACTAGCTGAACTGGAAGCATCGGGGTCTTTAGTGACAATATAAGCTGTCACTTCTCTAGGTACAGTGGAGGACACTGTCTGTTCTGGACTTTCGCTGTATGCATCGTAGTCGGAGAAAGAATCATCTCCTGAGTGAGAAGGAGGGAGATGACCGGAAGGATCTTGAAGATTACTTTGACCGATTATATCTCGGCTTCGGGATCGGGTATGTTGGAATACTCCATCAGAAGATTCTTGGAGTAGATCCAAATACCGCTGGCTTGGCTTGCGAGGCTTGCCGTGTTTGGAGCACTTCCTACCCCCAGTGTCTCTGGAAGTCATGTTGACGGAAGCGTACAAAATTTCGTCTTCATCTTCTAACATAGGTTCAGAGTTTGAAAAGTTCAAACGATCGAAGACAGATCGTCTTGTTGTCTGACAACAACACTTGATGACCACTTTGTGATTACAATGGTGTCCAAGTAGTTGCATTGGAGATGTTGAGATGTTGTCCCATTTTTGCTTGAGGTGTTCTCGGAGATCAGGAACAGTGACGGGACGAGAAGAAATTCGAGGGATATATTCTTTGACAACATTCGGAACATGGTTCCGGTTCTTCAAATGTTTTGTGCCCTGAGTGTACAGAGAAGTACTCATTTCATTAGCATAGGTGTCCAAATTTTTGATCCTGGAAGTTTGCTTCTGATACTGGTTGGTCTTCGGCATTGGCTGTTTGCGTTTTACCAAAGTTGGTCGATTGAGATAAGTTCTTAGATCAGCAAACTCACCCTCAGGGGTTTCTGTCTGAGACACCAGTAATTTTCCCTGTCTTGAACAGAATATCTTGAGAGTTGGGAGATCTTGAAATTCTGCTACCGGAGTAGGCAGAATACCTCTCTGATCAGTACACTTCCCTTTGGCAATGAGGGAAGAAGAACCCTTATTAGAAAGAGTTCTTGTATTGATTGGTGCCGAGGCACGTTCAGATTGATCTTTTACGGTAAAAACCGAGGAAGACTGAGAAAAGACCAAAGGGCCTTTTCCTTTGTTTTGTGAAGAAGGGTTAGCTAAAGAGCGTTTCCCTCTGTTGTCTTCCAAGTCGTGGGACGAGGAAGTTTGAGAAAAGACCAACGGGTCTTTTCCTTTGTTCTGAAGAGGTGGAGGAATAGCCAAAAGACTACCCCCAGTGGATTGCGCAGGAGCAACAGGGTGCTTAAGAAGAGGAGCAGAGCTTTTTCCCTTGCTGTGAGAAGAGGAGAGATTAGCCAAAGGGCTGTCTCTCTTAGACTGCGCTGGCACAGTTTGCGTAGGGATTGAAGTGGCGGTTGGCGCACTGGCAGGTTGTGCATGAGTAACTCTGGCAGAAAGTCTTCTGGCCTCAGTCACAGTGGCTTGTGCAGCAGGAGTCTTGTTGCCAGAGTGTTTGGGTTTCACTCTGGTTGATGGAGTGGTGGATTACGCAGGCAGAGTTGAAGCTAACTGCGCCAGATGAATAGGAGTCTTGCACTTTAACAGAGCAGCATAGGAAGGATTTTGTGTACTGGCAAGGGGAGCAGCACACTGCGCATGGGCAGTAGCAGCAGACTATGCAACAGAGACAGCAGTCTTGGGAACAGAGGCAGTAGACTGCGCAACAGGCTGAGCAGCAGAAGCAATGGACTGCACAACAGTCTTGGGGACCCATACTGGGTGAACTTTGCTCGTGGCAGAAGTTGTTACAGTGCGAGGGGTGGTCCTGGAGTTGATCATCGCCTCGTAGGCCGTCTGGTTGACCTTTACAACCAGAGTCTTCTGCGTCTTTCCGATAGACGCAACGTCATATTGAGTTATCACTTCCTCGTCGGAGGAGAAAGTCGTCCCCAGCAGAGTCGCCATTTTGTTTGCAAAAATAAAAGTTGATCTTTATTTTAACAAACTTTGTAAGAAGATTACCAGAATTTTGGGAAAGTACAACTATAGGAATCCGATCTGAATGACGATCGCTTTATCCCTTGAACGATGTGAACTTAAAAGACGGTAGCCTCTGAAGATTGCAGCAGCATTTTGGCAAGAACTGCTGATCTCTGGTGATGACTTCTAATCTCTATGTGATCCCCCTAGGAAGGACTTGAAACTCTATTTATAGAGTTCTAGAAATAACTACTTTTTAGTTATTCTGGATTGCTCAAGATGGATTGCGCATGCATTGGACTGCGCAGACATCAGACTGCGCTGGCAGTTATTTGATCGTGGGCCAACTGTATTGGACACATGGCATTATTTGATTGAAATGTGCATGATCGTGTACAGACGGTTAACACGTGGTGAGTAATTGATGGCATGAAGGCCACGTGTACTTTGTCAGTTGTCTTGATGGAGTGCGCCATCTGAAATACGCTGGCTTCAGATTGCGCTGGGATGGACCGCGCTACAAAGAGTCTGGCCGACTGTGCTGCATGTACAGCTGTCCTCGAGCGCTGTGCTACACGATAAACGAACAGTTTCCTCGTTCTTCCTGCTGTCAATTGTCAGAAGATCTGATACTATGTCAGATAATGATGACAAGGCCACGTCAGCTTGTGCACTTGGATGAGTGCGCAGTTTAGCCTGCACAATCGAGTTATCGTGCAATCTGTCTCGTGCACAGTTCACTTAAAGGATGCCCAATTTGATTTTCATGACTTCTTTGATGGGTGTAACTTGATTTTTAGGACCTACAGCCATCGACATCATCATCACCACCACCACCTTCCGTGACTTCTCCAAACCCCGGGCGCAGCCCAGATACGAAATCGGATCGATCGCCCACTCCAAGCCAGACTACCGCCACGGCCACCGGTCGGAAACCCCCAAACCGCCAACGGAACCCCCAACCCGCCACCAAAAAGAAAAGAAAAACCTAAACCTAAACAAACCTTCTGCCGTCGAGTGAGTGCGCGACACCGTCGCAGTTGACAGTCTCCCGCTTCATCTCCCCTTCGCGTGCGCCCCATCCTTGGTAGGCCACACACAGCCCGCGCTCGAGCACCGAACTCCGGCATCGACCACCCCCGTCTTCCTTCCCCACACCAGGAGCCACACCTTCGCCGGCCTTCACGACCGGAGCGCAGCCCACTCCGGTAAAATTGTCTCCTTCCGCCCTTGGCCTCAAGCATGGCCGGCGCGCCACCGCCCTTGCCGTCGATCCCTCTCTCCCTCCAGCTTTCGGCGACAGGAGCCAACCCCTTTCCGATCTCGTCTCCGTCGCCCAGACCCAGGCAGCGCCGGCGAACTATGCCCCAGCCGCGGTGAGCCTCGTCCAGCGGCACACGCACCGCTGGTAACCCGCCGTGCCCGAGCGCCATGTTTTCTCCCGCGTCCGCCGCGGCCAGCACGCCCGCCGGCCTCAACTTTGCCACCTCCGCCCGCTCTCTCTCTCACTTCTCCTTTTTGTTTCTTCTCACTCTCTCTCTCTCCTTTCTATTCCTCCTTTCAATAGAAGAATGCAGCAGTGGCTGCACTTTGATTTTTTATTTATTATTTTATTTGTTGTTGATTTCTTAGTTTATGTTTATTATTATTACTATCATCATTATTATTATTATTATTATTATTATTATTATTATTATTATTATTATTATTATTATTATTATCAAAATTTATTATTATTATCAATATTCATTATTATTATTATTATTATTATTTATTCTGTTGTTATTTTTTTTGGTTTCCTTAGTTGATTTAAATGATTATTATTATTACTATTATTATTATTATTATTATTATTATTATTATTTTGAAATTTATTACTACTTTAAGCCTTAAAAAGGTGATCAATTGTTTGATAATATATTTGGGCTTGATAAAATTTATTATCTAAATATTTTATCTGTACTTTTGAGATTATAGATACTAATGGGTTTGACCCTACATGCATGGATTTCGAAACCTTGAAGATACTAATATATTATTTTGTATTTCTTAACATATTTTCTAGGTATCAAAAATATCTATCTAACTATATTGACTAGTAATAATATAGTCTTCAAACTATATTATATATATATATATATATATATATATATATATATATATATATATATATATATATATATATATATATATATATATACATAATATTTACAAGTATTTGCGTAAAAAATTATTTTCGAGTATTATAGATAGTTTTCTAAAATTCATATATATAATACTCACTAAATTCCTTCGATTACCATCCTGTCCAATCGCACTATACACATTCCCTTGTCAATTCTTACTCTATGTCGACCCAAACTAGTCTGACCATCTTGGACCCAATAGACCAGTCCTTGCCATCATCAGAGGCCACTTTGCGTAGTTGTACACCGAAGTCGATCTTGTGCCACCTTTATTGTACCACACCAGGCAGCTCACCAGGCATCGCAACAGGCAAGTATACCTTTCTAATTAACTGTCAAATTATATATTTTCTGCAATATTTATTTTGTTTCATATTGTTAGTTTTTTTTTGTTATAAACTGCACGTCCAAGCCATACTTGGGTGCAAGCGACTCTATTAGTCGTTTTACTTTACTATATGCATGTTAACTTAGTGTTAGCGGACTACCTTCTTGTTGGGGGATATCCTTATATCTTCCTTGGCCATGACACACACACTACACGGTTGGAGACATGGTGCTAGGGGCACGACTTATGGACTGGCCCTCTCTAAAGTCGTGTGACGGATAGATGATCGTAACTAATATGACTAGGATTTTAGAGACTCAAGCAGTTACAAAACTGGACGAGCCATGGACATGACTTGAACAGTATGGGAAATATTGGGGGAGGACAGTCGCTAGTGCGTATGGGAATCCAAACAGGTAAACCACAATCTCCGAATGGAACTGTGGCAATTTATTTGCAGATGCCCTCTGACGTTTTGGACGTTACGGACGGATACAGATGACTGGATGCCAGTTACGTACACATAGCCTAAAATCCCACCCATGCGCATGAAAGTTGTCCTCTAAATTGCACGTTAGGCGGTTAGAATCTCCTTTGCATGTTTGTGTCTAGAATAGTCTTTTAAATATTATTTTATTATTCTGACAGTTCATATTAGCATGTTCTTTTTGTATCTTGCTACGTCCGTCTGAGGACCTGGGTATTCCCCAGGTGTCTGCTTTCATGATTCATTACTGGTATTCTAGCCAAGGCCGTGGTCTTCTCCATTCCTTCGAAGACGATTGCGTTTGGTCCGTCTTGCCATCTTATGGATCGACTCTTGTTCATTTCTTTCATTGAGATAGTTGGTTGTGGACTTTGTCTTCGCCCAACGATTGTATCATAAATATTCAAGTTGATTTTTATATTATTATTCTTTTCATTGTGGATGAGATTTAGTTTGTCTTGGATTACTGCATTTACAGCTTATGTATACATACAAGGCCACTGTACTTCGTATGTATACAGCTGACATGATTACGTACTTGGTCCTACGTATTTTAGGACTGGGGCATTACATGTTTTTGTGGTGGCCCATGCAGGTCAAGATAAATTGTTTGGTTACTTTACCGTACCAAGCAAGCCTGCGTATAGGATTAAAGTCTAGGATCTCATCCACATACTTGACCGCCTTCTCCTCGAGTTGCATCTTGCTTGATCCCTTCTATCGTGATTCGTGCCCTACATTCTTGCTTTATAAAGATTAATAAGGTAAACAATACTAGGTGAACATGACCCATTGTTCTATCACTCTACTAGTTTAACTTTTGTAAGTTGGGTAGAACGCCTTACGACCTAACCTTTCTTATGGCTTTAACCAAACCTTAGACAAGTAAACCATAGGGCAACTATATAGGCACCAACATAGGACATGACTTAGATTCTTAAGGAGTTGAACTAATTCTACTTTCCTTCAATCTTAATATCTTGTGCCCATGTTTTTACCATCTTGACTAATGTTGCTACCATAATCTAGTTTTGCCAGTTTAACCGTTATCAAACTTGTTCAAGACACGTGCTATTGAGCGCGCGCTCACTAACATATTGTCTAGTCAGAACCGGTGCATGATGGTCTGATCAACCGAGTGCACTTTGGTTCGCTTTTATTTATCGTTATACGTGGGTGGAGATATAGTTAAGCTTGCTCTCTAGAATCTCATCCACGTCTGCCTTGGCAATTCTCTTTTGAAAATTATTCAGTCCTCTTTGAACCACGTGTTCATATTCAATAAACATCTCCTTCGAACTCTTATTCGTTTTGTCTTTCACTTAAATTGGAAAGACAGAACACTCGAACTTGATAGATAGACACCAAGTGTTCCCCTATGACCATAATAGTTATAGTGGCCATCAACCAAGCCACGTATTTACAACTTCGCCTTGAGTTATTCGCCCTATCCTTCAACTCTTGATCGTGATCTCTAATCATTTGAAATTTAGAAATGACTAGAATTATTTCCTTAACCACCCCTAAACCTAGACGCGTAACTTCACTCTAAGGAACCATGTACTCTTGCTCTCTAATTACTTTACCTTCATTACCTAACCCTTAAATCCTTCTCTATCTTGCATTAGCTAGCGACCCTCATCCATTACCGTATCCGTGCATTATTTCGTATTTATCTAAATGACGATTCCCTAATGCATGTTTGTGTTAAATGTTTCTTCTTGCCTCGTCCAACGATTTGATCGTACCCTTGTACCTTCTCACCCCCTACTTATTCTTAATTTCGAGGATAAAATTCTTGTAAGTTGGGTAGGATGTAAAACCCCTAAATTTCTACTATATTTTAGTACTGATTTTTTTATACGTTGCAAAGTCGTATTGTACGTCGCACGGAAATTTACGTTTTCGTATTTACTCGTCGAGTGCGAATATTGGCGATGTTCATATTTTTAGAAAAATAGTTTTGATTTTATCAATCGGTGATAGTTTCAAAATAATATGTATAATAAATATTTTTATTAAAAAGTTGTGAAAAGTATCTATCGAGATTGGCAAAATTATTATTTTTAATTATTTATAAAATACTATCTTATTTTAATAGTGGTAAATTAGAAAAACTAGAATATGCTACTCGTGTAAAGTACATGAAAAATTATTTCGTGTATGTTTTCAAATTTTATTTTTATTATTTATAATAAATTATTTAGCAATAAGGTATTTTAAATATTTAAATATTTATGTTTATTTTTGAAATTAATTATTATTAAAATATTAGTGTTCATAAAAAATATATTTTTAAATTTTTGATATTTAGATAAATTATTATGATTTAAAAATATAGATGTATTTTATGGATTCTATTTTAATATAAAGATTTACCTAGATTTAAATTGATTCAGAATTTATTTGAAATTGCTTTAAAACTATTTAAATTAATATGGTATTTATCTATTTGGGTTTTTAAATAAATCATAATCTTTATCCAACTGGGAATTCCCACATCCTATAAATAAGCAGGTACTCCTCCATCCCAAAAGTGTGCGTGCATCGTGTCCATGTTCTCCATCCAAATTCTTATTCCATGTTTTTACATATACATGACATCCTCTCGTGTCGATAATCCCGACAGAACAGTCAACCTAACCTATCCCTAGCCACCGCCGCCATCACAGACTCCGCGACCACCACCTTCTTCTTCCCGACCCAACCCACTGCTACTTATCCCAGCACCAAGCCGCCGTGACCACCGACCAGCCACCATCCCCGCACTTCTTCACCATTACGACCAACCCGCTGCCACCACCACCGATGAACTCCCGACCACCCACTGACCGACCACCAACCCGTCTCCACCAGCGACCCCACATAACAGCCCTGGCCCCATCACCCGGCCACCTTCAACTCTGGAGCCCATCTCCCCGTCACGGCCATCCTCGGCCGCAACAGCAACCACCATCGCCGTCGACATCATCATCACTACCACCACCTTCTGCGACTTCCCCAAACCCCGGGCGCAGCCAAGATACGAAATCGGATCGATCGCCCACTCCAAGCTAGACTACCGCCACGGCCACCGGCCGAAAACCTCCAAACCGCCACCGGAACCCCTAACCCGCCACCAAGAATAAAAGAAAACCCTAAACCTAAACTAACCTTCCGCCGCCGAGTGAGGGCGCGACACCGCCGTAGTTGACAGCCTCCCGCTTTATCTCCCCTCCACGTGCGCCCCATCCTTGGCAGGCCACACCCAGCCCGCGCTCGAGCACCGAACTCCGGCATTGACCACCCCCGTCTTCCTTCCCTGCACCAGGAGTCGTACCTTCGCCGGCCTTCGCGATCGGAGCGCAACCCACTCCGGTGAAATCGTCTCCTTCCACCCTTGGCCTCAAGCATGGTCGGTGCCACCGCCCTTGCCGCCGATCCCTCTCCCTCTCCAGCTTCCGGCGACAGGAGCCAACCCCTTCCCGATCTCGTCTCCGTCGCCCCGACCCAGGCAGCGCCGACGAACTATGCCCCAGCAGCGGTGAGCCTCGTCCAGCGGCGCGCACCGCTGGTAACCCGCCGTGCCCGAGCCCCATGTTTTCCCCCGCGTCCGCCGCGGCCAGCACGTCCGCCGGCCTCAACTCCGCCGCCTCCGCCCGCTCTCTCTCTCACTTCCCCTTTTTGTTTCTTCTCACACTCTCTCTCCTTTCTATTCCTCCTTTCAATGGAAGAATGCTGCAATGGCTGCACTTTGATTTTTTTTATTTTTATTTGTTGTTGATTTCTTAGTTTATGCTTATTATTATTACTATCATTATTATTATTATTATTATTATTATTATTATTATTATTATTATCAATATTTATTATTATTATCAATATTCATTAGCATTATTATTATTATTATTATTATTATTTATTCTGTTGTTATTTTTTTTGGTTTCCTTAGTTGATTTATTTTATGATGATTATTATTACTATTACTATTATTATTATTATAATATTAATAATAATAATTATTATTATTATTAATATTTTGAAATTTATTACTACTTTAAGCCTTAAAAAGGTGATCAATTGTTTGATAATATATTTGGGCTTGATAAAATTTATTGTCTAAATATTTTATTTGTACTTTTGAGATTATAGATACTAATGGGTTTGACCCTACATGCATGGATTTCGAAACCTTGAAGATACTAATATATTATTTTGTATTTCTTATCATATTTTCTAGGTATCAAAAATATCTAACTATATTGACTAGTAATAATATAGTCTTCAAATTATATATATATATATATATATATATATATATATATATATATATATATATATATATATATATATATATACATAATATTTACAAGTATTTGCGTAAAAAATTATTTTCGAGTATTATAGATAGTTTTCTAAAAATCATATATATAATACTCACTAAATTCCTTCGATTACCATCCTGTCCAATCGTACTATACACATTCCCTTGTCAATTCTTACTCTATGTCGACCCAAACTAGTCTGACCATCTTGGACCCAATAGACCAGTCCTTGCCATCATCAGAGGCCACTTTGCGTAGTTGTACACCGAAGTCGATCTTGTGCCACCTTTATTGTACCACACCAGGCAGCTCACCAGGCGTCGTAACAGGCAAGTATACCTTTCTAATTAACTGTCAAATTATATATTTTCTGCATTATTTATTTTGTTTCATATTGTTAGTTTTCTTTGTTATAAACTGCACGTCCAAGCCATACTTGGGTGCAAGCGACTCTATTAGTCGTTTTACTTTACTATATGCATGTTAACTTAGTGTTAGCGGACTACCTTCTTGTTGGGGGATATCCTTATATCTTCCTTGGCCATGACACACACACTACACGGTTGGAGACATGGTGCTAGGGGCACGACTTATGGACTGGCCCTCTCTAAAGTCGTGTGACGGATAGATGATCGTAACTAATATGACTAGGATTTTAGAGACTCAAGCAGTTACAAAACTGGACGAGCCATGGACATGACTTGAACAGTATGGGAAATATTGGGGGAGGACAGTCGCTAGTGCGTATGGGAATCCAAACAGGTAAACCACAATCTCCGAATGGAACTATGGCGATTTATTTGCAGATGCCCTCTGACGTTTTGGACGTTACGGACGGATACAGATGACTGGATGCCAGTTACGTACACATAGCCTAAAATCTCACCCATGCGCATGAAAGTTGTCCTCTAAATTGCACGTTAGGCGGTTAGAATCTCCTTTGCATGTTTGTGTCTAGAATAGTCTTTTAAATATTATTTTATTATTCTGACAGTTCATATTAGCATGTTCTTTCTGTATCTTGCTACGTCCGTCTGAGGACCTGGTTATTCCCCAGGTGTCTGCTTTCATGATTCATTACAGGTATTCTAGCCAAGGCCGTGGTCTTCTCCATTCCTTCGAAGACGATTGCGTTTGGTCCATCTTGCCATCTTATGGATCGACTCTTGTTCATTTCATTCATTGAGATAGTTGGTTGTGGACTTTGTCTTCGCCCAACGATTGTATCATAAATATTCAAGTTGATTTTTATATTATTATTCTTTTCATTGTGGATGAGATTTAGTTCGTCTTGGATTACTGTATTTACAGCTTATGTATACATACAAGGCCACTGTACTTCGTATGTATACAGCTGACATGATTACGTACTTGGTCCTACGTATTTTGGGACTGGGGCGTTACAAGAAACCCACTCAAGTCCCCCGCCAGCCATGCTCCTAGTATGCACCATTGAAGTCAGGGAGGAAGGTCGGATCCTCAGGCTCTGCTACGTGATCTGGCCAAACAAAACCAGCGGGGTCAGCCCCGAATAGCAAGTACCACAAGGGAGCACAAAAGAGTGAGATAAAACCCAAGCATAAATTAATAATAATACTAGTAATAATAAAAGCTTGCGGTCGTAACCTCGGTCCACAGCCTGTCACAGCACGATAGCTCAACCCAACAACCAAACAAGGACATGGGTTGGACCACACACCATGACAGTCCACGTCCCTCGGCTACTAACGGAAGTTACAAGGCACAATCAAGACGTTTTCAAGCGGCCATTCATTCCTGCGGCTCTTTATATTTGGCAGAGTTATCCTCGCGATACTGATTAAAAGGATCCTCAGATCGTGTCAACCTAGCAGGGCTAGCCAAACCATTAAACATATAGCACATTGATTATGCACCGGTCCTCCAGAGGGCTACCGTGATAAAACATAAAACACATAGCTCATAGAAGTCGGATATAGCCATCCGCTATAGGCGAATATAACCATATCCTTGGTGGCCAACCCGACACGACCGGACTGGACCTGGTATGGCTAGTATGGCACGATCTCAAGATTCTTCCCATCCAATACATCTACCAAGTTAGTTGCCTAGTTAATCCCTAGGTTATCCTCGGAGTTCACTTGTCGTGGTCACATGCTCACTCTTCTAGATGTCGTACATTGTACGAGTACCCCAAGAAGGGATCCGTACTGGCTCATGGAGTCATACGTATGTACCCCCTTCTTGGTGTAATGCAACGTGCAACACATACCATGTCATTGCTACCGACCATTCGCTATGTAAATGCTGGACTCTTGGAGGTACTTACAGGTATCACGTAGGAACACTTAACACATAGGATAGCACCTCGGTGCTCACATAGATTGTACCTTAGTACACACATAGGGTTATCCAGCACAAGCATAGGTAGTCAGATCAGGAATGAAGATGAAGATACAAGATGAAAGAGAACAAGAAGGCACTACGCACTTAGGGTATGAAGTGCTCACAAGTCATGAAGTGGCCCAAACGACGCACGGAGAAAAGTACAAGGTGAAAGGTGCACAGGGTGACATAAGTCACATATGAATTCTGGTTAAAGTGAGACATGAAGATTCTTGAAGCCAAGACAAAGACCTATAACTTTCATGTTTTGAGTTGGAAGAAATTCTGGCCACAAATCAGCCAAATAGGGCATAAAACAGCCAAAAACAGCCAAACTAGGTACTATACGGCATTCTGCGGCACTATGCGGCCTTCTGCGATACTATACGACACTCTGCGGTAGGCTGTACTATACGACAGGTTGTACTATACGGCAGGCTATACTATGCGACAGACTGCATCACCATGCAGCACTATACAGCAGGTTGTACTATGCGACAGGCTGTACTATACGGCAGGCTGTACTATGCGGCAGGCTACATCACCATGCGGCAGGCTGCACTATACGGCAGGCTGCACTATGTGGCACTATTCATCGTTCCTGCCAGATTCAGGGCAGATGAACTAGAAAATGTCCAAACCTTATTTTGGCCATAAATTCCTCAAAACAAGTCAAAATCTAACTTTTTAAAGGTTAAAATTTTGTAGAATCAAATTTTCTACCATATGGAACAATTATTTTTCGAAAACCAGTAAGTTTGATAGATTAGAACCAAAGAAAACCAAAAATAAAGTAAACTTAGATCTACAAGAATCCATCCATCAAAATCGAAAATACCAAGTACTAAACTTGTAGAGGATGATGAGAAGAACAATATAGATAAATAATGTCCAAGGAAAAAAAAATTAAGAATAAAAATACACAAATCTCCACTTTTGAGAAAGTTGTACTTGCCTAAGTGGGTTGGTGGTTGAGGGAAATGAATGAGGAAAAAAGAGTGTGGAAGAGATTATTTATAGTGCGTGAGGGTTGGCTTAAGAAAACCCTAATCTCTAAACATTCTTTAACTATTCCACTAATGACATGCTTAAAGGCTACATGCAACCAATAATAAATAATAAATAAAATTATGCACATGCTAAATACAGGATACCATGTATAGAATTCATAAAAGAATACGTATATCGGGATCGGGGAGTGACACCGCATGTACGCAAGCTCGATCCAACGGTCGAAGGATGGACGGGGGTTCCGCGGGGCTCCCGGTTGGGTACAAAATGCCACGGGTTCAAATCCTGCCATCCTTACCTATTACTTCTCCTTTGAGCTATAACGAGGGATTAATATTAATTAAGTGAAATCGATTCAAATTGGACAGAATCCTTTTTCATTTTTGCATATTGATCGATGTATGCAAGCAAGATGTATTGGAGGTACAAAAAAAATCCTTTTCTTTACAATCGTATCCCCTATATTAAGATAGCGCTCTTAGTTTAGTTCGGTAGAATGTGGGTCTCCAAAACCCAATGTCGTAGGTTCAAGTCGTACAGAACGTGATTCCATGTATGTTATGTCCGAGAGATTTTCTCCAAATCACTGGTACGACTATCGAAATCGTGAGCATCAACATGTAGGTTCCAGATCCAAGTTGTAGTATCAGGCCCCTTAGCTATTGTTCTTGAGAAATGGCCGGGTCTAGCCCATTCCTCGAAAGACATTTTTACAGGATCCCTATCTACAATAATTTTTTACTTTGGGTTCCGGCGAATGAATAATCATTAAGTCCTCATCTTTCTAGACAACACATAAAAAGAGACCAATATATATATATATATATATATATATATATATATATATATATATATATATATATATAACTAACAATGGTTGATGCATTCCCCTCTCTGGGCGATGGCCCTGCCCCGTGAGGGTGACCCCCTTCCCGCGGTCCTCCCCCAGCCCGGCTTTCCTCCTCCTCTTCCTCCGGCGTTCCTCCTCCCCTTCTTGCGGCGGTCCTCCTCCCAGCCAGGCGTTCCAGGTCGTCGTCATCCTCCTCGCCCCTCTGCGGCCCCATGGCCGGAATGCCTGGCCCCGACGTTCCTTCTCTAGGGGTTCCTCAACCTCCGGCGGCCTTGGCCAAGTCCTTAGACCAGTTGGCCATGGTTGGGGTTCAGGAACCCCCTGTCACGACCCGCACCCGGATATACGGGTACGAATACGTCGACCACGCCCAGCCTATGCCGCAGTATCGACGGTAGAGCGCTGTCAAGTATACTATACTAACTACAACATCTAAAAATCCATAACTAGAAATGTACTCATGTCACATCACAAAAACTAAGGAAGATAAGACAAGAAATAATAACAATATCACTAGAACAACTAGAATCTACAATGATCATAAGATAGGAAAATAAAAAAGAACAACTAGACTAACTAAGGATAACTACCAGGCAACTCACATAGAAGAATAGTGAGATCCACCTCAGCTAGCAACATCATAAAGTCCAAAACTGAGGGCACAACTACTCCTAAATTTTTTTCAACATATCCAGTCAGGATGGAACGAGCACAAAACTCAAATAACGGTTCTAGTTAGACGATATTGAAAATGTAGCAGTAAATAGAGAGAATATACAAGGAATCACGAAATGTACATGTGAGTATCATGGCAAGGTAAGTTGTAAATCTAGAGCTAAAATAAGGCAAGTAAAACTGATCATGGCATGTACAAGAATCAAGAATCATCTATCTAAGTGTGTGAGTACTAGTTTCAATATGTGGCCGGCTTGGGTCTGCACAAGGTCTAATGATCCGGCCAATCATACGTGGAGTGCAGGATTGGCTATTAAACAAGGTCTACAAGAATAAACAAGGTGGATAATGATCACACATCTACAATAATACTCCCCGTCCCCGATTAGTATAGTGGATCCAACCATGATACATCATGACACGTGATTCTCTGAGAGGGTAGCTAGCCTTCGCAGGAATCGTGTCTATACAATGCACAAAGAATAAGAAACACTTGTACAAGATACACCAAGGAAAGCGAGGAATAACATCTCATGACGGGATCCAGAGAAATACCAATCCGTGTGAATAATGTCTCAAGAGAACAAGGGTATCTACACTAAATACAAGAAACATAAACGATATCATAAACCAGAATTATTATCAGAGAATGTACTCGTCTGAGATCTGGTGGAATATGTCAACTGAGTCCTAGAACAGTGCCTCGAGGACCAATAGGTGGAATACTATATCAATATACGGGTTTGGAAGTAAAATCAAGTCATACTAAGTCAAACTAGGTCACAGGAAGTTAAACCAAGTCAAACTAGGTCAATCTAAGTTAAGGGTTGACTTACAATTGACTTTTGGTCAACTGGTCAACTCTGGTCAACTCTAGGTCAAACTTGACTAACGTTGACTAACAGTTGACTTTGGGTCAAACTGGTCAACTCTGGTCCAGTTCTAGTAAATTTTAGGCTACGGTTGACTTCCGGTTGACTTTTAGTCAAAATAGTCAACTGTGGTCAACCAAGGTCAAAACTAGTCTAACCTAGGTCAAATGTTGACTCTACTTCGACGTTCAGTCAAAGTAGTCAACCATGGTCAAATAGGGTCAAGGCTAGTCTCTATACACATCTACAGGTCAACATATCAATTTCAGTGATTGTGAAATCACTGGAATCGATGGATCTCGAAATACAACCGAGGAGAAAGATTATAATAAAAGGTTAATACACAGAGAAATATCTACAAACATTGTCGGATGATGAAACAAACATCACCAACGTATCCAGAATGGTCAAATCAGCTAGGATAGCCTATCCATAAGTCCAATTTGAACACAGGGGTAAAAAGGTAATTTCGAGTCAAAACGGTGTCCGTGTCGGACCCACTTTGCATCAAAAAATGTGCCGGAATAAAAGTGCACTAAACCTAACAAATTATATGTCCACAAATCCAGAATGACGATACGAACCCAACGGTATATCCAGAATTGGATTCCGTTGACCCGATCTCAAATTGGTCCGTTGACCAGGACATTGAAATTTCGATTTGCACAGAAAAGCGTGTCGGAGCCAATGTTCTCAAAACTCAGTAAATTATATGTTAACGAGTCCAGAATGACGATACGAACTCAACGGTATATCCGAAATTGGATTCCGATGAGCCGAACTCAAAATGATCTGTTGACCCGGATATTGATATCCGACTTGCACCGAAATACGTGCCGGAACCAATGTCCACTAAAACCTAGCAAATTATATGTCAACGAGTCTAGAATGAAGATACGAACTCAACGGTATATCTGGAATTGGATTCCGATGAGCCGGTGTCAAAAAGTCCCGTTGACCCGGACTGTGAGGCCCATTTTGCACCGAAATGCGTGCCAAGGCCCACGTCCTCCAAATCTAACAAAATTTATATGAAAATGTGCCAGAACGATGCCATGAGTCTACTGGTGGTGTCAGAAATTGAATCCGGAGTCCCAGGTTCAAAAATAGAATTTTACAAGTTAGAAATTACGAATTCGGACGGCCAACTTTGGCGTCGAATTCAACCAATCAAACGTGCTCACAATGGAACGAAACTGAAGGGGTAGGAAGAGGGTTATACCAGCTTCGCATAGGAACTGGTAGCACACCAGACGGAGCTGCGATGGAGGAGATATGAACCGACGAAGTTGGCTCCGCAAAACTGTCCAAAAATAACACAATTTAAACGATCAACTTGGTGGCCGGTTTTGATGTATCAAACGACGAAATTAACAGGTGAAATTTCAGGGGAGTGAAGAGCTATATACCGAGATTGTAATGGAGTGAAGAAATCGCCGATCCAACGGTCGGATTATCCAAAAAATCTGCACGAAGTCGTTACGACGAGGCGCACATTCAGACTTCGATTCCGCGCGCGTCACGGCGGGATCCCGTACAAAACGCACGAATCGTGCGTTTCTCGCACCGAGGAAGAGGCAGCGCACCACGGGAAGGCCGTTGGGTGTTCGCCGGAGTGGGGGGTGGTCAGCCACGGCGGCCATGGCCGGCGGCGACGGCGTTACACGTGCGGCCAGGGCGCGCGGCCACTGCTACTGCTGTGTTGCGCTGCTTTTGCTGGCTGAGGGATACGGGGCCGGCCTGGCCGGACACGGCGACGGCGGCAGGGCTGCGTCGGCAGTGGGGGTGGAGCTCGGTGGTGAAGGGCTGGTGGTAGTGGCGTGTGGTGATGTGGATGGTGGAGGTGGTGGCGGTTTTTGGTGATGGTGTAGTTGACGATGGTGATGGTGGAAACGATGGTGGTGGTGCTCAGCTGCTGCTCGGCCACGGGCGACCGAGCTTCGGCTAGGGGAGGAGGCTGAGGAGGCAAAGAGTTGGTGCTCGGGAGGAGGAGGAGATGGCCATGGTGATGGTGTTGGTAGTTTGATGGTGAGGGTGGTGGTGGTGAATATAATGAATGAAGAAGGAGAAGAAAAAAATATGAAGAAGAAAATGATGGAGGGGGGTGCTGCTCTCGGCCACATGGGGGAGTTAAAATGTGCTAGAGAGAGAGAGGTGAGGTGATGGTGTGTAAGAAGAGAGAGAGAGAGTTAGATATTTAGAGAGAGAGAGATAGATATTAATGAGGGGGAGAGAGAAAAGTGAAAGTAGAGAGAGAGAGGGGGTGGGGGTGTTTGTCCTGATGAGTGAGGGAGAGTTGTGGGGTGAGAGAGAGAGAGAGGAAGAGTGTAATATATATATATATGTACATATATATATATAATATGTATATATATGTGTATATATATACAAATGAGAGAATTAGATATTTATACATAAAGAGAGATATTTAGGGTAGAGGAAAAAATATCAGTGGGGTGTATGGGCAGTCATGATGGAGGGTAACATGGAGCTGGGGTTGGGTTCAGTGGAGCCGGGTTGGGCCAAAATGGATTAGGTACAATAAATAAATTATTTTTAGGTATTTATAATCATGGGTATATAAGTAGCATGTGGGAGCTCAAATAAATGGGACACAAGTGTCAGGCGGGTAGTAGGCTTCATGTAGGCCATGCCCCTATTTGGGGTCGTCTAGGTTGGGTCGATGTCGGGTCCCGAAATTAAATTGGAAATCCGGTCACAAATTACGGTAGATAATTAATTGGCCTAAATTGATCCGGAAGTTGTGCGAAGAAAATGAAGCACAAGATGGTGTGTCTGAGTGGGACACGAAGGTCATGGGTGAAGAGCATCTCGAGTAGATCAGGCATGACAAGTTGGTTTAAAAAAAAAAGACTAGCCTTGTGCTCCTAAATTAAAAGTCATGGTAACGTGCTTATGAGGATCAAGGAAAAGAGTGGGAAATCAATTAATTAATTAGATAGTCAAAATTGACCCGAACTTGTGCGATGCAAAAAAAGCACAAGGGAACGAGTTTAAGTGGGACACGATATATCAACATGAAGATAATCTCGTCTACTACAAACTTCAAGAAGGAAGTTTCCAGAGACTGGCATCCCTGATGCTCTAGAAATTCAAGTCACGGTAAAGAGCATTTAATCAAATAATAATCAAATAATAATATCTATTACAATAATTGAATTATAAAATTGAAAAAAATAAGCCCTAAATTTAGGGGCTTACAATACTACCCACCTAATAAAAATTTCGTCCTCGAAATTAAAAATCATCATTAGGTCAAGCTAAAACATACAACTGCTCTGGCTACAGAAACCAATCTGCTACCCTGGTGATCATCTATGTTGTTTCTCTCTACAGGTATTTTGGTTCAGGTTCAACAAGCTTCTCCCATAAAAACTATGTCTATTTTATCCCTAAGAATCTACATATCAATAAGAACCTTTACGTATATTCTAAAATATAGGCCATCCTCGAGTTACGTATATATATACATCAACAATGAGTAACCATCAACCAAAATTCCAATCTCAATATCAATTTGTTTGTTTCCTTATCCCGTCCTAAGTATCTTTATCTTATTAATCACAAGCTCCATGAAATAATACATTCAAAACCTATTCTTGGCATTGAGCCTTCTCTCTTTTACTCGAGAACTCCTGAATAAAAACCCTCAAATTCAAACTCTTAATTCATTTACCGAATTATTTTATTACCCATGTACATATGTCCATGTTTTGTTCATGCTATCTTCCGATCTTGCACACAATATTATCTCCTTCTATTTCATTCTACATATCGATCTATCCTCCAATCATAAGTAAATGGTTTGTAGATAACCAATAATCACTTGTTCATTAAAGTCCTACAATGCTCAACCCTCGAACTTAAGCACAATATTCTAGTCCTTAATCCGTAGTCACAAAAATATAATATTCTTTATTCCTTCTAAGATACCTTAAAACTAATCTATACTATCAAACGAATCATTCTTAATGGTTTCTAAGTCCACAATAGTCAGTCACTCGTATATGTCCTATAAGCTTAACCCAATAAATCCCCAAGAAAATATACTCATCACAATCACACATAATAACATATTATAGTTACACTACAGAATCTGTTAACAAGGTTTGGCTATTTCAGTCATCAATTAAATAGAAGGAAACAAAAGCCTAAGACTGGGTCGAGCAATCCATATCATATTCAGACAAGGTAAGGATCAAGCAAGACAGGAAAGATTGTCGAAATATTTCCAAGAATGGTACGAGGCCAAACGAAATACATAGGACATAGTCGAAGTAAAACTCAAGAACCATATACCTCCGTAATTATGTCACATGAAGTTACTATCGCGCTAGTGTGTATCTGGCTGCGATTAACTTCCTGATTCCATAATACAACGGATGGCTGCAGTGCACAGCAGCCACGCCAGATAATATAGGTTCCTGAACTTAACTTGGCTAATATCCGTAAAATATTTTCAAACAATTTTTTCCAAAATAAAGGAGAAGATGTTAGTCAAAATGCTTAGGGAGTGGTCCAAGTAGAATTCGAGAAACATATTTAACCATGATGTCGTTATCTGAAGTCATACCTCGCCAGTATTTCTCTGGATGCAAACTTCCGATTCCGTAATGCAAGGATAATATACTTTTCTAACCTTTCCTGAATTAACCCATGAGGCACTTTCAACAATTACCGGGAAGGACAAGAAGAATTATCCAAGTGGTTAGCGAAAAAGAGTTTAGTCAAATCATGGGAAGATGGAACACAACAATCATGTTAAGAAAATCCTAATTAAGCTGTAGATAGACAGAGTTGACCAAGACGGAAAAATGATGATAAGAATTTATTCTTGCTCATCCGGTCATAACAAAGTGATCTGATTTAAAATATAATCTGATAACCATGTACCTCTTCCTTAAATTATGTTGCCAGAATTTTTGCCACGCCAGTAAGCATAGCTGCAATAACGATGGAGTCCATAACTCGGGTATACACCCAATAATTATGTCATCTAGATTCCTTACCACGCCAACCAGTATGGCTGCAAGAAAATCTAAATTTCATAACTAGGATAGTATATCCAACATCGGGCTCCACGTCCCTGTCGTGCTAGCTAGTATGACTGCGATAAATTCTAAACTCCATAAATAAAGTAGACATTTATCGTTCTCATCGAATATGTTTATCAGAATATCTTAACTCAATTCATAAAAACTGATCTTAGATACAAAGTCAAAGTCAACAACGAACGAACATCAAGATTCAAAATTCCATGACGAATCAAGGATAAGTAAATAGGAACTAGCGAAAACAGATTCCGATGCAGGGTTTAGAAGAAAATTCTCAAGAGATGTCCAAGGGTACTATCTAGGTCAAGATAAAAAAAAATCATTGGAATATAATCTAAAACAATCTCAACCTGATATGAGACTGGCAAATCATATTCTCGTCTCAACCTAGAAGATATATAAGTTTAACTTATACCTTCCCTCTGGGGTCCACAAACTCATTCCAAGAAAGAATAAAGTTGATAACGGACAGATGTTTCAGAAATCAGGATGGACAGGAACAAATTGGAAAAGTTTAGAAAAGTTCGAAATAAGATTCCCAGGGGTCATCCCTGGAATCTACCAAGAGTTCCTAATATGTGACTGAGTACCAAAATCCTAAAATATTCCATGACTCAATCTTAATCCTAGGGTAGGCTCGTAGTAGTACAAATAATCTCAAGTACTACCACAACTTCGCATTAATTGCAAAGACTGACCTACATAGGACACCACTAAAAACGTGTCACGACCCGCACCCGGATATACGGGTACGAATACGTAGGCCACGCCCAGCCTACGCCGCAGTATCGGCGGTAGAGCGCTGTCAAGTATACTATACTAACTACAACATCTAAAAATCTATAACTAGAAATGTACTCATGTCACATCATGAAAACTAAGAAAGATAAGACAAGAAATAATAACAATATAACTAGAACAACTAGAATCTACAATGATCATAAGACAAGAAAATAAAGAAAGAATAACAAGACTAACTAAGGATAACTACCAGGCAACTCACATAGAAGAATAGTGAGATCCACCTCAGCTAGCAACATCATGAAGTCCAAAACTGATGGCACAACTACTCCTAAATTTTTTTCAATATATCCAGTCAGGATGGAACGAGCACAAAACTCAAATAACGGTTCTAGTTAGACGATATTGAAAATGTAGCAGTAAATAGAGAGAATATACAAGGAATCACGAAATGTACATGTGAGTATCATGGCAAGGTAAGTTGTAAATCTAGAGCTAAAACAAGGCAAGTAAAACTGATCATGGCATGTACAAGAATCAAGAATCATCTATCTAAGTGTGTGAGTACTAGTTTCAATATGTGGCCGGCTTGGGTCTGCACAAGGTCTAATGATCCGGCCAATCATACGTGGAGTGTAGGATTGGCTATTAAACAAGGTCCATAAGAATAAACAAGGTGGATAATGACCACACATCTACAATATTACTCCCCGTCCCCGACTAGTATAGTGGATCCAACTATGACACATCATGACACGCGATTCTCTGAGAGGGTAGCTAGCCTTCACAGGAATCGTGTCTATACAATGCACAAGGAACAAGAAAGACTTGCACAAGATACACCAAGAAAAGCGAGGAATAACATCTCATGACGGGATCCAGAGAAATACCAATCCATGTGAACAATGTGTCAAGAGAACAAGGGTATCTACACTAAATACAAGAAACATAAACGATATCATAAACCAGAATTATAATCAGAGAATGTACTCGTCTGAGATCTGGTGGAATATGTCAACTGAGTCCTAGAACAGTGCCTCGAGGACCTATAGGTGGAATACTGTATCAATATAAGGGTTTGGAAGTAAAATCAAGTCATACTAAGTCAAACTAGGTCACAGGAAGTTAAACCAAGTCAAACTAGGTCAATCTAAGTTAAGGGTTGACTTACAGTTGACTTTTGGTCAACTGGTCAACCCTGGTCAACCCTAGGTCAACTCTAGGTCAAACTTGACTAACATTGACTAACAGTTGACTTTGGGTCAAACTGGTCAACTCTGGTCCAGTTCTAGTAAATTTTAGGCTACGGTTGACTTCCGGTTGACTTTTAGTCAAAATAGTCAACTATGGTCAACCAAGGTCAAAACTAGTCTAACCTAGGTCAAATGTTGACTCTACTTCGACGTTTAGTCAAAGTAGTCAACCATGGTCAAATAGGGTCAAGGCTAGTCTCTATACACATCTACAGGGTCAACATATCAATTTCAGTGATTGTGAAATCACTGGAATCGATGGATCTCGAAATACAACCGAGGAGAAAGATTATAATAAAAGGTTAATACACAGAAAAATATCTACAAACATTGTCGGATGATGAAACAAACATCACCAACGTATCCAGAATGGTCAAATCAGCTAGGATAGCCCATCCATAAGTCCAATTTGGACACAGGGGTAAAAAAGTAATTTCGAGTCAAAACGGTGTCCGTGTCGGACCCACTTTGCATCGAAAAATGTGCCGGAATAAAAGTGCACTAAACCTAACAAATTATATGTCCACGAATCCAGAATGACGATACGAACCGAACGGTATATCCAGAATTGGATTCCGTTGACCCGATCTAAAATTGGTCCGTTGACCAGGACATTAAAATTCCGATTTGCACAGAAAAGCGTGTCGGAGCCAATGTCCTCAAAACTCAGTAAATTATATGTCAACGAGTCCAGAATGACGATACGAACTCAACGGTATATCCGGAATTGGATTCCGATGAGCCGAACTCAAAATGACCCGTTGAAC
The DNA here is from genome assembly GCA_029216955.1 of Iris pallida. NCBI lineage: Eukaryota > Viridiplantae > Streptophyta > Magnoliopsida > Asparagales > Iridaceae > Iris > Iris pallida. The sequence goes on along the minus strand of JANAVB010006798.1, from coordinate 5,529,832 downwards.
CGGATATTGGTATCCGACTTGCACCGAAATACGTGCCGAAACCAATGTCCTCTGAAACCTAGCAAATTATATGTCAACGAGTCCAGAATGATGATACGAACTCAACGGTATATCTGGAATTGGATTCCGATGAGCCGGTGTCAAAAAGTCCCGTTGACCCGGACTGTGGGGCCTGCTTTGCACCGAAATGCATGCCAGGGCCCACGTCCTCCAAATCTAACAAACTTTATATTAAAATGTGCCAGAACGACGCCACGAGTCTACTGGTGGTGTCAGAAATTGAATCCAGAGTCTCGGGTTCAAAAATAGAATTTTAAAAGTTGGAAATTACGAATTCGGACGGCCAACTTTGGCGTCGAATTCAACCAATCAAACGTGCTCACAACGAAATGAAACAGAAGGGGTAGGAAGAGGGTTATACCAGCTTCTCATAGAAACTGGTAGCACGGTAGACGGATCTGCGATGGAGGAGATACTAACCGACGAAGTTGGCTCCGCAAAACTGTCCAAAAATAACACAATACGGTCAACTTGGTGGCCGGTTTTGATATATCAAACGACGAAATTAACGGGTGAAATTTCAGAGGAGTGAAGAGCTATATACCAAAATTGTAACGGAGTGAAGAAATCGCCGATCCAACGGTCGGATTGTTCGAAAAATCTGTATGAAGTCGTTACGACGAGGCGCACATTCAGACTTCGATTCCGCGCGCGTCACGGCGGGATCCCGTGCAAAACGCACGAATCGTGCGTTTCTCGCGCCGAGGAAGAGGCAGCGCGCCACGGGAAGGCCGCTGGGTGTTCGTCGGAGTGGGGGGGGGTGGTCGGCCACGGCGGCCATGGCCGGCGGCGGCGGCGTTGCACGTGCGGCCAGGGCGCGCGGCCACTGCTACTGTTGTGTTGCGCTGCTGCTGCTGGCTGCGGGATGCGGGGCCGGCCTGGCCGGACATGGCAACGGCGGCGGGGCTGCATCGGCGGTGGGGGTGGAGCTCGATGGTGAAGGGCTGGTGGTAGTGGCATGTGGTGATGTGGATGGTGGAGGTGGTGGCGGTTTTTGGTGATGGTGTAGTTGACGATGGTGATGGTGGAAACGATGGTGGTGGTGCTCAGCTGCTGCTCGGCCATGGGCGACCGAGCTCCGGCTAGGGGAGGAGGCCGAGGAGGCAAAGAGTTGGTGCTCGGGAGGAGGAGGAGATGGCCATGGTGATGGTGTTGGTTGTTTGATGGTGAGGGTGGTGGTGGTGAATATAATGAATGAAGAAGGAGAAGAAAAAAATATGAAGAAGAAAATGATGGAGGGGGGTGCTGCTCTCGCCCACATGGGGGAGTTGAAATGTGCTAGAGAGAGAGAGGTGAGGTGATGGTGTGTAAGAAGAGAGAAAGAGTTAGATATTTAGAGAGAGAGAGAGAGAGATATATTAATGAGGGGGAGAGAGAAAAGTGAAAGTAGAGAGAGAGAGGGGGTGGGGGTGTTTGTCCTGATGAGTGAGGGAGAGTTGTGGGGTGAGAGAGAGAGAGAGTGTAATATATATATATGTATATATATAATATGTATATATATGTGTATATATACAAATGAGAGAATTAGATATTTATACATAAAGAGAGATATTTAGGGTAGAGGAAAAAATATCAGTGGGGTGTATGGGCAGTCATGATGGAGGGTAACATGGAGCTGGGGTTGGGTTCAGTGGAGCCGGGTTGGGCCAAAATGGACTAGGTACAATAAATAAATTATTTTTAGGTATTTATAATCATGGGTATATAAGTAGCATGTGGGGGCTCAAATAAATGGGACACAAGTGTTAGGCGGGTAGTAGGCTTCATGTAGGCCATGCCCCTATTTGGGGTCGACTAGGTTGGGTCGATATCGGGTCCCAAAATTAAATTGGAAATCAGGTCACAAATTACGGTATATAATTAATTGGCCTAAATTGATCCGGAAGTTGTGCGAAGAAAATGAAGCACAAGATGGTGTGTCTGAGTGGGACACGAAGGTCACGGGTGAAGAGCGTCTCGAGTAGATCAGGCATAACAAGTTGGTTTCAAAAAAAAGATTAGCCTTGTGCTCCTAAATTAAAAGTCATGGTAACGTGCTTATGAGGATCAAGGAAAAGAGTGGGAAATCAATTAATTAATTAGATGGTCAAAATTGACCCGAACTTGTGCGATGCAAAAAAAGCACAAGGGAACGAGTTTAAGTGGGATACGATATATCAACATGAAGATAATCTCGTCTACTACAAACTTCAAGAAGGAAGTTTCTAGAGACTGGCATCCCTGATGCTCTAGAAATCCAAGTCACGGTAAAGAGCATTTAATCAAATAATACTATCTATTACAATAATTGAATTATAAAATTGAAAAAAATAAGCCCTAAATTCAGGGGCTTACAATCCTACCCACCTTATAAAAATTTCGTCCTCGAAATTAAAAATCATCATTAGGTCAAGCTAAAACATACAACTGCTATGGCTACAGTACCCAATCTGCTACCCTGGTGATCATCTGTGTTGTTTCTCTCTACAGGTATTTTGGTTCAGGTTCAACAAGCTTCTCTCATAAAAACTATGTCTATTTTATCCCTAAGAATCTACATATCAATAAGAACCTTTACGTATATTCTAAAATATAGGCCATCCTCGAGATACGTATATATATACATCAACAATGAGTAACCATCAACCAAAATTCCAATCTCAATATCAATTTGTTTGTTTCCTTATCCCGTCCTAAGTATCTTTATCATATTAATCACAAGCTCCATGAAATAATACATTCAAAACCTATTCTTGGCATTGAGCCTTCTCTCTTTTACTCGAGAACTCCTGAATAAAAACCCTCAAATTCAAACTCTTAATTCATTTACCGAATTATTTTATTACCCATGTACATATGTCCATGTTTTGTTCATGCTATCTTTCGATCTTGCACACAATATTATCTCCTTCTATTTCATTCTACATATCGATCTATCCTCCAATCATAAGTAAATGGTTTGTAGATAACCAATAATCACTTGTTCATTAAAGTCCTACAATGCTCAACCCTCGAACTTAAGCACAAGATTCTAGTCCTTAATCCGTAGTCACAAAAATATAATATTCTTTATTCCTTCTAAGATACCTTAAAACTAATCTATACTATCAAACGAATCATTCTTAATGGTTTCTAAGTCCACTATAGTCAGTCACTCGTATATGTCCTATAAGCTTAACCCAATAAATCCCCAAGAAAATATACTCATCACAATCACACATAATAACATATTATAGTTACACTACAGAATCTGTTAACAAGGTTTGGCTATTTTAGTCATCAATTAAATAGAAGGAAACAAAGGCCTAAGACTGGGTCGAGCAATCCATATCATATTCAGACAAGGTAAGGATCAAGCAAGACAGGAAAGATTGTCGAAATATTTCTAAGAATGGTATGAGGCCAAACGAAATACATAGGACATAGTCGAAGTAAAACTCAAGAACCATATACCTCCGTAATTACGTCACATGAAGTTACTATCGCGCTAGTGTGTATCTGGCTGCGATTAACTTCCTGATTCCATAATACAACGGATGGCTGCAGTGCACAGCAGCCACGCCAGATAATATAGGTTCCTGAACTTAACTTGGCTAATATCCGTGAAATATTTTCAAACAATTTTTTCCAAAATAAAGGAGAAGATGTTAGTCAAAATGCTTAGGGAGTGGTCCAAGTAGAATTCGAGAAACATATTTAACCATGATGTCGTTATCTGAAGTCATACCTCGCCAGTATTTCTCTGGATGCAAACTTCCGATTCCGTAATGCAAGGATAATATACTTTTCTAACTTTTCCTGAATCAACCCATGAGGCACTTTCAACAATTACCGGGAAGGACAAGAAGAATTATCCAAGTGGTTAGCGAAGAAGAGTTTAGTCAAATCATAGGAAGATAGAACACAACAATCATGTTAAGAAAATCCTAATTAAGCTGTAGATAGACAGAGTTGACCAAGACAGAAAAATGATGATAAGAATTTATTCTTGCTCATCCGGTCATAACAAAGTGATCCGATTTAAAATATAATCTGATAACCATATACCTTTTCCTTAAATTATGTTGCCAGAATTTTTGCCACGCCAGTAAGCATAGCTGCAATAATGATGGAGTCCATAACTCGGGTATACACCCAATAATTATGTCATCTAGATTCCTTACCACGCCAACCAGTATGGCTGCAAAAAAATCTAAATTTCATAACTAGGATAGTATATCCAACATCAGGCTCCACGTCCCTGTCGTGCTAGCTAGTATGACTGCGATAAATTCTAAACTCCATAAATAAAGTAGACATTTATCGTTCTCATCGAATATGTTTATCAGAATATCTTAACTCAATTCATAAAAACTGATCTTAGATACAAAGTCAAAGTCAACAACGAACGAACATCAAGATTCAAAATTCCATGACGAATCAAGGATAAGTAAATGAGAACTAGCGAAAACAGATTTCGATGCAGGGTTTAGAAGAAAATTCTCAAGAGATGTCCAAGGGTACTATCTAGGTCAAGATAAAAGAAAATCATTGGAATATAATCTAAAACAATCTCAACCTGATATGAGACTGGCAAATCATATTCTCGTCTCAACCTAGAAGATATATAAGTTCAACTTATACCTTCCCTCTGGGGTCCACAAACTCATTCCAAGAAAGAATAAAGTTGATAACGGACAGATGTTTCAGAAATCAGGATGGACCGGAACAAATTGGAAAAGTTTAGAAAAGTTCGAAATAAGATTCTCCGGGATCATCCTTGGAATCTACCAAGAGTTCCTAATATGTGACTGAGTACCAAAATCCTAAAATATTCCATGACTCAATCTTAATCCTAGGGTAGGCTCGTAGTAGTACAGATAATCTCAAGTACTACCACGACTTCGCATTAATTGCAAAGACTGACCTGCATGGGCCACCACTAAAAACGTGTCACGACCTGCACCCAGATATACGGGTACGAATACGTGGGCCACGCCTAGCCTACGCCGCAGAATCGGCGGTAGAGCGCTGTCAAGTATACTATACTAACTACAACATCTAAAAATCCATAACTAGAAATGTACTCATGTCACATCACGAAAACTAAGAAAGATAAGACAAGAAATAATAACAATATAACTAGAACAACTAGAATCTACAATGATCATAAGACAAGAAAATAAAGAAAGAACAACAAGACTAACTAAGGATAACTACCAGGCAACTCACATAGAAGAATAGTGAGATCCACCTCAGCTAGCAACATCATGAAGTCCAAAACTGAGGGCACAACTACTCCTAAAATTTTGTCAACATATCCAGTCAGGATGGAACTAGGACAAAACTCAAATAACGGTTCTAGTTAGACGATATTGAAAATGTAGCAGTAAATAGAGAGAATATACAAGAAATCACGAAATGTACATGTGAGTATCATGGCAAGGTAAGTTGTAAATCTAGAGCTAAAACAAGGCAAGTAAAACTTATCATGGCATATACAAGAATCAAGAATCATCTATCTAAGTGTGTGAGTACTAGTTTCAATATGTGGCCGGCTTGGGTCTGCACAAGATCTAATGATCCGGCCAATCATACGTGGAGCGTAGGATTGGCTATTAAACTAGGTCCATAAGAATAAACAAGGTGGATAATGACCACACATCTACAATAATACTCCCCGTCCCCGACTAGTATAGTGGATCCAACCATGACACATCATGACACGCGATTCTCTGAGATGGTAGCTAGCCTTCGCAGGAATCGTGTCTATATAATGCACAAGGAACAAGAAAGACTTGCACAAGATACACCAAGAAAAGCGAGGAATAACATCTCATGACGGGATCCAGAGAAATACCAATCCGTGTGAACAATGTGTCAAGAGAACAAGGGTATCTACACTAAATATAAGAAACATAAACGATATCATAAACCAGAATTATTATCAGAGAATGTACTCGTCTGGGATCTGGTGGAATATGTCAACTGAGTCCTAGAACAGTGCCTCGAGGACCTATAGGTGGAATACTGTATCAATATAAGGGTTTGGAAGTAAAATCAAGTCATACTAAGTCAAACTAGGTCACAGGAAGTTAAACCAAGTCAAACTAGGTCAATCTAAGTTAAGGGTTGACTTACAATTGACTTTTGGTCAACTGGTCAACTCTGGTCAACCTTAGGTCAACTCTAGGTCAAACTTGACTAACGTTGACTAACATTTGACTTTGGGTCAAACTGGTCAACTCTGGTCCAATTCTAGTAAATTTTAGGCTACGGTTGACTTCCGGTTGACTTTGAGTCAAAATAGTCAACTGTGGTTAACCAAGGTCAAAACTAGTCTAACCTAGGTCAAATGTTGACTCTACTTCGACATTCAGTCAAAGTAGTCAACCATGGTCAAATAGGGTCAAGGCTAGTCTCTATACACATCTACATGGTCAACATATCAATTTCAGTGATTGTGAAATCACTGGAATCGATGGATCTCGAAATACAACCGAGGAGAAAGATTATAATAAAAGGTTAATACACAGAGAAATATCTACAAACATTGTCGGATGATGAAACAAACATCACCAACGTATCCAGAATGGTCAAATCAGCTAGGATAGCCTATCCATAAGTCCAATTTGGACACAGGGGTAAAAAGGTAATTTTGAGTCAAAACGGTGTCCGTGTCGGACCCACTTTGCATCGAAAAACATGCCAGAATAAAAGTGCACTAAACCTAACTAATTATATGTCCACGAATCCAGAATGACGATACGAACCCAACGGTATATCCAGAATTGAATTTCGTTGAACCGATCTCAAATTGGTCCGTTGACCAGGACATTAAAATTCCGATTTGCACGAAAAAGCGTGTCGGAGCCAATGTCCTCAAAACTCAGTAAATTATATGTCAACGAGTACAGAATGATGATACGAACTCAACGGTATATCCGGAATTGGATTCCGATGAGCCGAACTCAAAATGACCCGTTGAGCCGGATATTGGTATCCGACTTGCACCGAAATACGTGCCGGAACCAATGTCCACTAAAACCTAGCAAATTATATGTCAACGAGTCCAGAATGACGATACGAACTCAACGGTATGTCTGGAATTGGATTCCGATGAGCCGACGTCAAAAAGTCTCGTTGACCCGGACTATGGGGCCCGCTTTGTACCGAAATGCATGCCAGGGCCCACGTCCTCCAAATCTAACAAACTTTATATAAAAATGTGCCAGAACGACGCCACGAGTCTACTGGTGGTGTCAGAAATTGAATCCAGAGTCCCGGGTTCAAAAATAGAATTTTACAAGTTGGAAATTACGAATTCGGACGGCCAACTTTGGCGTCGAATTCAACCAATCAAACGTGCTCACAATGAAACGAAACTGAAGGGATAGGAAGAGGGTTATACCAGTTTCGCATAGGAACTGGTAGCACGCCAGACGGAGCTGCGATGGAGGAGATATGAACCGACGAAGTTGGCTCCACAAAACTGTCCAAAAATAACACAATTTAAACGGTCAACTTGGTGGCCGGTTTTGATGTATCAAACGACAAAATTAACGTGTGAAATTTCAGGGAAGTGAAGAGCTATATACCGAGATTGTAATGTAGTGAATAAATCACCGATCTAATGGTCGGATTGTCCAAAAAATCTGCACGAAGTCGTTGTGACGAGGCGCACATTCAGACTTCGATTCCGCGCGCGTCATGGCGGGATCCCGTGCAAAACACACGAATCGTGCGTTTCTCGCGCCGAGGAAGAGGCAGCGCGCCACGGGGAGGCCGCTGGGTGTTCGCCGGAGTGGGGGGTGGTCGGCCACGGTGGCCATGGCCGGCGGCGGCGGTATTGCACGTGCGGCCAGGGTGCGCGACCACTGCTACCGCTGTGTTGCGCTGCTGCTGCTGGCTGTAGGATGCGGGGTCGGCCTGGCCGGACACGACGACGGCGACAGGGCTGCGTCAGCGGCGGGGGTGGAGCTCGGTGGTGAAGGGCTGGTGGTAGTGGCGTGTGGTGATGTGGATGGTGGAGGTGGTGGCGGTTTTTGGTGATGGTGTAGTTGACGATGGTGATGGTGGAAACGATGGTGGTGGTGCTCAGCTGCTGCTCGGCTATGGGTGGCCGAGCTCCGGCTAGGGGAGAAGGCCGAGGAGGCAAAGAGTTGGTGCTCAGGAGGAGGAGGAGATGGCCATGGTGATGGTGTTGGTGGTTTGATGGTGAGGGTGGTGGTGGTGAATATAATGAATGAAGAAGGAGAAGAAAAAAATATAAAGAAGAAAATGATGGAGGGGGGTGCTGCTCTCGGCCACATGGGGGAGTTGAAATGTGCTAGAGAGAGAGAGGTGAGGTAATGGGGTGTAAGAAGAGAGAGAGAGTTAGATATTTAGAGAGAGAGAGATATTAATGAGGGGAAGAGAGAAAAGTGAAAGTAGAGAGAGAGAGAGGGGGTGGGGGTGTTTGTCCTGATAAGTGAGGGAGAGTTATGGGGTGAGAGAGAGAGAGAGTGTAATATATATATGTATATATATAATATGTATATATATGTGTATATATATATACAAATGAGAGAATTAGATATTTATACATAAAGAGAGATATTTAGGATAGAGGAAAAAATATCAGTGGGGTGTATGGGCAGTCATGATGGAGGGTAACATGGAGCTGGGATTGGGTTCAGTGGAGCCGGGTTGGGCCAAAATGGACTAGGTGCAATAAATAAATTATTTTTAGGTATTTATAATCATGGGTATATAAGTAGCATGTGGGGGCTCAAATAAATGGGACACAAGTGTCAGGCGGGTAGTAGGCTTCATGTGGGCCAGGCCCCTATTTGGGGTCGACTAGGTTGGGTCGATGTCGGGTCCCAAAATTAAATTGGAAATCAGGTCACAAATTACGGTAGATAATTAATTGGCCTAAATTGATCCGAAAGTTATGCGAAGAAAATGAAGCACAAGATGGTGTGTCTGAGTGGGACACGAAGGTCATGGGTGAAGAGCATCTCGAGTAGATCAGGCATGACAAGTTGGTTTCAAGAAAAAGACTAGCCTTGTGCTCCTAAATTAAAAGTCATGGTAACGTGCTTATGAGGATCAAGGAAAAGAGTGGGAAATCAATTAATTAATTAGATGGTCAAAATTGACCCGAACTTGTGCGATGCAAAAAAAGCACAAGGGAATGAGTTTAAGTGGGACACGATATATCAACATGAAGATAATCTCGTCTACTACAAACTTCAAGAAGGAAGTTTCCAGAGACTGGCATCCCTGATGCTCTAGAAATCCAAGTCACGGTAAAGAGCATTTAATCAAATAATAATATCTATTACAATAATTGAATTATAAAATTGAAAAAAAATAAGCCCTAAATTCAGGGGCTTACAATCCTACCTACCTTATAAAAATTTCGTCCTCGAAATTAAAAATCATCATTAGGTCAAGCTAAAACATACAACTGCTATGGCTACAGTACTCAATCTGCTACCCTGGTGATCATCTATGTTGTTTCTCTCTACAGGTATTTTGGTTCAGGTTCAACAAGCTTCTCCCATAAAAACTATGTCTATTTTATCCCTAAGAATCTACATATCAATAAGAACCTTTACGTATATTCTAAAATATAGGCCATCCTCGAGATACGTATATATATACATCAACAATGAGTAACCATCAACCAAAATTCCAATCTCAATATCAATTTGTTTGTTTCCTTATCCCGTCCTAAGTATCTTTATCTTATTAATCACAAGCTCCATGAAATAATACATTCAAAACCTATTCTTGGCATTGAGCCTTCTCTCTTTTACTCGAGAACTCCTGAATAAAAACCCTCAAATTCAAACTCTTAATTCATTTATCGAATTATTTTATTACCCATGTACATATGTCCATGTTTTGTTCATGCTATCTTCCGATCTTGCACACAATGTTATCTCCTTCTATTTTATTCCACATATCGATCTATCCTCCAATCATAAGTAAATGGTTTGTAGATAACCAATAATCACTTGTTCATTAAAGTCCTACAATGCTCAACCCTCGAACCTAAGCACAAGATTCTAGTCCTTAATCCGTAGTCATAAAAATATAATATTCTTTATTCCTTCTAAGATACCTTAAAACTAATCTATACTATCAAACGAATCATTCTTAATGGTTTCTAAGTCCACTATAGCCAGTCACTCGTATCTGTCCTATAAGCTTAACCCAATAAATCTCCAAGAAAATATACTCATCACAATCACACATAATAACATATTATAGTTATACTACAGAATTTGTTAATAAGGTTTGGCAATTTCAGTCATCAATTAAATAGAAGGAAACAAAGACCTAAGACTGGGTCGAGCAATCCATATCATATTCAGACAAGGTAAGGATCAAGCAAGACAGGAAAGATTGTCAAAATATTTTCAAGAATGGTACGAGGCCAAACGAAATGCATAGGACATAGTCGAAGTAAAACTCAAGAACCATATACCTCCGTAATTACGTCACATGAAGTTACTATCGCGCTAGTGTGTATCTGGCTGCGATTAACTTCCTAATTCCATAATACAACGGATGGCTGCAGTGCACAGCAGCCACGCCAGATAATATAGGTTCCTGGACTTAACTTGGCTAATATCCGTAAAATATTTTCAAACAATTTTTTGCAAAATAAAGGAGAAGATGTTAGTCAAAATGCTTAGGGAGTGGTCCAAGTAGAATTCGAGAAACATATTTAACCATGATGTCGTTATCTGAAGTCGTACCTCGCCAGTATTTCTCAGGATGCAAACTTCCAATTCCGTAATGCAAGGATAATATACTTTTCTAACCTTTCCTGAATCAACCCATGAGGCACTTTCAACAATTACCGGGAAGGACAAGAAGAATTATCCAAGTGGTTAGCGAAGAAGAGTTTAGTCAAATCATAGGAAGATGGAACACAACAATCATGTTAAGAAAATCCTAATTAAGCTGTAGATAGACAGAGTTGACCAAGACGAAAAAATGATGATAAGAATTTATTCTTGCTCATCCGGTCATAACAAAGTGATCTGATTTAAAATATAATCTGATAACCATATACCTCTTCCTTAAATTATGTTGCCAAAATTTTTGCCACGCCAGTAAGCATAGCTGCAATAACGATGGAGTCCATAACTCGGGTATACACCCAATAATTATGTCATCTAGATTCCTTACCACGCCAACCAGTATGGCTGCAAGAAAATCTAAATTTTATAACTAGGATAGTATATCCAACATCGGGCTCCATGTCCATGTCGTGCTAGCTAGTATGACTGTGATAAATTCTAAACTCCATAAATAAAGTAGACATTTATCGTTATCATCGAATATGTTTATCAGAATATCTTAACTCAATTCATAAAAACTGATCTTAGATACAAAGTCAAAGTCAACAACGAACGAACATCAAGATTCAAAATTCTACGACGAATCAAGGATAAGTAAATGGGAACTAGCGAAAACAGATTCCGATGCAGGGTTTAGAAGAAAATTCTCAAGAGATGTCCAAGGGTACTATCTAGGTCAAGATAAAAGAAAATCATTGGAATATAATCTAAAACAATCTCAACCTGATATGAGACTGGAAAATCATATTCTCGTCTCAACCTAGAAGATATATAAGTTCAACTTATACCTTCCCTCTGGGGTCCACAAACTCATTCCAAGAAAGAATAAAGTTGATAACGGACAGATGTTTCAGAAATCAGGATGGACATGAACAAATTGGAAAAGTTTAGAAAAGTTCGAAATAAGATTCCCAGGGGTCATCCCTGGAATCTACCAAGAGTTCCTAATATGTGGCTGAGTACCAAAATCCTAAAATATTCCATGACTCAATCTTAATCCTAGGGTAGGCTCGTAGTAGTACAGATAATCTCAAGTACTACCACGACTTCGTATTAATTACAAAGACTGACCTGCATGGGCCACCACTAAAAATGTGTCACGACCCGCACCCGGATATACGGGTATGAATACGTGGGCCACGCCCAGCCTACGCTGCAGTATTGGCAGTAGAGCACTGTCAAGTATACTATACTAACTACAACATCTAAAAATCCATAACTAGAAATGTACTCATGTCACATCATGAAAACTAAGAAAGATACGACAAGAAATAATAATTAATAACTAGAACAACTAGAATCTACAATGATCATAAGACAAGAAAATAAAGAAAGAACAACAAGACTAACTAAGGATAACTACCAGGCAACTCACATAGAAGAATAGTGAGATCCACCTCAGCTAGCAACATCATGAAGTCCAAAACTGAGGGCACAACTACTCCTAAAATTTTGTCAACATATCCAGTCAGGATGGAACGAGCACAAAACTCAAATAACGGTTCTAGTTAGACGATATTGAAAATGTAGCAGTAAATAGAGAGAATATATAAGGAATCACGAAATGTACATGTGAGTATCATGGCAAGGTAAGCTGTAAATCTAGAGCTAAAATAAGGCAAGTAAAACTGATCATGGCATGTACAAGAATCAAGAATCATCTATCTAAGTGTGTGAGTACTAGTTTCAACATGTGGCCGGCTTGGGTCTGCACAAGGTCTAATGATCCGGCCAATCATACGTGGAGTGTAGGATTGGCTATTAAACAAGGTCTATAAGAATAAACAAGATGGATAATGACCACACATCTACACTAATACTCCCCGACCCCGACTAGTATAGTGGATCCAACCATGACACATCATGACACGCGATTCTCTGAGAGGGTAGCTAGCCTTCGCAGGAATCGTGTCTATACAATGCACAAGGAACAAGAAAGACTTGCACAAGATACACCAAGAAAAGCGATGAATAACATCTCATGATGGGATCCAGAGAAATACCAATCCGTGTGAACAATGTGTCAAGAGAACAAGGGTATCTACACTAAATACAAGAAACATAAACGATATCATAAAACAGAATTATTATCAGAGAATGTACTTGCCTGAGATCTGGTGGAATATGTCAACTGAGTCCTAGAACAGTGCCTCGAGGACCTATAGGTGGAATACTGTATCAATATAAGGGTTTGGAAGTAAAATCAAGTCATACTAAGTCAAACTAGGTCACAGGAAGTTAAACCAAGTCAAACTAGGTCAATCTAAGTTAAGGGTTGACTTACAGTTGACTTTTGGTCAACTGGTCAACTCTGGTCAACCCTAGGTCAACTCTAGCTCAAACTTGACTAACGTTGACTAACAGTTGACTTTGGGTCAACTGGTCAACTCTGGTCCATTTCTAGTAAATTTTAGGCTACGGTTGACTTTCGGTTAACTTTTAGTCAAAATAGTCAACTGTGGTCAACCAAGGTCAAAACTAGTCTAACCTAGGTCAAATGTTGACTCTACTTTGATGTTCAGTCAAAGTAGTCAACCATGGTCAAACAGGGTCAAGGCTAGTCTCTATACACATCTACAGGATCAACATATCAATTTCAGTGATTGTGAAATCACTGGAATCGATAGATCTCGAAATACAAGCAAGGAGAAAGATTATAATAAAAGGTTAATACACAGAGAAATATCTACAAACATTGTCAGATGATGAAACAAACATCACCAACGTGTCCAGAATGGTCTAATCAGCTAGGATACCCTATCCATAAGTCCAATTTGGACACAGTGGCAAAAAGGTAATTTCGAGTCAAAACGGTGTCCGTGTCGGACCCGCTTTGCACCGAGAAATGTGCCAGAATAAAAGTGCACTAAACCTAACAAATTATATGTCCACGAATCCAGAATGACGATACGAACCCAACGGTATATCCAGAATTGGATTCCGTTGAACCGATCTCAAATTGGTCTGTTGACCAGGACATTGAAATTCCGATTTGCACGGAAAAGTATGTCGGAGCCAATGTCCTCAAAACTTAGCAATTTATATGTCAACGAGTCAGAATGACGATACGTACTCAACAGTATATCCGGAATTGCATTCCGATGAGCCGAACTCAAAATGACCCGTTGACCTGGATATTGGTATCCGACTTGTACCGAAATGCGTGCCGAAACCAATGTCCACTAAAACCTAGCAAATTATATGTCAACGAGTCCAGAATGACGATACGAACTCAACAGTATATCCGAAATTGGATTTCGATGAGCCGACGTCAAAAAGTCCTGTTGACCCGGACTGTGGGACCCGCTTTGCACCGAAATGCATGCCAGGGCCCACGTCCTCCAAATCTAACAAACTTTATATGAAAACATGCCAGAACGATGCCACGAGTCTACTGGTGGTGTCAGAAATTGAATCCGGAGTCCCGGATTCAAAAATAGAATTTTACAAGTTAGAAATTACGAATTCGGACGGCCAACTTTGGCGTCGAATTCAACCAATCAAACGTGCTCACAATGAAACGAAATTAATGGAGGTAGGAAGAGGGTTATACCAGCTTCATATAGGAATTAGTAGCATGCCAGACGGAGCTGCGATGGAGGAGATACGAACCGACGAAGTTGGCTCCCTAAAACTGTCCAAAAATAACACAATTTAAACGGTCAACTTGGTGGCCGGTTTTGATGTATCAAACGATAAAATAACGGGTGAAATTTTAGGGGAGTGAAGAGCTATATACCGAGATTGTAACGGAGTGAAGAAATCGCTGATCCAACGGTCGGATTGTCCGAAAAATCTGTACGAAGTCGCTGCGACGAGGTGCACATTCAGACTTCGATTCTGCGCGCGTCACGGTGGGATCCCGTGCAAAATGCACGAATCATGCGTTTCTCGTACCGGGGAAGAGACAGCATGCCACGGGGAGGCCACTGGGTGTTTGCCGGAGTGGGGGGGTGGTCGGCCACGGCGGCCATGGCCGGCGGCGACGGCGTTGCACGTGCGGCCATGGCGCGCGGCCACTGCTACTGCTGTGTTGCGCTGCTGCTGCTGGCTACAGGGTACGGGGCAGGCCTGGCCGGGCACGGCAATGACGGTGGGGCTGCATCGGCGGCGGGGGTGGAGCTCGGTGGTGAAGGGCTGGTGGTGGTGGCGTGTGGTGATGTGGATGATGGAGGTGGTGGCGGTTTTTGGTGATGGTGTAGTTGACAGTGGTGATGGTGGAAATGATGGTGGTGGTGCTCAGCTGCTGCTCGGCCATGGGCGCCGAGCTCCGGCTAGGGGAGGAGGCCGAGGAGGCGAAGAGTTGGTGCTCGGAAGGAGAAGGAGATGGCCATGGTGATGGTGTTGGTGGTTTGATGGTGAGGGTGGTGGTGGTGAATATAATGAATGAAGAAGGAGAAGAAAAATATGAAGAAGAAAATGATGGAGGGGGGTGCCGCTTTCGGCCACATAGGGGAGTTGAAATATGTTAGAGAGAGAGAGAGGTGAGGTGATGGTGTGGAAGAAGAGAGAGAGAGTTAGATATTTAGAGAGAGAGAGAGAGAGATATTAATGAGGGGGAGAGAGAAAAGTGAAAGTAGAGAGAGAGAGGGGTTGGGGGTGTTTGTCCTGATGAGTGAGGAAGAGTTGTGGGGAGAGAGAGAGAGAGAGAGTGTAATATATATATGTATATATATAATATGTATATATATGTGTATATATATACAAATGAGAGAATTAGATATTTATACATAAAGAGAGATATTTAGGGTAGAGGAAAAAATATCAGTGGGGTGTATGGGCAGTCATAATGGACGGTAACATGGAGCTGGGGTTGGGTTCAGTGGAGCCGGGTTGGGCCAAGATGGACTAGGTGCAATAAATAAATTATTTTTAGGTATTTATAATCATGGGTATATAAGTAGCATGTGGGGGCTCAAATAAATGGGACACAAGTGTTAGACGGGTAGTAGGCTTCATGTGGGCCATGCCCCAATTTGGGGTCGACTAGGTTGGGTCGATGTCGGGTCCCGAAATTAAATTGGAAATCAGGTCACAAATTACGGTAGATAATTAATTGGCCTAAATTGACCCGGAAGTTGTGCGAAGAAAATGAAGCACAAGATGTTGTGTCTGAGTGGGACACGAAGGTCATGGATGAAGAGCGTCTCGAGTAGATCAGGCATGACAAGTTAGTTTCAAGAAAAGACTAGCCTTGTGCTCCTAAATTAAAAGTCATGGTAACGTACTTATGAGGATCAAGGAAAAGAGTAGGAAATCAATTAATTAATTAGATGGTCTAAATTGACCCGAACTTGTGCGATGCAAAAAAAGCACAAGGGAACGAGTTTAAGTGGACAAGATATATCAACATGAAGATAATCTCGTCTACTACAAACATCAAGAAGGAAGTTTCCAGAGACTGGCATCCCTGATGCTCTAGAAATCCAAGTCACGGTAAAGAGCATTTAATCAAATAATAATCAAATAATAATATCTATTACAATAATTGAATTATAAAATTGAAAAAAAAATAAGCCCTAAATTCAGGGGCTTACACCCCCCGCCGCCCCTGTTGGTCATCCCCCACCCTGTGGGTGGTCGTCGATGTGTTGCTTCTGACAGATGCTGCTAGCTGCGGCCGCCCCGAGGATAGCCGAGCTCTGGTTGTCGGCGGTGGCATGCTACCACCCTTCCCCCCTCTCACCTTTTCCACTCGCTTTCAAATTCAAATCTCCCTCCCCTGCCCGCCCTTCCCCCCATTATTTTTAAACTTGCTAGTTGGTGCAACCCAGGAGGAGCTACAGCTGGCACAACCTGGGACCCCTTTCGGGCCCCTTTCCTATGTTTTGGCGTGACTCGGCATCCGTAGGGCGATGTCCGTTCAGGCGGAACCCAGCGGTTGCTGGTTTCAGCACAACCTGGAGTGGTGGCTTCCCCCCTGCTTCTTGCGCCACCTGTGGTGAGACCATTGGGCACAACCCAGCTCCACCCTCCCTATTCTTCGATTGCGTCGAACGTGGGCGCAACCCACCTCCACCCTTTCCATCCTCACCAATCCTCTTCACCAGAGTCTGCTTCGACTGTCGACGTGATGCTGATCTCCGATACGGCCAGACTTCTGTGTCCGTCGGTCGGTGTCGATGGTCGGCAGGAGCACCCGGGCACGCCTCCTTTGGCGCTTCCTGGGCCCACCATCCTCCGCGCAACCCAACCTGGGATTGGCGGCGATGTGCATCCTGGGGATCTCACCCCCTTTCTGGGTACGACCCAGCCCCCGTCCCTTCTGGGCGCAACCCAGCTTCAATCTCCTGCGCTGGCGCACCCTGGGTCACCTACGGGTCAGCCCCTCACCCCTCTGTACGCTATCAACCAGCCTGGTCTTGGAGGTACAGCGCTACCTGGTATCACCCTAGGGGAGCCCATCCCCCTTCTGGGCGCATCCCAGCCCCCGCCCCTTCTGGGCGTAACCCAGGTTCTCGTGCTTGTGTATCCTGGGATCCCTATGGGTCAGCCCCGCACCTCTCTGGCGTAATCCAACCACAACTGGGCTCTGTTTCATCTGGCGCAACCCAACTTTCGGCTCTACCAATTCTTGGCGCATCGCACTGCCCGAACCCTTCCTTTGCCGACATGCTTCGTCCTGACAGGGCTCCCAAGCAGGGGCTCCTGTTCTCGGACGTCCCTCTACCCGAAGTAGAGTATCCGTCGGCATCTCCCATGCCGACGGTGCCATTCACCGACCAGGAACTCTCTTCTCTGGCCACCACATTCCCCTACTCCTTCGTCCTCAAATTCTTATCAGGCTATTCCAAACTCGCCAGAGTCGAAGAGGTTATTGCCAGTTGGCGGCTCTGGGCAGAGTACAGGGTAGTCCCTCTCGACTCGAGGCATATTCTGTTACACCTATCCTCCGACCTTAACCACATGACGGTGTGGTCCAAAGGCACCGGTAGGATCGACTCCCACCAGATGAAGATAATCAAGTGGTCAGCGAACTTTAACACCAAGGAAGACTCAGCGACGGTTGCTGCCTGGGTCACCCTACCCAATCTCCCCTTCATTTGTTTCGTTCCGACGGCTCTTAGGCGTATAGCCAACTCCTTTAGGACTTACGTGGCCACCGCTGCAGAAACCAGCAACCTGACTAAAGCATACTACGCCAAGATATGTGTGGAACTCGACCTCACCTCAGATCTCCCCAGCCATATACTCATTGAACTTGGCAACCAGACTCACACCCAGCAAATCATCTATGATAATCACATAATCTTCTGCATGCACTGCCATTTACGCGGTCACTTATCTAAGCATTGCTTCCGTCTCCATCCAGAGCTTAGGAAGAAACCAGAGCGGACAGAACCCCATCCCGAAGGGAACCAGCATCAAAAAACTGTCCAACCACCCTTGTTTCCTTTACCGAACTCCCACACCAGATTCAACTCCAGCGAAGGTAAATCCAGTAGAGGCAACTCAGCAGAAAAAGCAGTAATCCCCTACCACCCACCTAACCTACCCATGTCCAATCAGTTCAACGCCCTCGCGTCAGAAGCAATCGATTCCTCCCAGGAGATGGCTTTTCCTGCTGACTTCGTCAAGGCCCTCAGAACGGACTCTAAAGATCTCAGCGACCCACCCCCAAAGGACGCAAAAGAGTCCTTCCTAGCACTTCCGATCTTCACCGACCATCAAACATCTCACGGAAGCTCCGTCGTTGATGCTCTGGCTATTCTAGGGTCAGAGCAGGCTCTTAGAGGTCTACAGGCCCTCACCGCTGGATTCCCTCTCCAGGTGGAAGGCGACCAGATTGGAATCTCCGACGACTCCCTCCTCATCCCGCCGGAGCAAGCCGACCTCGATTCAATCGGAGAAACGGTAGTACCCCCAAAACGCTTCGAGGAATCCATCCTCAGCACATCCTCCAAGATGGCGGGGGAAGCATCCATCACTACCAAAGTCCCCGTCCATGCATACTAGGTCTGCAGCAAAGCGGTCCAACCAACCCCACTCAAAGCTCCATTAATGTTGAACATTCTCTCCTGGAATGTCCGCGGGTCTGGCGAACAAACCTACTATGAGGAGAATCACCAGCCTTAAGAAAACTCACAAGATCGACATCTTGATCATCCTCGAACCCAAAATCCCATACAAGAGACTAAAATCCATTCAACTGCAGTTAGGCTTTCACTCGGCCATTGCTGGCAGACACAATATTTGGATCCTCTATTCCAAGGCCGTCTAAATCGGAGTCATCCAAGATTCCAGGCAAGCCCTTTCTTGCTGGATGAAAGACCCTTTGATTCCCAAATGCGCCATCCTTTCTGCGATTCATGGCAGCTGTGACATCGCGGAGCGCAGACACCTCTGGAACGACCTCCTGGACATCAACCATCACAACCATAACCTCCCATGGCTTTGCATTGGGGACTTCAACGCTATCACATACAGAGAAGAGAAGATCAGAGGTCGCCCTCCCCCTCTCTTCGTCATGCAAGACTTCAACAACTTCATATTCAACTCTCACCTCACCCCCTTCCGTTCACAGGCAACGCCTTCACCTGGTGCAACATGCAGGAAGGCGACCGTCGACAATTCTCCCGCCTTGACAGGGCTTTAACGAACGCTCACTGGCTTGGTATGGGGACTACCTCCAAGCTATCTCACCTTAATTCTACCGAATCTGACCATACCCCTTTGCTAGTTGGTATCACTAGCACTTCCAGCCAGTCCAGAAAAAGCTTTCGCTTCCTGGACTTCTGGAGCGAGTACCCCCAATTTTTGGGTGTAGTCACGGAAGCTTGGAACAGCGCGGACTCACTCGAACCTCTCAACCGGGTGGCCAACAAGCTCAAGGCCACGAGGAAAGCTCTCGCAGCATGGAGCAAGCAGGCTTATGGAGATATCTTTCAAGCCATTCATGAGGCTGAGGATGATGTTACTCGTGCCGAAGCCAGGTACATGATCGACTGTTCACCTGATACCAGGAAGGCTCTGAATCTCACCAAAGCCATCCTCAAATTCAGGTTGAAAATTGAGACCGATTTTTGGAAGCAGAAAGCTAGGATCAAATAGGACAGCGAGGGGGACAACAACTCGAGCTTCTTCCACGCCTGCGTAAATGGGCGTAGACAAAAACTCAATCTCGATCAGATTGCCGCTGACAACGGTACCAGCATCATCGATCAAAAGGGTATCCAAGTGGCAGCTGTAAAGTTCTATTCCAGACTATTCTCTATGTAAATGGTCATCAAAGACAACACCTTCCTGGACGAGGTTCCCCACCTTATTAGCGACACAGACAATATCTGGCTCGAACAGCCCTCTTGAGTGGAAGAGGTGAAAGATGCCGTCTAGGCCCTCGACGAACACAGTGTGCCAGGGCCGAACAGATTTTTGGGGTATTTTTCTGCACATGTTGGGACATCATTAAGGTTGACATCCACAATGCGGTCTCCGCCTTTCTCCAGGGAGCTACTTATCCCAGAGCCATCTCGAGCACCAACCTGATCCTCATCCCAAAGAAAGACAACCCAGAGACATTTTACGACTTTTGCCCAATTAGTCTCTGTACCTTCACCAACAAGATCATATCCAAGATTATCGCCTCCCACATGGCAGGCCTTCTCCCTAAGATCATCTTGAAGGAGCAGAGTGGATTTGTGAGGGGGAGAAATATCCAAGATGATATCATGTTGGCCCAAGTGTTAGTCACATGCATGAAGCTCCCTGCAAGAGGGGGCAACATAGCCATCAAATTAGACATGGAGAAAGCCTACGACAGACTGGATTGACAATTCATGATCTGGGTCTTCAGAGCCTTCGAATTTTCTGAAACCTGGACCAACATCGTATGGAGATCGATCAGCAACTCATGGTTTTCTATGGTTATTAACGGCCCAAACAGACGGTTTCTTCAAATCTAGTCGTGGGGTTAGGAAAGGAGATCCTCTATATACCACCATCTTCATCATTACGACGGATGTATTGAGCAGAAACCTTAAAAAGATGGCGAGCACCCCCCACTTCCAGCTCTACCATACAGCCAACGGCTATCCGATCATCACCCACCTGGCCTTCGCAGACGATATCCTCATATTCTCTTCCGGGGATGCCGGATCGGTAGAAGTCGTCCACAATGCGCTCCAGAGATACGAAAGGTGCTCAGGGAAGAAGATCAACCCGGATAAAAGTGTTATCTACACCCACCTCAAAATCAAGAGAGAGCAAGCGGCTAGCATCTCTACCACCACCTCATTCCCTATCAAGTACCCTCTAATCTACTACCTTGGGTGCCCCCTCGTGTATGACAAATCCAACGCCAGGATCTTCGAGAACCTGATCACTCGCATCAGGAAGAAGCTCGAGGGCTGGCACAACGCCATACTATCCCCATGAGGCAAGATGATCCTCATCAATCACGTCCTCACTTCCATTCCTATCTATACCCTGGCAGCGTGCTCCCCTCCCAAGAAAGTTCTATCCTACATCGAGAGCATCTTCAGCAATTTTCTCTGGGGACACAGCGGTGGTCACGACAAGCACCATTGGGCCAGCTGGGATACCATGGCTCGTCCTACCGAGGAGGGGGGGCCTGGGTTTCACTAAACTTAACCACATGTTAATGCTTTCTCGATGAAATTGTGGTGGACGCTTCGTACGAGTAAGAACTTATGGTCCAGGTTCATGAAGGCCAGATAATTCAAGCGTATCCACCTGTCTACGGCCATCGCTAATAGCAGATCCTCAGCGGCCTGGCACCGCATTCTCATCGGACGGTCCCTCGCTGAACCAACAATTCGCCTAAAGGTGGGAAACGATAAAGCTTTGCCTTTTATGGAGCGCTGGATCGGTGATATCTTGCTTCCCAACATTTCTGCTGCTCTTAGGAATAGCACTATCAAGGACTTGTGGGACCCTCCTAATAATACCTGAAATTGGAACAAAGTCCAGGTATAGGTTGGGCCTGAGGTGGTCGATTACATTCGTCGTAGCGGATTGAGGATCGGACCGGACGCAGAAAAGCTCGAGTGGTCGCCCGCTATTGCCGGAGCATTCTCGGTTAAGTCGGCCAGAAGAGTGATCCTAGGTAATGCGGCTCCATCTCCTACCATTGCATCCTTCTGGCAGACATGCATCCCCAAGAAGTGGTCCTTCCTCATCTGGAGATCCCTACGCAACATCCTCTCCACTGATGACACTCTCAACACAATCTGGTTCAGCCTTGCTTCAGCTTGCACATGCTGCTCTGATCGACAATCGAAAACAGTCAACTACATCCTCAGTCAAGGGGACCTACCGGTAAAGGTTTGGAGAGCTCTTTCCCAGCGTTATAGTTTGCCTCATGGGGGCGACAACTTTTACTACCTCATGGCCACCTGGGCTTCTGCGTCCTATGGCCACCAGATCGTCGCTGCGACCGCCACGTGGGTTATCTGGAAGAATCGGAACAAGGCGAGATATAAAGGCCACCAGTACAACGCAGACCAACTGATATGGAGACCGTTCGTCAGTGCCGCAAACGGAGATCCCTCTATAAGCTTGTGTAACCTTCGTTAATCGATTTTCTTAGATTTTTGAAAATTTTGTTATTTTTATTATTATTTATTATTATTCTCTGAATTTTCTGGAACTTTGAAAATCATGAATACGATATAGTTTCGACCGTAATTGCTATCGGTCCTTGTTGGTTTTTGGCTCTGTAAAAACTATTTTTTATGTGAGATATTACGCTAATTTAATTTCTGTTCCCATCAAGAGAATGTATAGAATATAAGTATTTATTTTTATGGGTAAATATTAGAAAATTAGGTTTCTAAATAAAAATATTTATTACTGATTATTTAGTTTAATAATTTTTGATAAATCGGATGGTTATTGTTTCTCCCGTGTCGGGTTAGGACCAATGTCGGTCTTAACGTTAGCCTACCAAGCCTAGGCTTGGATTGTGGGCTACGGCTTTGACGGGCAATTGCTAAATTGCTATTAGCTATCAATTACAAAAATATATTAATTAATTAAGTAATTAATCAAAGCGAGTACTTAGTTTAATAACTAATTTTAATTAATAAATAACATGGTTAGTAGTTAGTGTTAGTAGTTAGTGATTTTTTTCACTATTTTCTCCTATTTTTCTATTACATGTACAATTTTCCTTTAGGGTTTCTTCCTACACTTATATATGCTCACATCCCCAAAAATTACATCTTGCATAAATTCTAAATCCTAATTTCTACTCATACCAGCCGCCACCCCTATGGCCGACTTCTCTGCCACCGTCCCAACTTCAGGCCACGTCTTCCACATCACACCCCCACCTGGACCGGCTTCGGACACACCAACCGCCCATTCCAGAACACCACACCGCCACCACTGCATATACCCCATCAATTCCACCTCCGGCGCCATTACCACTCTGGCCCCAACCTTTCCTGTCACCGCAACACCACCGGCCACCCATGGCCAAGCCCCACCACCCACCATGCAAACGCAGAGAAGGAAGGAGTGAGAATCCCTCACTTTCGGCCGCTCGATTTACTATGCCGATATTGGAGTTCCCTGGTGCCGTGCCCGCCGGTCGAGCCTCCCGAACCGTGCCACCTCAGCGCCTTCTCCACCGACAGCCGCCTGTTCGCCGCATCTTTTTTTCCTACGCCTTGGTGAGCGCCGATCCCTCTTCCTTACTCTTCCTCCTCGTTTTCTTACTGTGTCAATTTTGAAGAGGAAATGATTCAATTCCCCATTCTCTTTTCCTTACTTTGATTAGGGATTTAAGGAAGGTTTGTCACCCCCACTTTCCTGAATAGGGCTAACTTAGTCCATTTACATTATTTTATTATTTTAATATTATTTAAATTATTATTACTAGTGTTTTTACAATATTAGTAAAATAGGTATTTTGTTGATAGATATATACATGTTCAATAGAGTTTTTTATATTATAAAAATCTTTAATTATTAAATAAATATAGAATATAGAATATTTGTTTTATTTATAAATAAATTAAGATTTTGTATATATATTTATTAGGTATTATTCCATTTATGGAGTTTTCTTATTTATATATATATATATATATATATATATATATAATATATATCTATATAATACTATATATATATATTATATATATATATATATAG